>WOFM01000882.1:0-600000 GCA_011428145.1 Ericerus pela
CTTATGATAGGAATACTGGATTCATGGTAGTCCTTTATTCTTGCTTAGGTCTATTACGTTTACGTTGTTAAATCCAGACGTGAATACGTTATTTACGATGATGAGATCTGTGCGTTCGTCGTGATAATCATCCACATTTCAAGATGGCGAAGTGAATCAACGTTGTGCGTTCGTCTTTATAAAATATTTTCGAATGGATATTTGTACATTATGTCGCGTAAAAAAAGTGATGAAATGCCCTTACCTGTGGGTTGGGATTACGGTACAGATTACGACGGAAAAGTGTATTTTATCGACCATAATACCAAGAAGACTACATGGATTGACCCTCGGGATAGGTGAGTTTTTCATATTGACAATAATGTTGTGGCGATTAATTAATGGTGTATGTGTTTCAATTTGGCTTCTTTAATGTGAATTACTCTCGTTACCGTTCTCGCTTGTTTGTAACATTACAAAGGTGATAGTATTGAGGTCACTTATCTCTCATGAAAGTATTTCTTACTGGCCTGTGTTTTTCTTCATTAATTAGTATTGTCATGCTTAAATTTCGACATAAAAAGGAGAAAATTGAATATTTCATTTCTTGAAAGAGTTTAAAATGCATGGTTTTCTGAACTTTCAAATTTTTTTGAATGAGAAGTTTTTAGCAGGTTTTTAAAAGATAGAAGTCTAGTCTCAAAGTTAATGTTGTTCTCGACTTTTTTGATAGTTTCTGGAACCTAGTGTTGAAGTGTTAAATCTTGACTGTGAAGGGGCAGTGTTGATGAACAATTTGAAAACAATGAATATGATTCTTATAATCTCGTAAGAGTTCGTAGACTTTGAATTACTGGGCATTAACATTTCTAGTGACATTAATTGAGTACCCATATTTTGATCGAATTTATCCTGGTATTATAAAAAGTGTGATATCCGTCTGTACATTCATTTTTTTTTCGATCTGAAATTAAGCTCGTGGTGTTCGAGTACGATTTTTAGATAGTAGATGTGTTCGATGAGGCGAAAAAGTGTTAACCTAAAGTTCTAGTTCTCGATAGGATAAAGCTTTGTTGAAAGTGCGTTTTCATTTCGACCCGACGGTTTTAGATCGCTGTTAATTTTTTGAAGTGATTAAAACTCAGAAAACTGATCTCCAACAAAATAGAAGAATTTTGTTGATAAGAGGGGAATGTGATAACAAACAAGATCATATTTTTTAGTACATAAATTAACTTAAACAATCATGCTCACCGAATCGGGACAACCAATTCGCGACTTTGTGATCACTGAAGTTTCTTTTTTCTAGTTTTACTCTGGAAAATCACACTGCTACATTGAGGAACAATTTCTGCCCATGTTTAAATTGAATAGCCTGTTATCAAAAAGTAGTAATTTCGCCCCTTCTTCCTCTTTAAACGATATAATATCAATGCTTCGAAAATTTTGTCTGGTCGTTTTGTTTATTGTTTAATTCAAGTTGGCACGAATACGGCTAATGCTTTTTTGGCGAAAATTGCTGATGAAAGATTGACGAATTTAGAATTCCTATGGTACATGTTTCATTTCGATCAGTTCATTAGAATCTGAGAAAATTAGTTTTTCTTTTATGAAGCTGAAGTGCGATTCGATACTGCAGTCTGAGACCGAAATACCAGTTTTTGAAGTTTTGTGTTTGATGGAGTCATTTTGGCGTTGAAACTGCTGAATATTTTATCTTGAAAACTTATTACGAATAAATTATATTTAAAAAAAAAATAAAATAAAAAAACTGACTTGGTTAATATGAACGAGTAGCCCTTATTGGTCAGTATACCCAAATTTTAGACAATAAATTTTTCAATCTTTAAATTCTCATTTTCTTCTGTTACACCCTTCTAATTTTTTAATTTTAAATACGAATAGCTTAGGACATTCTTTGGATGGTCAGGAACATTTTGAGCCTACTTTCATTAAAATTTATAAAGTAAGACATTGGTTCTGAGCGAACGTAATTCCGTTAGTTCCGGCATACCGAACATAATTTCCTCAGTACGTAGTCGGTAAAAAGGATATATTTTTAAATTCTACCTGCGCTCTTTTTCGTCTGAATTTGGTCATAAGAACTCGTGGAAATGTGACGCACCTTTATTTATTTCCGATGTTTTAAATATATTATACTTCGGCTAATGAAGAAATATGGTGTTGGTTTACACATACGTTTTCTACAATTCAAGTAGAATTGATCGGGTAAGGTTTTAGAGTACGATGTTAAGGTAGTGTTTACCAATTTTTGGAAATTTTGTCTGTTTGTGACTGTCTTGTGTATCAGTCGATGTTATCAGTCTGTGCATCAGTCTATGTTATCTGTTTGTGTATCGGTCTCTTTATTACTTTAACTCAAATTGATTTGAATTAAGTTGTACTTGTCATGAAATTTGGTGTATGAACAAAGACGTTTCATCTGCTTCCGTTCATTAAACTCTGAGAAAATGTGATTTTCCTTTTTAAAAATATTAGGTATATTTTTTTCCGTACTTATCTTGTAAGTTATTCCAGATTGATTTTATTCACGTGACATGTGGCACTTACAAAAAACCTTTAAAATCCTTGCACTACCTTTTTACATTTCATTGTTTATTTTTCTATTAAGTATCCATAATTTTCCGTCAAACACTTGCTGACATGATACGTTGATTATGTTGCCAATTAGTGTTATAACTTATGTACCTGTCTACACCAAAAATAATAGTACCTGCTATTCATTCGTTTTTCTTGTCTGAAATTTAGGTGGTTGAGTGAGAATAATATGTTAAGGCTATATCTATCAATCTTTAGAATTTTATTAGTTCGTCTGTCAGTCAGTCTGTTTGACCCCAGTTGGCTTGCATACTACTAAACCCAGTTTCGTAAAATTTTGTTGTACGTATGAAGGTAGGCTTTTAGAATTACCCTCTACTTCGTTTCATCTGGATTCGTCGATTAGAATCGGAGATAATGTGATTTCACTTTTATAAGGGCATTGATTCTTCCTTTTTATACTCATCCTTTTTTTAGGTTCAGTGGACGTTTGTACGTAAATTCGGATTGAATTCTTTTTTTCAAGCAATTATGTAGTCGTTTGAAGTTTATGTAATATCCCTTTTCTGTTTTCTTCTTTTCTTTTTCCATTATTTTCCGTTTTCAGACACATAGTATACATTGCATATTGGATTATGTTAGTGTGATACTGTTAGTGCCTATTTCCATCATAAACGCGAGCAATGCCGCAAGTTCTGGCTAGTTCGTCATAAATTTCTTGAATTTTTTTGATGTTCGTGTAAGCAAGCAGTTTTCCGCATTCGAATTTGCCGGTTCTGACTTTTGAGTCAAATAGCTTCCATGAATGGCTTGAAAGTCACTGATGAAGCCATCGTTTATATCGCCACACGTTGAAAGTTCGTTCCATTGTTGTAGAGTTCAGTGGCGGTTACCTCGATTTTTTGGGGGTTTTGCAAAATATTTTTTATCCCTAAAACGAAAGTTATCTCTGTCGCGAATAATGGTATATGTGGCAGTGATTATTCTGCGGAAAATTTGTAGCTACCCAAGGTCACATACATTTTTTTTTTTCAAACAGTAGGAGTTACAACAATTGCCCAGGTTGGGAACTGTCAATTGCGTAAACTAATTTTTGGAATTACCCAAATTACGTAGAGCTGCCCGTCAGAATAGCCACTGATGGGTGGTAAGAAAGCGCGGGAGATGTTAAAATAGGTCAGTTGAGAGAAAAAACTCTGAAAATAATGATTTTTGGTAGCTTTTTGGGTGGAGGGCCAGGAAGTAAGAAATTTCTTGTGTTCCAAAATATTTGCAGGTGTTGCGAGGTTGCCGTAACTGGTAGTGCTACGAATCCTGCTTATCGTAAACAGTGATGAGCGTATGGAAGCTCTAGAAAACTTTGCGCATTGAATAAAATAAAATATGCTGCGCCTACTGAGCCTGTCCTACCGTTTCAACACTGATCGTAAAAAAGCTCGACGATAGCTTGTGCACTAGCAACGCAGTGTTTCAGTCTTGATGTCTTTATGATGAATTCCGTTTAGTGCAGGTGTCATGTCAATTGTAAGTTTCTCAGGTTGCCAGGAGGGTATTACGTCGGAGAGGAATATATACTGAAAATCTGAGTATACGTTTTCAGATGAGGCGTATTGCTTAAATTTACGTACTATGAGGAGTTGAAGTTGAAACTGACCTATTTTTTTGTTGTTTAAGCTCAAATCAGATGATTGTATACAAAATTGTATTGTTTAACTAAGGTTATTCCGAAATTACATTCGATTCTTTATCTCGATGGCCTTGGAAGTGAACTTTAGTCCTTGAAATTGAGATATCCCTTTCGTTGAATTCAATTTAATGTGATATTATTTGTTCTTTATCATTCGCGTATGTTGTTAAAAATAATGTAGTTGGTATGTTGTTTGGACTAAATTCATTTATTTTCTTGAGGAGTGAAAAGAAATAGGTTTTTTTTTGTTTTTCTTTTTTTTTTTGGTGCTAGACTGCTTGTCGGCAGTGTGCACCTCTTCCTCACTGTCTTTTCAAACGCGTTCGTAATATATTTTATGGATGGCTGGGCGGACTTTTTGTGTATTTGTGACTGCGTGAGGTTTTTGCCGAAATTCTTCGTTTTACGTGTGTGAAATGAATTTTGTTCGAGAGTGATGAGGAGATGCCAGTCTATTATTTGTATTTTCGTGTAAGTATTATATTTATGTATGAGTGTCTATTTTCGGCCAATATAAAATTTGGCCTCGGTGGGACAATAAAAAAACGTTATTTCGTTGGTTTTGTACATTTGAAAGAAATCATTTGGTGTTAGTTGAAACAACGACTAGCATTTTTTCACTCCTTATAAACTCCATTAATTTTATTGCAAGAAGTTGAAAATTTATTAAAATTTTGTTTTTCTTAGCATTCAACGAATTTATACTTTCTGGCCAGTGTCAGTATAATATCATATTTACTAGTTATTTAGTGAAATTTGTTTCTTATCAACTTATAGAGATTTTTAAAATTACTGTTTTATTTCATATAGATGGCTCGAATTTGAGAGAGGGTCAACTTCTTCGCTGATTAATTCGAGTATTGGCGTCATTGAAAAGTGCAAAAATTGAATTATTCTCTAATTTATAATGTGATGTTGAACTGAGCGTGTTATGTGGTGGGAATAATAGGGTGCTTACCACGATACGATGCGGAACTGTAATTGAAATCGGGATCTGAGAAAAGGTTTAGCGTAAATTTTGAAATTTTTTAGGATAGCTTAAAAATAAAATGACTTAGTCAGGCTAATCACTATTGGAAACATTTTGCGGAACTGAATTTGTGCGAAAAGTAGTTGTTCTAAAAACTTGTAGATTACATTTGTGTAAAAATATACTTTTTAAGTGTTAGAAAAATTAAAAAAAAAAAATTCTTCGAAAGATTGTATTTCTGGTCCCTTACTCACTTCTTTGATTGATTGGTAAGGCCTGTGTGAAGAAGCTTGGTGATGATTTGAAGATAGGTCATTGATGAAACATTTTTGTTTATTTGAAAGATAATTTGTAAACTATGCGTATTGATACACATGGGAAAGCGTAGATAAACGGGGGTTCTAGGTGTCTGGACCACCATATTTTCTAAAAAAAAACCTTGAAATTAAAAAAAAAATGGACAGTGTTTTTCTGTGGTGATGTTTTCACTGGATGGGGGATCAGAAAAGATGGTCGAGAATTTATAGACGGGGCCTTTTCGATGGAGTTATATACGCCATTGTTAAAACACATTCGAAGGGAGAGTTGTCAAATTTCTTGTATTTTTATCTACGAACAATGGGAGTGGAGCCGTATTTTGGAATAATCATATCATATTTGAAATAAACCACTATGCCTATAATGTCGGAAATTCCTAAAAAACACCCTAGTGTGAAGTATCATCGCTTTTATCTCTATGTTGATTTTGATAAAAAATATGCTTTTTCGAAGCAAAGCGAGGTAAAACTTCTCCATGTATACCCCACTCACAGAACAACTTTGTGATAACGCCAATGTTCTTGGATGGCTAAACCAAAATAGATGAAAATTTATAGATAACAATTTAAAATTGAGCCCGATGTCCGAATGAAGCCCTATTTTTGAAATTTTATCTATTAAAAAAGAAAAAAGGCGCGAGTCCCAATGGGGACTCATGAAGGATTCATGTATGAATATGATAATGTGGTTGTGAGCATGTGCATTGCACACCTACACAGCCACGCATCTACATGCTAACAGTTAAAATATTGTAACTTATAAGACGAAGGAGCTATAATTGTAACTCTCATTTTAGCCCCTACTAGGAGGAGACGTTGTTGGCAGGTAATTTTATGGCTCCTTGTTGGTTGTGCGCATGCGCCTGAACTTGTCTTCTTTCCATAATATTGGTTAGTTTATTTTTTGATATTTCGATCAATTGAAGGGAATTTGTTGGTGAATTCTCTTCAATTTACGTTTATTGGCATTAATTTGTCGACGAATTAAGGCCGTTAAATACACCCAAATCCCCTTTGATCTGTGTGTGTTTATAGATATTAATTCATTGACAAATTGAATAGAATTTGTCGTTGAATTCTATTCGATTTGTTTGCATTTATCGGCATTAATTCGTCGAATTAAGGCTGTTAAATATACCTGAATTCCCCTCGATTCTTGTTCGTTTATAGACATGAATTTGTCGACAAATTCCTTTCGATTTATCGGCGAATTAATGTTCTTAAACACAAATGAATCAAAGGGAATTTATATGCGTTTAATGGCATTAATTCGTGCGCATTTAACGCCCATAATTTGTCAACGAATTAATGTTATTAAACTCACACGAATCGAAGAGAATTTATGTGCATTTAAGAGCCTTAATTCATCGACGAATCAATGTTATTAAATGCACATAAATTGAATAGAATTCGTTGTTGAATTCTATTTGATTTGTTTGCATTTATCGGCATTAATTTGTCAACGAATTAAGGCCGTTTAATGTACCTGAATTCCCCTTGATTCTTGTTCGTTTATAGACATGAATTTGTCGACAAATTCCTTTCGATTCGTGTGTATTCAATGACTGATTTGTCGATGAATTCCTTTCAATTTATCGGCGAATTAATATTGGGCCTACTATGACCCAAAAAAGATTTCCTGGGCAAATTGTTCGCTATTTTATTGAGTAACGCATCCTCGGACATATTTAATTAAGTTCAAAGTTTCACTTCTAACAAGTGTGGTGCGGCTTAAATACACTGTTCTTTTGGGGGTTTGGGGTCGTTTTAGCTAACCCACTTTGGTGCAGTTATGATTCTATGGATCGCTTGTAATTTGTGAATCCTACCCAGTCTTAATTGATAAGTGTTGAAACATCGCAGTACATTTTCACCTGAGAAATATCTTCAGTTTAGTGCACTGTTGGTGAATTCGCCTCGAAAACATGAAAAATTTTGCTGTTTTCAATGGAACTTCACTCGAGTTGTTCTTGAATCTTCAGGAATGCTTTTACGAATGTGATAAAGACTTGTAAAGTCATGATCTTCATGAATTGACAATTTTGTTTGTTTTGAACTTGTTACTAATGTTATATGATAAATTTTTCATTAATTCAATTTTTAAGGTACCTCATCTTTTCTTCCATAAAAGCTATTGTCTGAAAAGAAACTATTTAAAAGTTTTAAAAAAATGTCTTGATTTTCGCCGGAAATATTTTTAAAATTTAAGAATAGGTACCTAAATGTTATTTTTTTACTTCTCGAGCTGTTTAGTAAAAAACCTGAAAACAAATGACCTTTCAAAACTATTATTTGAATATCGTGTAAAAAATATAACAAAAAATTTCTTTTTGAACTTCAGTACAGCCATTCCAGAAATTATTTTCGTATTATCTTTACCGCGTATTTAATGTGAGACGATGTTCCGTGAAACTATTCAAGCAAGTATGCCAACAATTTATTAAGTTTTTGTTGTTTTTTTTGTTATGCTATGTTTTGATATTCCGCTGAAAGTCTAATCGCATGAAAAAAAGAATACACATCATTAATTATTAAAAGAATGAAGAATAAAAAAAACATGTATAGATGAGGATGAGTAGAAATTGACGGAGCTGAGATGATTTACTGCTGTTCTTTTTTTTCCTTTATTATTATTATTATTATTATTATTATTATTATTTTTATTTTTATTTTTATTTTTTTGTTTGTTCAGTGTGTAATTGTAAGAGGAACAGATAAAGCAGTTGTAAATAATGGTTGTTTTTTGTGTCTGAGAAAAAAATTATTTTTTGTGGAAAAAGTTGTATGATTTTTACGTCGTAGCGTTTTCTCTCTTGGGACGTAGTAATCAAATGTGCGACTGCATCGAGAAGTGCATAGAATATAATTTTTGTAGGGGAGGCAAGTTTTCTTATGTTTTGTCGCTGAATTTGGTGTGTTTCTCTTTTGTTATTGAATTCAAGCTAGAAGTATTTCTGCGAAATTACCTTAAGGAGCGACGAAGTTTTCTAAAAATATTTCTCGAAAATTAGATGAAGTATAATTTTGATTCCACTGCCATCTCTTCTGGTAAATTATATTGGTGGAAATGAAAAAAACAAACAATTTTGGAACTTGAAAAAACCTCTAGTGCCGATGTGAAGTCAGCTCCTGGTGAAAAATAGCACAGTTTGAGGTTTAATTTTATTGAAAAAGTTGAGAATGGATATTTCTTCATCACATTGTGAATGTGGCTTCTTCTTTTTTTCATATTATTTCATTAAAATAATAGAATTATTTTTGAGTCTGCATCTTCATATGATTTGTGGGGTTGGCCGTGGCCACCTGAGTCGCCATTAGAGCTGCCCCCGTTACCAGTCCTCTTCGGGTTCAACCATGCAACGTTCTGGAGTGCTTATTCAATAATTAAAAATAAATAATATTTTTACTCTCATAGAGAACGGAAAGGATATTTATATTCTGGTATGATTGACTTTATGCTACGAATAGTTCCCAAACAAATAAAGAAATAATGGTGGTGGCTCGAAATAAACCTCCAACTACGTTTTTTGACGATTTGGATTCGTATCTCTATTGGCTATATTTTAAGAAACTCCAGCGCAGCCTCGCTAGAAAAAGTGGGTTTTCGAGAAGAAGAATTATGAATTTCTATGGTCACATTAATTGTCTGTAAGTTTATATGCGTTAGTGGTATGTTATGATTATATAAAATTTTTAGCTGCTGATAAATTATCAAACAATGTGAAATTTAAAAGCAGTATTTCTTGAAATGAAAAATTAATTATGATTATAACACACGCACACCCACACACACAAATTATTGTTCCAATTATAGTATAAGGGTGCGTATACATTTGCGAGCAAAATGCTTGCGAACCATTCGCAAACCGTTTGTTAGATGCTCGAGAACCGCTCGATAAAATATTATTTCAGTGAACAGTTCGCGAGCATCTAGCGAACCAGGGAAAAGAGACGAACTAACTGCGAACCATCCGCAGTTGGAAACATGATGACTTCTCGTGAAGAAAATAAAACAATGTTGGTGATGAGTGGCGTGGTTTTATTGATAAGCTCGTGAACACAAAAATGAATAAACTGCACACGAACGCCGTCCCAACTGAACTGCGAACATCCTTTGTGTTCGTCGAAAAAACCGACTTCCGGCGGTTCACAACGAGCGACGAACGAACGGTTCGCAAGCAGTTCGTGCGACGCAAAAACGTCGTATCAATTACGCGAACATGGTGCTTGCGAGCGGTTCGCGAACGGTTCGCAAGCATTTTGCTCGCAAATGTATACGCACCCTAAGATATAAAAACAAAAATAGTGGTACCAGAAGTACCGTATGGCTAATCCATGGCAAAATTAGTAGCGTATTTCAGTGAATTAAAATAAATATTTGTTTCGAATTTCATGGCTATTGATGCAAAATTGAGCATTTTATAGCCAAAATAAAAACAAAAATGATGGTACCGGAAATACTGTCCTGCTAATCACCAAAATCAATAGGTTTGGTCCTTTATAACAATAAAAACACAAAACTGGAAAGTCTTTGAAAGGATAATGAATGATCACTAAGAGCTAGAGTAACAAAATTACACCAGATCTCGTTAGTAGTTTATATTCAAATATTCTATTATAGTCTCGACTCTTATCGGTCTAAAAATTTTGTTCTCAACTTCTCACTTTACTTTGATTTTCAGGTTTGTCAAGTTGTAAAAATTCCTGGTGTTGCATGAATTTCCCTTGTGTTGCATATGCAACATGCAACACGAAAGTTTACGCCGCTGTTCGGACCACCGACTTTTGTATTTTACATTTCTTTTTTTAAATTTAGGTCAGGTATATACCGGAGCTTTTAGCTATAATGTGTTCTGTATTGTTCCAGTGTTCTAGTGGGGGTTAACTTGAGTAAGGTTTACTTGTGTTGAGTGTGTCGGCTGTGGCTGGTATCGAGCTGGGAACCTTCGGGATGGATGGCTGAGCGCCTAACCGGTACGCCAGGTTGGGTGTTACTCGTGTTTGGGTTGTTTGTGTTTGGTTTTGAGGGTCAAGGATGTTGGCGGAGGCCAAGTTCGAACCAGAAACTTTTCGAATGTAAGGCCGAGTACCTCCCATTACGTCAGCCAGACCCTTCAGTATAATTTCCTCTTCTGCTACCAGATTATTTCAATACAGCTCTGCAGATGTATGATTTAAGCATTCAGACTTCGATGGAGAATTGAGGTCGTCGTCAGTTAGTAATGTTGAACTTTTCCGGAATCGTCGAGAGATATTATTTTCTACATTTATTTATAGATTGTGATGAATGTGCGAGTTGCACTATTTATGTAGTTCTAACGTTTTTCACAAATTGATTAATGTGTATCTCTTAATTTCTTACGATTTTTATATTTATTTATTCATATTTTATTGTTTTTTTGTTTGTCCAATACGGTCATCAACTTGTGATTTGTCGGTTTCTATGTCGCATTTGAACTGGAAAAAAATTGATTTCAATTTGTATTCTGTCTAGATAAGTCAAGGTCTCTTATTGTCTACTCTGTTCTGCCAAAGTGAATTCTTGTATTTTGTGTCACACTGATGGGTATACTAGTACCGTGCCTCAGTTTTGACCATAAAGTGTGAATTGGTGGTGGAACAATGAGTTAAGTTAATCCCCAAAATAAGTGGTAGTGTTGTAGCGAGATGGATGAAAAGAACGATTGAAATGAAAAACGTGCTCCTTTCTTCGTGAAGAGTGTCTAATTATGTAGGCGATTACGTCGGCATGTAAATTGTTGTTAGTAAACATGCTGGATTCTATTTTTTTTCTTGGTGTTTCATGTTGTAATCACTGGTGCGAAATTTATGATTTTGTTGGACGTTTCGTGTCAAAAGTGTGTGTACATCATGTGAAATTGAAAGAAAAATATTTCATGTTAGAAACGTCAGTTGTGTTTTTATTGAAATTCGTTTGATAAAAAATTGTTGAAAACCAAGGCCACGTTTTACTTCATGGTAGAAATTATCTTGCTTATATAGGTGTAGAATTATTTATTTTACTGCTTATTAAATCTTGACACAGTCGTGTTTTTTTTATTTATTATTGTTGATTTGTTTTTGCAATTATTTGATTTCTCCATTTGCAGTTTGGTTTAAGTATTGCTGTACAAATTTTCTCCAAGCGACGTTTATTATATTGATTAAAATGTATGTACAGATCTTTCAAAGGCAATATAGATTGATTTTGTTTTGGTACAGATATTCGTATGAGACCTAATGATGTTTCTCTAATTATCCTTTAGGGTTTGAGCTATCGTTTAAAATTGAGGCAAGGGCTGACCTTTAAGGTTGGAGAGGAGGCCAACTTTTAAAATTGGGACAGAAGCTAAACTGGAAAGTTGGAACAGAAGCCAACTCTTGAGGATGAGGTGGAAGCTTAACTTTGAAGTTTGGGCAGAATCTAATTTTTAAAGAATTTTAAATAATTAGTAATATTGTGCTTTGATTATTTCAAGGCATATCTTTGAGAACCTACTTTTTCTAGTGGAGTGTAGCTGTGCTAGAGATTTTCCCATTTTATTTTTGCACTGTCTATTTTGGAATTAAACTCTTCAGTTGCACGATCATGCTCTGAACAACAAGAAAACCAAGTTATTACGAAAAATCCAAGTAAATAGTAACTAACACAAATTTGCCTTTGTACTTGATACAATCCCAGGGTTACGTGGGTTACTTTTTTTTTTTTTTAAATTTTTTATAAGTTTGTATTGGGAATTATTTGAAAGATAGAAAGGAATTCCCAAAAATTCATATTGACAGATTAAAATGTAGGATAATTGAGATGAAAAACTGATGCATTAAAAATAATTCGCGGTAATTCTGCGTGATGTGAACAAAAACGGATTTTAATTAGATTATCTTATTGAAGTTATCTTTTTATTGAGTATTTTTTTGCATGTGTGCCAATTTTAATATATTTTCATGATTTTCGTAGTCCTGAATTTCTTATCAAAGGTTTAACTCAGTATGCCGATTCTGTGATGAGTATAGAATCTAGAGGCATGAATGATTTCGATGTGTTCAATCGAAACAAGTTCGTTCTTTGCCGTTAATATTGTTTCCATCAATTATAATTTTATTTTCATCGTTAACAGTATTTTTAAACTGATGGAATTTTATTGTTATTGTACCAAATATTAATTTTTTGCTCGTTTATTTTGTTTTATGTATGGTCCCTTCAGCTCATGGAATCCTTTTTTGTTCTTGTTTTTGCAGGTTTAGAAAGCCACAAAGTTTTGCAGACTGTATAGGGAACGAGTTGCCATTTTGTTGGGAAGAAGCTTTCGATCCGCATGTGGGAGTTTATTATATCAACCATTATAATCGTGAGTTTTTGTTTATGTTCAAATTTTTGATTTATTTAATTGAAAAAAATTCTAATTCGTTTGCTTGTGGTTGTCTGAATACAAACGTACTTTTTGTGTATAAAAAAATAGTTATAGTTTCTCGTAGTTTATTGAGATGTATTATTTCAAGTATCGGTGTCTAGTCGCTGGTTTTTGGCTCAAAAACTATTCGTGATTGCACAGTATTTCTCACATCTGCTTTTGTTTCGTCGGAATTTGGTAAGTTGTGTCCGGATTTCATCCCCTGCAATGCGTTAGTTGCGTCCCAGTTCCTCTTCGCTGTGATGTATTAGTTATACGTCCTCATTACAAATAGAAAGAGAACTATATTTCCAAATTTATATCAGTAAATGTCTGTTTTTGCCTTTGGGTATATATTTTTCTTGGAAGACTCGAGTACAATGTAAATCGAAAATGTATTAATCTTGACCAAATTTTTATCAGCCCATCCAATGCTCAAGTTCAAAACAAAAATCCTTTCAATTCACTCCACTTGAAAAGTCTCAAGTATGTTCTACATTATTGGTTTTTCAGCAAAGTGTCGCTTATTTATTTGGATTTGAATTACATACTTACCGATTAAGTATGGGACGCAACTTACATTATCTCGTTTCATCAGCTGGCGGTTGCTCACAGTCTTGGAAGAAGTTTTGAAATTTGATAACTGAGATTTTCCCTTTGAATTTTTCAATCATTTTTCGAAAGTTGAAATATTACTTTTTTTGAAAATTCTTGAAGAAACATTTATTTTTAGTAAGTATCTCCCAGTGGGGTTATATTGGACTGAAACTCATTAATTTAATAGGTTTGAATCTCGAGACTCTTTCTAAAAGTGTATGCAGTATTTAGTTTCGTTTGAGGGATCCTATGTTTTCATGCATTCGTTCCTTATAATTGAAGAATTTAATTTTTCATTGTATTTAAAGATGCTTGATTTTTCTATGTGTCGTAATTCATTAATTTGAGAATTCAGTAAAGGAGAAAAATCATATTGTTTTCTTGTATTTGTGAGCAATTTTTATTGGGTTTTTAGTAAATTATAAATTTTTTTTTCAGAATGCACTCAACTAGAAGATCCGCGGTTAGAATGGCGGGCCATTCAGGAAGCTATGCTCCGAGATTATTTGAACACTGCTCAGGATGTATTAGAAGTGAGTTAATTTTTTGCTCTTTAATTACGCTTGAAATTTCAAAATGTATGCGTGCTGGTATTTTATGTGATTCATGAATGGTAGTGTATTATTAAGTTACGATTAGAACTGGTTTTTTATAATTCGAGTAATAGCGTATAAATTCCTTCGCTGTTTTCGTTAGTAATAATATGTGCAGCTAATAAATTCTTAACGTGTTTTCCAAGTTCCCCAAATTGTTTTGTTATTTCCTCTGTGTTTTATAAATGATAGTATGAGGAGATGGTGATAGAACGTAAAGGGATTGGTGTCCAGATACTGCTGCCTTGAGACCTTTTAGATTTACGCGATTTGAATTTTTGCGAGTTGAAAGAAGATGAAAATTTGATTTTCGTGGAGGTTGATTTTTTTTTCTTCCGTCGTTTCATTTATTTACAGTGGTTGTTTGTCTTCAGTTTTCTGAGCGAGTTAACATTTTGCATTTGAATATTAATTTGTCAGTATTCTTTAAATTTATTCAACGAATAGAATTTAGAGGAAAATACTTCTTTTTTTTTTACGCATTATGATCCAATTTATTGATTGGGAATTCCAGGCTTTTTTACCTTTTTTTTTCGACGTTTCCGAATTTTTTGTGTAACGTGTCTGTAGTATTTTTAAAATATGTTAATTAGAAGATGAATACGAATAAATGCTATCAACAAGGTTCATTTCGTGAATCAGCCAGCCAAGATTTTCAGCTGTAGGTGTTGAACGCAGTCGTTTTTTTCCTCTTTCGTCGAATTCTTTCTAGCACTGTCGAGAGTCGAATGTAAAAGTTTTATCAAATTAGCTTAATGTGTATACCAATGGATCACTAAAACTCTTCTGTACCTCTTTTTGGCCTCCAATTACCCACAGTTGAAGCATTTAGAAAATTTAAACTTATTTTCCGAATTATATGTTGCCGCCAAGGTTTAGGAGATGTTGACTTCGCAGGTTTTTTAAGAAAACTTACTATTAATTTTTTGTCCTCCGTTCATTCCAGAGAAGAATATAGTTTTTGTTCCAGTTTTCTTTGTTTACTGAGGACGGAACTATTTTTGGCTTTTGCGATTTCGAATTGGGTATTTTACAATTTTCAATTGGTTTTGATAGTTTTCAGCGGTGGCGATTTCTGTATTTTTGAAGGGAGAAGGGTCATCTTATTTTTTGCCTTTAAATAGAAATATTTTCGCACGTCTTTTAAGATTGTGAGATGGAGTTTTTGATTTTTTTAAACAAATATTTTCTTTCTCCTCGCCCATGGCTTTGAATTAAAAATAATTGGCTATTTTCAATTTATTTGTAGTTTGTACTTGTTCGTTTCGATGTTTCTGTTGTTCCCTTCATTTAGCCCCCTGTAGCCCAAGAAATGGAATTAAGATAATATTCTTGGATGTTATTGAGTGATACATCCATAATATTGTTTTTTGAGGCTCTGAGTTTACATTTATAATCCATTTTTAGATTGAACCCCTCCTTGGCCCCCTGTGACCTCAAACAAGGGGTTAAGATAATATTCTTTGATATTATTGAGTGATATATTATTAATAATATTTCTTGAGATGCTGAGTTTAGATTTGAAATCCATTTTTTATCAAATCCCTTATTGAACCTCCTGTGACCCCAAACAGGGGTTGAGATAATATCCTTAGATATTATTGAGTGATATATCAGTAATAATATTTTTTGAGGTGCTGAGTTTAGATTTGCAATCCATTTTTCAATCAAAACCCTTATTGAGTCTCCTGTCACTCCAAACAGATGGTTGTGATATTATGATTAGATATTAATATTTTTTGAGGCGCTGAGTTTAGATTTGCAATCTATTTTTAAATCAAATACCTCATTGACCCCCCTGTGACCCTAAACAGGGGGTTCAAATAAAATTCTTAGATATTATTGAGTGATAAACCATAAATAATGTTGTTTGAGGCACTGAGATTATATTTACAATCCATTTTTAGATTGAACCACTTTTTTTCTTCCTGTGGCCCCAAAAAAGGGATTGCAATTATATCTTCACTTAATATTGAGAGATTTATTAGGTATTGGATGCCCATGTTTTTTGAGACCAACAAAAAACAACAAAATTCAGTAAAACCACTTGCCCAGCTTACTTGTAAGAAAAATAAAATTTTTGTATTTGTACTCAGAAATTTGTAAAACATTATAAACAATATATCACACAATAAAATGTGAAAAGTTAAAATTAGCTAGTTATATCTGAACCACTTTGGATCACCTTATAAGGAGTTGAATGAAGAAATACATGTTGAAATAAAACTTCAAGTGTAATAAAGTTACCAACAATGTATCAAACAATATAATAGGGAAATTCAAAATTATCCCCTTTCAGAATCCCTGTGGGATCACATAATGGGTAAAATTAAGAAATTACGTCAAATTCAAAATTAGCAGCTAAAAAACTATTACTAATGATGTATTACACTACAAAATATGAAAAGTCAAAATTTCCCCTCATTTTGAGCCTTGGGGGTCAAAAATGAGTCAAATGAATAAAATAATGTCAAATTTGAGCTTGGTGTCTCAAGAAACATTACAAATGATGTATTACATAATAATATGTAAAAAAACAAAATTGGGCCCTTTTATGAGTCCCTGGGGGTCAAAAAATTGATAAAATTAAAAAATTATGGACAAATTTGAACTCAGCACCATAAGAAACATTATAAATGATGTATTACATACTAAAATGTAAAAAAACAAAATTCGGCCCTTTTTTGAGTCCTTTTGGGTCAAAATATTGATCAAATTAAAAAACTTAAGGTTAAATTTGAACTCAGTACTTCAAAAAATATTTTTTTTAAGGCATAAACAAACAATATTATACCACCTTTGTGTTGAGTTGGATAATTTCAGTGTATATATGTTGAAAGTTTCAAGAAAATGAATTTTTGACCCATATCTGCTGCCCCTTTCTTATTTTTGGGATTTCAAAAAAAAAAATTAGATGTGATACTCAAGCACTCTCATACCAATTTCCAACCTTCTACCTCAGTGGGAAGTACAAAAAATAAATACAGATAGAAACCCAAATTTATTGAATCTTATTTATTTAGGTGATAATTTAGACTTCGAGCTTTCTGTGCCAAAAGTTTTCTTGGATCCTGAAATGAAATGTGTGCCCACCTTTGCTTCAAAGTCATTTTTTAAAGTCAATTTTGTTCAGTAAATTTTCACCAAAAACCTACTTAAAAATAAAGTATTAATGAGATGTATTGAAATCAGCAACCTCAGATAATGCAAAATAAAAACACGTCAATTCTATGACATCACAATAACAGGGTGCACATCAAGGTACCGTTTTTGGTGCAGCGCAACTTTGACGTCTTATATCTTCCTTTCTATTTAATATTTTTCAAAAAAAATTTCAGAATCTTCATTCACAGGCCTTAGACTATCTCTCCCATTAATTTCAAGTAATTCTGAGAGTCATGTCCGGTACCCTATTATGGATTATTTTAATCACACGAATTGAAGTATTTGGATAATTCAAAAGAATTTCTTATCGAAATATATTGAATTGAAGTCAATAAATGTGACAAATATGAAATTACGAGAAATTACATACTTTTCCCAGGACAGTTAATGGAGAATGCGTGTACTTCTCTTAAAGGCTCTGGTTTTTTGCTAATTTAATTTTTATCATTGCATTTTTATCTATTTAAATTTAATATTTCGATGAGAAATTCGTTTAAATTAGCCAACTAATTTATTTTATGTTATTAAAATAATCCGTAATTGGTAATAATGATTTTATGTTTTGCCACGGTTCATGGAAATTACACGTAAATGCGAAGAAAAAATCGAAATTAGGCAGAAAATGGCGTATGCGTCTCCTGATATTTATAGAGGTTCTTTACTTGTAGACTTTGATGGTGGTGCGGTGCTGCTCGAGAGTCGTGATTCTTTTCAGTCTTCGGATTAAAAATTTAGTTGGAATCGCGATCTCGATCTCAAATTTCGTGGCGTCCACTTTCGCAACGCTTTCATCTCATCTCTCACTCCCTCACTCTCGCGTGCGCGAACTTATGATTTAGCCCCGCACTCCTCAGCCCATTACAATGGTGCCCATGGTGATCGCCGCGCCGGTAATGCCAGTATTTTATAAAAGAAAGAAAGGGAAAGAAGAGAGACACACACACAAACACACACACAAACACACACACAAACACACACACACAGACAGACCCGAAAGATATGAATGGAATGTTGTTACGTTATGCGGACTGATTGCGACGTTGCCAAATCGCGTCGACGCGGGCATTCGCGCCGCGTACACTGAAAAACAGATGAAGAATGTGTGCGCTTGTGTGCGTGTGTTATTACATGCATATTTTTACGTCTGAGTACGTTTGTGTGCGTGTATATTCGCTGTGTGTACGTCTCGTACGTCGTCCGTCATTCCCGTCCTCGCCTCTCTACGGTCTTCAATAGAATTAAAACGTGTATGATCACCATTACCACAAAAAATGATCACTACTACCACATCTACCTTTTTATTAATTCTTCATTTTGTTGTAGCATGTGTGCTTGTGTGTGTGTGTGTGTGAGAGTGAGTGATGTGGTATTCTCATTTGGTCGCTTTTACCTTTATGTCATCCGATTACTGTGGTTTTTTTTTACCGAATTCCTGTGTAAAATATGTGTGCTCCCGCCACTCGCTGCAGATGTGCTCAGCGAGAATTCATCTTCAAGCAATTGGATAGTGGTCAACTGAACATCGCAGATAGTATGAAAAAGTATGAAGTCGTCGAATTTGAATCAAGTAAGATCCAAGAGTGAGCAAAATCTTCGAAAAGATGATTTGAATCACGAATTTTTTTTACTGCAAGGAATAATTACAGTCCAGAGATTATAATTTATTTGCACGAATCATTTTCCGCTAATCATGAATTCAGATTCCTCAAAGTGTCTCAAACGTCGAATAATTCTGTTTGACTTCGATAATATGGGAAAAAAGTTCCTAACTTTCATAACTTTTGTCTAACAACCGTCTTATTTAGGTAAGAGAGAAAAGCTCTATGAACTGGCTGTTCAGTTTTCCCCGGAAGAAGTTCAAAATTTTTTTCCCATTCAAGTGTTAAATTTTCCTGAAATTTCTTGACTAGAAAAATAGAATTCGTGATTTTTTGTTTGGTTGTTTTTTAATTAGTAAGAATCGCGAATCCTTTTCTTCCTCGAAAAAGGGATGCAAAACCAGTAATAGAATGTTAATTTGGTTGGTGATTGGTTTATTTTATTGGTTGACTTATGACTTTCCATTAAGGTTTTAAGTGACTCAGTCGATACTTTCTGTAGCTGTCAGAGTCAGAAAATATCGATACTTTGTTTAAAACTATAGTACATAATACAACAGCAATGTGCTGGAAAACTTTGTAAAACCTATTCATTCCGATGTCACCTTCATCTAGTGTTTCAAAATTTTTATTATTAAAAGATGGCTGTTCAGTATTGAATGTGTGGAGTTCACGAAGTGTCAGAAATTTGGTGTTGTATGTCGTGAAATATTTTATATGGCGTAGCATAGCAGCAGTAGAGGTCGTAGTTAGAAGTCTCGATCAAAAATCGATCAAAAATCGATCAAAAATCGATCAAAAATCGATCACAAAAAAGATCAATTGATTACAACCAAAAATATCTCTTTTCAATTTTTGAAAAATTCGACAACGTCTACAATACACGTATATTCGAGAAGAAGATCAAATGTGAAGAAAAAAATGGATGCGTTCATGTGGTCAGAGGAAGTAGGAAAAAAAGGGGAAAAAGAGGAAAAATATGGATCTGTTATCATCAGCAGGTATACGTACCATTATGAGTAGTACTTAGTTAATTTGAAGGTTATCTGTTTGTTAAATGCAAATCTGGAGTTAGTAAAATCAAATGAGGATTGTTTTCAAATTGGGTAATCCTTTTAAATTTGTCTCTTATATTAAATTTTTTGAAGGTCGAGAGAAAGAATTAGCGGTCTCTTTTTATGGCAGGTTCAGGTTTGATGAATTTTTTTGTGAAGAAAAAATTATTTTTGGATTTTTTATACGTAGGTATTTTAGCCAGAAGATAGGATGATGGTGGAAGGTTGAACAGTGGAATTGTGCGAGTGAACATCGGAACCCGGAAGTTATTAGTCGTCTGTGGTTAGTATGGACAATAGTCTTCGTGTGCTGCGTAAATTTTGAAAACACATTTTAGAGCTTTGGAAAATTGATGTATTCGATTTATCTTTTTATGGAATAGTTTCTCGATATTATTTGTGAGTGGATTAGAAATTGAATTTTCCCTGAAAACTGGGCTAAAGAAGTAGAAGCTGCGTTTCTAGAGTCTGTACGAATTTTTGGTGTTTCCGTACCAATAAATCATTTTACGAAGAGCTTCAACTAAAACTTAGTAGACTATTAATGAAAAGGAATCAAATTATCCTTGGTGAAAAATTGTTTTCATATTTAGAAATAATTTTAATTTAGACTAAGTTCTTCCTTTTCATGTCCTGTATATGTAAACGAGTGTCATTTATCGTATTTGTTTTCTCATCAATAACGTTACGTGTTGAACAGATCTTCTTGTAGCATTATGAGCTGCTTCATTCAAGATTTTGCCCAATCGTTTTTTATTCACCAAAAATGCCTATTTAAGATCAGTTCTGTCTAGTTTGGCGTTAGTCAGAGAGTGAATGTCAACTAAATTTTGGTGTCCAAAATCGCACTAACGCAACATTGTTACTTGGCATGCGAGCGATGTTTGGAAAAAGAAAAGAAAATATCCGAGAAATGGAAATACGAAGGAAAAAGACGCAGCTAGAAATCGTAATATCACGTTCTTAATGTATTTTTCATTTTTTCTATGTTTATATAAATTATTATACTGTAAGTATATTTTTTCAACCATTATTTCCGTATGGCAGTTATTGTGGAGGCTGGTTATAAAAAGAGTACATGTATGTTGTTAATTTAGAAGTTGAACAACAGATTGAGTTACAGGTATAGAGAGAAAAAATGAAAGGTAAGAACAAAAAAGAGATGGAGCAATGCAGACAAACTAACAGTTTGGAGAGGGGTAAGAGGAGTGAGGGAACGCGTTAGAAAGAGAGGAAGATGGAAGAATTGTGGGAAAACGACATTCCTGTTGGCGAGCAGCAGCACCCATGACTAAAAAGGAAGCTGGTTTCTTTCTTTTTTACGTTCATCTCCTCTTCATTGGAATAGCTGCCGTCTTGAATTGAAAGGTTCTCAACGATTGATCGCATTTTAAGAAGAAAAAAAAAAAGATTATGTTGTGAAACCGAGAGGACGGAGGGTGTCTTTGGCAACATCGGAAATATTTGATTTAAAAAAAATATTTTTGATTATAGGTAGTTTACTGTTTTTATGTTTCGTTCTCCCATTTGCGTTCCCTACTTACTTTTTTAAGATGCGTCCAAATTCCTCGAAACGGAAGGAAAATAATTTTTTTATATTATGATAGGCTGTCTTTTTGAGGGCTAGTTGTGTAATGTGTAAAGCCGGTTGCATGCGGCTGCCTGTTGAATTTTTCTCCTGAGATTTTTCTTCTTTTATTGGTAGTTATGTTTTCAGGAATCGCCGTCAAGGAAATGAAGTCGCGGATTAAATTGCATAATTAAGTCCCTTTGACTTATATTTAACTATTAAACTATATGGACTGAACATAGTGATAAAAAAGTGAAGGCAAGATATCTCTTATAAATGAGTATCATTGGAGAAATAAGGTCCTTCCGATTTTGCTTTTATCGACGATTTTTGACATCCTTCAGGCTTGAAAGATCGATAACAAGTAAGAAATCAAGTAATTTTAACCAAAATTATTGACCCAGCATAACAGTCACATATTTTAGTCTCAATGCACAAATTTAATTATCTTGAAAACATGAACTCTTGATAAATATTATGTATAAAAGTATTAAGGGGGTGAGTCTAAAATATTATTCCAAAGGGTGAAATATGTTCCAAATATGTAGATAGTGAATAACGGAGTCGATGAAGAAAATATTTTTGTGTGTGGGAGCTTGAGAGGCGGACAAGGAAAGTGAACGGGATGTTGTAGACTTTGACTATGTAGTACAGCACCAGTAAAGAAAGATGATTTCGTGTTAGACATGTCGGCTCTAAGTAGGCAACCTGAGCGTACCTTTTGACGTATTTTCCTTCGCGTTTATATCCGCTATCTTTGTGAATTTAATGGATTTATTTATCAGATGTATTCTAAATTGGCGGACTCGAGCAAAACGTCGAAAATATGCAGAAGGTACGCTAGGGTTGCCCACTTTTTCGCCGTGTCTTGACATTAAAAGGTACATTGGTATTATGGAGTTTTATTGGTCCAGTACTATGTAGTGATAGGTTATAGATTATGAAAATTTGATGTATGAAATTAAAGTTTTTTTCCCCCAGTACTAGTCGTGGGTCCGTCACTGTTTGCTTCTATTAATGTTGAAAATAGGGCATAAATTTGGTCGTATTTGAAGAAACTAGAGATTGAAGAAGTTTTTTCATGTTTTCGTTCGTGTTCGAGTAATTTTTACTTTAATTTTCTCGCTACAATAACGCCGCAAATTTGTCAGTATTATTTTCCTGAATTAATTACGTACATCGTTTATGTTGGACAAGGAAAAATTCCATGGAATAAATAATAAAAACGCTCGTGAAGTTTTAAGTGGAAGTGTGTAATACATATATACCGTGTAATACTGTAAATGATGTTGTTGATTCACTCCCTTATTTCCTCTCCACCCGTTCACGGTTTGTTGTATTTAGATGTATAAGCTGTATTACGATTTTTCGTGCGAGATAAAATTTTTTGGATACTATACTCGAGCTCATAAATCTAATTTTAGAAGGCGCGTTAAGCTGGAATAATATAATCGTCATAAGGTAGCAGCAGAACGACGTGTATTGTTCGCATTTTTGCTCCTACTCTCCCTTCATCCGATATGCTTACGTCACGTAACATTTGTTTACGTCTTAGGAATTTGATGTATTCTACAATTTTTCGTTTCCTTCGTGCCAGATAACGAATTATTCTTGAAATGCTCGTTGCATAGTTACATTACATTAGTTAAATTTGTGCATGCGTTGGGTGGGAACTTTCGCACTGAAGCAATTATTATTTTATGCTAGAAAATGGAAAGGTTGAGGGAGGGGGATGGAAAATGAGGTTGGAGTTTGAATTTTCTATTGTAAAATTTTGCATCTCTTAGTGCCTTGCATGTTAAACAAACTTATATTGAAATTACTTGTTGCACTTGCACAAAATTTACAATTACTGGACACTGATTAATCGACATATCTCTCGGATGACGTCACACCGGTAGTAAGGGCACTCATCGTATTGGGATTTAAGATGGAGTTAGATGGCGCTGCGACAGAGCGGGTTAACAGATTAATTGAGACGATCTAGATCCCAATCTACAGATCCCGACAATATTGTAGTCTAGATTCTGATTTACAGATCAATCTACAAAGTTGATCTAGATCGCAATCTAATTTGTTAGATCGATTCCTATTTTTGTTACCAGTTCCTAATTTTCTTCCTCTGGCTTCTATCTACCCCAAAAAACAACTCTTGGAAGCTGATAAGAGTGCAAAAAATGCAAAATGAGTTATAAAATAGTTTTAATATTGATTTCTCAATTCAGGCATTCACTCAAAATTTAATAATAAATAATTTAATAATATAAATGTTATGATCTAAAGATCTAAATTATTTTAAAAATATTGATCTAGATATATAAATTAGGTCATATTTTTGAAGTGATGAAATGATCTATGATCGCGATCTATTGATCTAATTTTGAAATATCTGTGCCCCGAACTGCACTGCGAACATGCTGTGAATGGGGGATCATGGAGCTGAAAGCCAGATAGCCTGTTGGTTGAAAATGTGATAACAGGTACAATAATTTGATTTGATTTGATTTTAAATAACTAAATACTGAAGATATTAAATTTTTTTCTCATAAATTTGAAGACAAATGACGTTTACATAAATCCGGAAAAAAATTATGGTTGTCATTGTGTACTGCAAATACCTTAATTTCAGATTTGAATTTGCTTCGGATCAAATGCATTGTTATGTATGATAACCCATTCGGTGTTTCAACAAATTTCCAGGTGTCAGTCACTTTGATTTTAAATTCTAATCTTATTCGTTATCATAGCAACAAATAAGAGATACGATTCATTAATTCACACAGATACATACATATTATTTATTTATGTGTATTTGTGTGCGTGTAAGGAGCCAAGTATAAAAAGATTTAATACACACCAGCCCATTGCCAGTGTTTACCGAAGTTGGCTCCCCCTTGCTTGTGTGCTGAGCTTGTGAACTCGTAAATTCTGTAGAAAACCATCTGTCGTGCGAATCCTTTGCACATGATTAAAGGTATTTCACAATCAGCTTTTTCCCCCTATTTTTATGAATTTTTTGCGTTATTCTTTTGATGGTTTACTGAAAAATTTCAATTTTTGGCATGTGCTATTTTCTATTGAGATTTTCTTCTCTCAGTTACTAGAGCAACGAAATATAACGTAATTTGGTACCAGAACACTGGGATCGCTCTTTTATCGAGTTTGTTGTTACTTGTTAGCTATGATTCGGTGCTATTTTGTAAATATTAGAGCAGTTAAGGAGTGTTACGTTTTTATATTTATAAAATTGCACCTTAAAATTCATTTGAAACAAACAAACAAAGCCAATTTCAAATTATAATAAAATAAAAGCGTATTTTTTAAAATTCATTTTTAACCAAACTTACCTTATTCTTTTATTAGCTATGTATTAGTTTTTTACTTGCATATCAAATGTATGTCTGTGTCTAGTAAATCTCTTGACAACTACTTCATTTATTTAATTGTGGTTTTGATTTAAATTCACTGAAAGTATTTCTCTTAAATTTTTATGTATGAATTCATCAAGTTTCCGCTCATTGTAAATATTGTTGTTCGTCTTGATCTAAGAGGAAAAAATTGAATTCGTGAATAGGGGTCCGCGTGGCTTAGTGTTTATGGACAGATAAGCTTGCCTCATATTTGTTAGATTGTTGGGTCTAGACGAACGAAAGGTTGGCATATTCGCTCTTGCTTGTTTGTTGCCCTTCCTTATTTTTATTGGAAAATTAAATTTGAAATATCAGCAACATTTATCGGATCCCGACCACCCCTCCACCCAAAAACATATATATACATCCACGCGCTGATCAGTTACTTACAAGAGTTTACTTTCAGACAGATCCTTCTTGAAGAACCAGCCCTATTAAAATGTTGAATTTACTATACGTGACCCATTTTTTTCTTGATCAAATATTTCAACGACGTCAACGTATAGCTATTCCCAATTTCCTATTGCAGAAGAAATAAAAATCAAACCGTAATTGCGCATTAACGAAAAGTAAAATGAATTTCGCGTAAAAATTTGTAACAATTTATTCGACCGTATATTTTTTTTTTCGTTTTTTCGTGTTAGAAGGTGTTGATTTTTAAACGTATTTTTCATGCAATTTGTTTCCGAGTCAATATCAATAGACGTGTTTTCTGCTTATGAATGTGAATCAAATTATCTGAAATTTATCTTATTTGGGAATGGGGTGGAAAATCCGCTTTGATGTTTAGTTAATTTTAGCTAAAGCTAACAGAAATTTAATTGAATGAAGTTGAATAAATTATTTTCCGGGCCTTGAATCTGAAAAGAAGAATTTTCAAGGTGAAAACTTGTCACAATCATTTTAATGACTGACATTTGTTGCTTTTACTCTTCGTCTGCACAGCGAGTAAACGAAAATTTTAGGATAAATTATTTAAAATCGCTTGTTTAAAGAACGCTTTCGAACTCTTCATTGAAAACATCTTAGTTTCTTTTATCCTGTTGTATTCGTATTTTTATTTCGTTCAAGTGAAAATGAACTTAAATGTATTATAAAAAAAAATTTACTAACGTTCCCAGAACAAATTTTCGTGTTCAATCTTTGAAAAATTTCATGTATCATTGATTGAGCCTAGCCGTTCGTTTTACGAATTTTAATGATCTATACATGAAACAGGGGTACTTAGTATTTTCTTTTTACCATAATACATAAGTTGAATGTATAATCGCTCATGTTACTTGTATATAACCTTTACAGCTCATTGATGTCTAATCAATTCTTCATTTCTGATCCTGAAGTTGAAAAGATCTTCATTCTCAACTGGAGACTTCTAAAATAAATCAGAGGCTCATGATTTCATGGTTGGAATTTTCGAGGATATATATATGATGGAAACGACATGGAACGGTTTTAACATGGGATTGAGTGTCCAGACTATAGATGCTGCATGCTGGCGTACTTCATGCTGGTGTATGAAGTATCCTAGACTGAACACCCCAACCAATCAGAATTGAAAATCGGTGTAGAAGTGAGGTACTTTGTACGCCAATGTTTATAAATAATTGCACTTTGCGAAATTTTCCTCCAATCAGATATTTAGTTAGAAGTACACGTGTTTGTACAAGCCCCTTCTATAGGCAGGACACTAAAACTGCCCATGTATCATCTCCATCACATCTATATCCTCGAAGGTTGGAACTTAGAAATAGGTATTACTTTACTTTTCAAATTTGCTGCGTACTTTGTCCCTAATTAATTTTTAAGTAGGTTTTCCTAAGAAAATCTCCTTCTTACCCTTGGTGTTGTCTTGGCCTCCATGGTTGGGGGTGGATACATTTTTCGTTTCATGATCTCAGGAAAATTTTGGCAGCAAATGTTCAAATTTATATATATATATATATATATTATTCACATACATACAATTATTGCTCATATTATAATGATGCTTAGGATACAAAAAAAATTTCTGTACAGGAACTACTGCTTGGCCAATCAGCGCCAAAATTGGAAGCGTACTACAACGAATCAAAATAAATATTTAATTGGAATTTTATGGCTATTTGGGCAAAATTGAGCGTTCTAAAGTCAAATTAAAAACAAAAATGGTGGTACCAGAAGTACCTTCGGGCCATTCCTCACCAAAATCAGTAGGTCTAGTCCTTAGCTCAGTAAAAATATTTGTACCAAATTTTGTGATTATGAGACAAAAGTTGCTGTATATGTACGTATGTATGTATGTATGTATGTACGTATGTATGTATGTACGTATGTACCTTTGTTTGTTTGTTTGATTGTTTGTTTGTTTGTTTGTTTGTTTGTTTGTTTGTTTGTTTGTTTGTTTGTTTGTTTGTTTCACTGCATTCTGAAGAATTAGACCAACAATGTTAATGAAATTTACAGGAAAGGTGTTTTTGGGTATGAAAAAACTATTTAGATAGGTCTCAAGTTTGAGAAAATTCGTTGAACAGAAATATGAGCATCTCAATTTATCTATCAGCACAATAAGCGATTACAGAGAATGATGAAAAATTCGCCTGGCTAAAAGTAATGGATAGGTAAGGTTTTATTAGCCTATCATGATAGGCCTATGCTGCATATGATTATTATGATGTATGACTAATGAAGTAATGAGTTTATAGTTGCAAACTTTAATTTTATTCTCGAGAATCGAGATATGTTATATAAATATATTTATGAAATTTCCCAGTTTAAATTAAATTAACAAAATTTTTTCTAATTTCCACTTCCGGTAAACCAGGTACTTAGTCATAAAATGTGGAATTTTGGAACGATGTGTACGAAATTTGAAGTTAATATTCATTAAAATTTATTGTCTGTTACCAATTTTGGTGCAGATTAACAGGATGGTACTTCCGCTGAAATTTTTTTCCCTCTTTTTTCTAATTTGAATGAACTTTTCTTTTTACAGAAATTAACTACATGTTCATGTTTTTTATTTTTTTTATTTCATAACTTTATTATATTTCATTGGTTTTATTTTAAATTTTTTAATGATGTACCATACTTTATCATCTTAATTTATTTTTCATTTTTAAAGAAAAAATGCTTTTATATTTTACATTGCTTAATATTTTGTCCGCAGCTACCGTTTCATACAATCATAATATACCATTAACGCATATAAATTTACAGGCAATATTAATGTGACTATCAAAATTCATAATTGTTTCTCTCAAAAACCTACTTTCTCCAGCGAGGCTTGCTACGCTACAGTTTTTCTCATTGAAATCTTGTCAAATATTTTGGTTTCATTCTCTGTTCGTCTTCCTCTGACTTCCTTTTGTTTTCTTTTGAAAATGTTTAATTTATATTTTTTGCAACACCCAACTCAAAAATGCGTTTTTTAATGCCTTTTGACTGAACACAAAATAGCGAGTTTCCATACAAGGCGGAAAAATATCGTTAGGCGCATTCGCATTTTCGAGTAAACTTTCTCGCACGGCTCGATCACTTTCTTAAACGGCTCGACTACTGTCTCAGTTTTTTGTTTTTTTTTGCACAACTTTATTGAGTTAATTATTTAATTCTAAAAAACTTACTTGGCTTCGTTTTTTCTGGGGTTGTGGTAGGGATTGAGGGGTGTACAGAGATCTTTTAGTATAGTTATTAATTATCATTTTGTTACAAAACATAATAATTTTTGTCTTTTTATTTATTTATTTATTTCAGGGTCCGGGGGGTGTTGCAAAAAATAGTGTGTGTTACGCTTGCGAAGTAGATGATAGATATTCGTGTGATTTTCAGCACTCGCTTTCGGCTCATGTAGCAAAATTCACACTCCTATCAAAATCACCTAGATACGTTCTACGCTTGTATCACAAATAACTATTTTTAATTTGTTTTATCAATTCAATATTTTTGCGAGAAAAAAATTCAGGAGAAGTTTATGATGAAAATGTTTTCATTTTTTTTTCTTTAAAGAACGAATTTGCTTGGTTTATGAAACTTGTTCATTTCTTTACGTGTATTCTTTTTAATGAGACGAAAAAATGCGCTAAATCATTCGTGCCAGAACTGTTAACTTACTTCAATTTTATTAATAGCTAATTATTTTTTTTCGATTTTCGCATTCCTCGACGAGTTACGAGATTAACCTTCGTTTTCTAGCGTAAGTTCGAACGATGTAGACTCCTTGACGGCAGCGATTCTAGTTGATTATGAAAATAAGAAAGTCGTAATTATGAGATTTTTTGTAGGTGGTGTGAGTCATTGAATTTTTTAATTAATAGGAGCAGGGTTACAAATTCAGTTCAATCATCATGAGCCTCTATTTATTGGTTAATTTGACTACTTCTGGCTGTCGTAATTCGATGAGTTTTCTAGTTACCTACTGTACCTTCTCTAAAATTATTGACGACGCGCGTTAATTTTGAATTATATATTTATTTTGAGAAAAGTGTCGAAATCACTTCGTTTTTGGTGGTTTATATTCTAATCAGGGAAATAGTTTTCTCCAGCCTATTTTGGTACATATTATTTTTTATCGGACTCCTATATTTTCATCGTAATTTGTCACGTTCTATTTGTGGCGATAGTTTAGTAAGAAAATCCGTGGCATTAATGTATGCTGGAAAAAAATTCATCACATATAGTACAAATGCGTTTCTAGATTTGATTATGAAATTCTTCTCGGCTCTAGCATCTTGATACAAACCTTTTCCCTTTAGTTTTTGAAATCCCAAATTTTACCCCAAATTATTTAAACGAACCGCATTTGACCAATTATTCATGTCGCTGAAAACTTATGAATTTTATCGAGACGATCAAAATCGTGAAATAAGTCGCGAAGTTTTTATGAAGCAGTTAGTGTTTAATTTGTATTTTATTCGAGGGGGAGGGTGGTCGTTTTCTTCTGAAATTCGATTGTCATTGTGCTATCACAGAATAAGTAAGCCTTGATGCGCATATGGGTTCTTCAAACTATACCTTTTGCCCTTTTGGTTTGAAAACCCGTCTTACAGGGAAGCAGAATTTCTTTTTCTGTAAAATTATTGATGAGTAGAAAGCATATAAAAATTCATACAATGGCAAAATATTGTGAGGATAATTATACAAAGTCAAATTAAATCGTTGAAGTTACTTGTCTTTTCATAGTGAAGAAGGAATTTTGGGAGACAATGTAACCCAATTTGGAAGGTATCGAGTGCGTTGAAAAATAGAAAATTAATTCAAAAAATTAAAGTTGGTTAGGGCCTTGGGTTGGATGAGGTTCTGAAATCCAAAATCATTAAGTGCGTCTAAAACGGCCAAAATATTTCCTTTTTCGAAAAAATAATTTATTTTAGACAAGTCAAGAACAAAAATGATTTAGAGTTAGATTGAAACTGAAATATATGCATAGCTAAATATATCTGTAAGTATGATTACGTGATAGCGTTATAGAAGTGGCTTCTATTTAATTACTAGAGAGTACTCAATGCTGCTAGGCAACAATAATTCACAGACCTACGTAAACCATAAAAGTGTCTGAATTATCAATGAATCAGGTGCACAATGAAATGGAGAAAAAAAAGATTTAGAGTTAGACTAAAATTGAAATATGGAAATTGAAGTAAATTATAAATAAAATATTTTCACATATTTTCAAATTTTTCCACTTCCCTATTTAGCTGTTGAAAAGTCTCTTGAAAATTATCTAGATTTTGCGCAAGGAAACCTGCTGGAATTTTCTACCTCGGTATTATTTAAACACAAAAATTTATTTTTATTGAGAAGAGAAAAATAGTTTTTTTTTCTTGTTTTCCAAATCAAATTTATGGATACCATGATGGTTTTTTTCATAATATAAAATCAAAAACATTGGGAGATAAAAAATTATGAACCAAAAAAACACTTAATCTCCAGGTAGCCAGAAAATGGAAGGTAAAGGTAGATGAATTCATTTCACATACTTAGTTATACTAATACAAGGACCAAATCTTCGACCTATAAAATCCCATCTATATAATGAAACAAGGCTAGAAATATGATACAAAATTTATAAATTGAATGTGATCAAAAACCTAAATTTCTGGAATCATCAGAAGTTGTCCAAGGTTGCCATTTAAATATTATGTTTATCTCATGGGTATAACACTGTATATGGAACAGATGAAGTACTACCAAACTCTAGTAAAAAAACATAAGAAAATCTGAAAATAACTTGAAAATTCATTTTTGGCTTTATGTAATCCATCCAGATTGAGTAAAATCCATTTTTAACTTTGTTCCATACCATCATAGACAGTAATCATAGTAGAACTCACATATAGATTGGATTTTGGGTACAGGTGTTCCTCGATCTGGAATGAAAAATTTATTAAGAGCTTGCAAAGAACTGGATTTAAAAAAAATGAGAGCAATAAGCTAGTAAATTAGTAAAAAGATCTTCTTTCTAAGACAACCAGTAGGTAAGTGAATTTTTTCTGGAAATTTTGATTGCTTGTTGGTTTGGATTTGGGGGTTTTGGCCGACAAAATGCGGTGGCTCCCCTTAGGGGAGTAAGCAAGGCTGTTAAAACCCTTGATTTAATGGGAGGATTTCCACAAAGGTTGGTGGTTTGAGGGCAAATATTGAGTGGCTGGAACACACAGGGTGCCTGTGGATATATGTACTTCTTTATTTTGAATTAAAATAGATTCCATAAGGAATGTACTCGATATTTGACTGATCGGATCTTAAGTAGTTTTTTTGTGTACTGTTTTTCTGTGTTTACCTTTATTTGTATTATTAAAAGAATATAGGAAAAACATGGAAAAACAGTAGGTGTTCTGCTTACTCTGGTTGTTGAAAGCGTTTGCCTCAATGTGTCAACCTTGACATGTCATAAAGTGTTCATTTTAATACTTTCGATTTGCCATTTATAAGGTGAAATCAATTTAAGGGTGTAAAAAATGGCAGTGCCTATAGGTTCGTTTGAGAGTAGTAAGAATGCGTTTGGAAATGGTTAGTGGTCCGAAATACATATGAAGACGTTTTAAAATGGTGGGTAAAGTAAAGGTACATGTGGTACATATCACAATAAATTTTTGTGTTTAAATAATTTGTAATTAGAAAATTCCAGCGGGTTTACTTGTGTATTATCCAAATAAATTTTAAAAGATATTTCAACAGCTCCAATAAGAAAATGTAAAAATTTGAAAATAATAACAATTTGTGATTTACAGGTTAGTTCAATTTCCTATTTGGTTTTAGAGAATCCAATTTTTAAATTCGTTTTGCATGTGTAGAAAGTAGTTCCAAACCATCAGGCATCACTGAGAATTTTCTACTTTTTCCTGTGGGAAGTATGAAAATACGTAGAAGTGTTAATAGTTTCTGGAAGGAAAAAATCGTAAAAAAAAAATTTGTGGTGGTGAGAGGATCTGAATCCACAACTTTCTTCGGATGGCACATCCACACAGTGAGATCTTTCCTCTGACACCTCAATCATGGAAATTGGTCCAGCCATTTTCTCTTCGTGCCACAGTAGAAAAATCTTATAAAAATGAAAGGTTTGTTCTGTTCATCACATAAATTAACACTTAACACTGGAAGTACCCTTACTGTCAACAATGGCGTTCTTTTTGTACTTGCGGGTAACACTGGGTTAATATATCGTAAACTTGCTCGTCGAGTAGGTGCAAGAAATCAGGGCAGGGTTGGAGTGTTTTGATTGTTTGATATAAACATTCGCTTAGTTGCGATTATGGGAGTTTGGCATTAGTGGTGTTACTTGAGGCGTTCTTTTTCAACATTTTTTCAACACCACGGTGATTGCGAGGTAATCCGCTTATAACCTGGTGCTGACTCAGTGTTTGGTGTAACCCCTGCCCTGACTGTAAAATTTGGCTAATAGAACAAACCTCAAGATATAGATGATCCTGAATCAGAAAGGTATCGATATTGCATTACTGTGTATAAAAAAAAGTAAGATTTTAGTCAACTAGATGGAATGAATCGGAAGCAGAATACAAGATAGTTAGATATGATACATATTTTATCATATTTGCGATGGAAATGCATTTTTTGAAGTAGAGTTGGGTTATACCCAAATTAGGAGCCCAGAAGAGTACATGAGGCGATATTGTAATTTGGGATATAGGTAGTGTGTAAAAGAGTAGGTTGAAAAACGATTTTTGGGTCTGCAGGTCCCAATTTTTGTCTTTGTCACAAATATATTGATCGCAGTTCCTATGGTACGCATATTTGAAATTTCTGCCTGCATGCATTAGATGGGACGCAAGTCTATCGACCGATGAGTGATGTGATAATTTTTACCAGATAACTAGAGGTTTAGAGGTAAGAAAAATAATTAGACGAAGGAAACGATGAAGGTTTTAGGATTGGGGGAAAGAGGAAGACCCTTGATTATCTTCCTTACAAGCTAATCTTCTATACGCATCTTAATTGTAATTTTTTCCCTCTCATTTTGATGTATTATTATTTTGTTGTTTTCGTTGTCTTTTTCTTCGTCTTCCCTTTCTTCTTCGGCTACATCTTCGTCTTTTACCTTCTTCTATTTCTTTCGGAATTTACACTGACCGGGCGAACCGGTGTGCTCGCCGGGGTCATAGTTGGAATTCTTTTGGGACGCGCAAGGTCGACTCTCCTCCCTCACTGCCACTGTTGTTATCATTGTTACTGCTGCTGAGGTCGTCGTCGCAGCTGCTCCCAACTACAAGCGTTCATAATCTACGGAATGCTGTATGCGCATATAATTACGTATGTGTGCGCGTGTACGTGTGTATGTATGCATGTGTGTGCATACCATACCAACGATGAGCACTAGACTACTTCTTCAGATATTGTTGTGGTATGCGAGATGATGAGGGATGCTGCCGACGTCGGTATGTATGGTAAAGGCGCTGGAGGGCTGCTCAGTAGAGCGGCGAAGAGGGCTGGAAGGCCGGAATCCGTTGCGGCGGCGGTGGATTTTTCGTGTGTCGGGATTGCGGTCGAACGGATTGTGGCGCGCGCGAGGCGCAACTCCAGTTCCACGTCTTCACCGACTCCACCTTGTTGCAGCCGCAGCAGCAGCACCACGTCGACGACCGTTGTGATTGCGTGTTCTGGTTTCTTTTTTTATCCTTTTTTTTTTGTCGGTTTTGGAATTTTTTGGAGTACATATTTTTTGAAGTGGCGTGAGTGAGGAGAAAGAGCGAATATTTCATTTTCCTTTCACTCCCCTCCTCTTTCGTCACCTTTTCGTCGCACTCCGAATAGTTTTTATAAGGGTGCTTTGCTTGGACTAGGATCGTGTGTGTAGACGTGTAGGTAACCGGTTGTACCGAAATTGTTGTAGTACTTGTAGTAGATCGGCACTTCGGCATATCGCAAACCTTCGACAATAGTAAAACCATTTTACGACCTGCGATCGAAATGTGACGAAATTTGTGTAGGAACTTAGCGTTGCACGACTAGGACATTATGATAATATAATAGTAATAATTATGCGGAATGCAGAGGGCAGTCGCAGTAGTGTCGATGTACTTGATTGTTGTCGAGTGAAGTGTGGTGGGCTTATGATAGTCCCGAATCCGTGAATAAAATGCCGACTGTTCTCTTTTTTTTCTTTTTTTTTTTGTGCATAATGTGGTGCTGCATTTACATAATACGGTGCCAATTAATTGGTTACGTGCGCCAATGTAGCTAATATTTTTTAAATATTTAAAAAAATATTTTTGATACATATCAATTTTTTACCTGTTTCTTTTTTCCCCCTTTTTTTCTTCTAAAAATAAACCATGACATGTTCGATTATTGATAGAAATTGTTCGGCGCGACCGACGTTAATCGCGTATTACGTCGATTATTCGTGGATAGAATACGATACCGTAATTGTGTGTTGTTATTTTCGCGAACTCTACGTTTCTTATATTTATTACGATATTGTAAGTAGATAATACAAATTTTTACTAAATTACAAATTTTTGTTTCTGACTTGCCGTCCTGTTGAATTTCATGTACTTCTTTTTTTTCCTCTTCGTTAATACTTTTAATATCTCTTCACTAAAAATGATTTTATTTTACTCCTGTAACGCTCTGAAAATTCACCCTATGTTCTTTGTTGGTATTGTAGAATTTCATTGCACCCAGTTGAGCGTAGGAACTCTGTTGGACCAAGTTTCCGCAGAATTTTTATCTTTGTAAATAAGTAGAGGATTAACCGTTACTGATGAGCCAAAGCAAGACCCAGACCTAAGACTATGGTCGTCTTGGTGTTTGCACAGTCAGATCTTAGTTTTAGTCGTTATCTTGTATTGTCAGTATTGATTCCGGTCTTGCGCAGCCAAGTCTTGCTCTCTGTCTCGGTCTTGTTTTCAAGATTTTTGGTATTTCAGATGGCTAAATTGAAATTACCATTCATATTGTTTTTCCAAAATATGAATAAAAAACAAAAAACAACAGTTGAAACTTCTACCATTGCTGATTATTTAAGTTGCAATATGCTGAACATTTTACAGTTCGTCTTCTTTTTGAAGTTTTGTATTTGGTCTTCGTCTTGCATAGATCTATTCAAATGTTGCCTTCTTCCTCTTGGTTAGACTCCTAGTTAGAATTGTAACGAAAGGGACTGCTGACTGGATTTGCAGTTTTTTTCTTCGTCATGTCATGCCTAACCATTCATTAGTTTTCTAGTTCCGAAGGCTTGTTCTTACAGAAAAGTTTATTACGTCATAAAATCAAATAATCCTGCTCTATTCTTCCACTGTCCCTTCATTATCATGTATTGTATGTTCATTATGTATTATATCTGTATTATATGCATGTATGAATGTTTTCTCGAAAACTTGCCTGACGATGTTGCTGAAATTTTCATGAAGTGATGAATCGTGCTTATTGAAATGAATTGTTTTGGTTATCGGGTATTAGTGGATAGATTGACTGTCGGTTGTACTAAATAGTTGAATTGCTGATGACCTAACAGTTTATACCACAGTTTAAAGTTGGTACAACCTGGCCTGAGATAATAATTTTACTCGTTCAGATCGGTGTTTCCAACCCGAACGGGAGATGTGAGCATAAGCGAATGCTCAACATATGCATATTGGAATATCTATTTTTTAATAAATATCTTCGAGTCAGGACGGAATCGGAAAGGCAATGAGAGCTTGACCGATGTACTTGAGGAAATGGCTGCTACCTAAAGAAGGTAGGGGATCATTACTGTAGGTGTATGAATTTTCTCGTCGTTTGGAACCTACCTAGATCGTTTTTTCGTTTCTAAAAAATCTTTAATGAAAATGTAAACAGCAGGGATTTGGACTGAATTATAAAAGCATTTAAATCTTATTTTTCTTTTGTAATTTGCGTTTTTAGATGATTATTGTAAACTAGAAAGTACCCAGTGCTGTTTTTTATGTGCCCAAATTTTATTTCACTGAGGGACTCTTTTAAATTTGCACCAGTGGCGTAACCAGCCTCAAGTTGTGGTAGGATTTTTTGTTTATACAAAATAAATTCCCTCCACCAGTGATGGATCTAATGGGGTGGCCAGATGGCTGCCCTCTTGACTTCAAAAAATTTTAAAAAGTAGTTATTTTATAAATAAATGTGAGAAATTTTTTAAGAAATGTAAAAAATTTGTTCTTGTCCTTCCTAATGAAAAAACCAAGTTACCTGACAAAGTTTACAAATCTGTGAACTTCGGCAGTAAAGATCGCCTACCTAATTAGTATATCTCAATACATAGGTAGGCTGATAATGATATAATGTGGAAGTACAAATATTACTGAATGACAGTAATGACACATACATACTTATCATGTCCAGTTGATTGATAGAATAAGAAACCAATTTTACCCAAATTCTGGCACTAAAAATGAACGATGCGAGATCGCCAAGTAACAGACGTATGTCTACATATATTTATTGATGCAATGAAACGCAAATTTTTATGATGCTCCATAGTCAGAAATTTCCAACGGTATGTATTGATTCTGATCATTCAAATCAAAAAAATAAATTTGGGGGCTTTGGGGGGGTGTTAAACCCCTATATCCCTCCAGCGTTACGCCACTGGCGACCACTGATTTTTATTACCTTTCATTAAGAGAAGTGATATTGATGTGTATTGATGAGTGAAATTAAAAAAAATTATGTTTGACAATGCCATTACTAAACATGAAAATATATATGTGTTCGAATATTTGAAATATGACTTAATGTTTCGACATCATGGCTCATAACTGCAGCATTGTAGCTCGTGCGCCGTGAATACGGAGAATATTACTTCCCGCTGAACAGATTATTATAGGGTATCCCTGCGCCGTAAATACACAGCATAATACTTCTTTCAAAACAGCATGTTGGAGGTTATCTCTACGCCTTAAATATGGAGAAAGGTATTTCCCAAATTAAGCGCTGAAGGGAAATTATTTATGATTGGTGGAGCCTCTTGATACCCAGTGCGTTCTGCGACGGTGCCATGTACTTTGAATATTGGGTATTCTCTTGTATATCTATGTTTGGTTCCTGATTCACCGGATAAGTTGCTGTACACCAGAAAGTAAAAAATCAATTTGAATTCAAATCCAAATTCAATAATAGAATCCGATTGTAAATTGTTAAAATTTTAATTATGATTCAAGAGTCAGTCTGAGACATCTTCTATCGGTTTTGTTTATCATTAATTAGAAAATTTAAAGACAGACACATTCAATTTTTCATTGTTAGCCGTTATCATTTATTGTTGATGGATAGCTTGAGATTCTTATATTTCTGTTCGGCAAATTTTTTCAAACTTGTGACATATCTAGATCGTTTTTTCATACCCAAAAAGCTATACCCTGTAAATTTCAACCACATTGTTTGTCTAGTTATACATAACGCGTTTACATGTAAACATACATATCCACATACATTCATACGTACAAATATTGCTCTATTATAGTATGTATAGGATAATATTATACCTATACTAATATATAAAAGTGTTCCGTATGTGTGTGTGTAATGGCTAATCGTGAAAATTACTGAACAAATTTGAATAATTCTTTTACCATTAGCAAGTTCACTTTTTTCCCTGTTGAAATAGACTTCTTATAATTATCAGTCCTCAATATCCGTAGCAGTTTAACAAAATATGCTGCATATTGTGCATTAACAAAAATAAAACATAAATTTAATCTGCGTTCGTTGAGGGATTAACAAAGGATGGAAAAAAGGGAAACCAAAAAAATATTTCCTTCTCTATCTGTTCTTTCACATCTCTCTGTCCTTTTCTCTCTCTATAATGCCACCGTTCTGCTTTGCTATGCATTTCTTTTCAAATTACTGTAATTAAGAAATTAGTGGCGACACCTGTTTTCTAAGTTATATATTTCAAAGTGAATGTCCATTTTCACATGGAAGCTGTCGTTATGACCTAGAGGGCTCAAACAAAGCAGTGTTGAAAACAAAAATTACATGTATTTTTGGATTATATCTGTAATCCAACACAGTTCGATTTTTTGTGGGGTTGGGTTCAAATTTAATATCCATTTTTAGGTCTAAGTTGCCCTGGAGCCTCAAATGGCTGGAAAAAAGGGGGTAAATAACATTATTCGTATTTTACTTGATTACATCATCACCATTGTTTTTTTGAAGTGTCAAATTCAAAACTTTTCACAAGACTCTAAAGGGCGACAAAAGATAAAGTAAAAAACCTTGCTCAATTCTGAAATAGCTCCCTACTTTCTGTCTTTTAGTGAGTGAGCTAAGCGAAGCTAGTGCCGAGGTCGGCTAGTGTATAAATAAAGAAGCTTATTTAAAAATTTTTGCTGGTTGTCTCAATCATTTTGAATGATCACGGTTCTTGCATTTTCTGCGAAATCTGTTCATTTTTCATTTTACTGCTTCATAGCAAAGGTCGGTCAACCAGGTGCGTAACCGTGCCGTGTAAGATAATTAGGGAAAGTGTTGATAAAAATTCAGCTGTACGTCTTGTGAAGGTTCTGAGTGTCCCGAACAATTCGTTGGTTCAGAATATATACGGTTCTTCGTCAACCTTGATCGTAGTTATTCCGTCCGTCTAGGCGAAGTTCAAATGGTAAAAATTGAATAACTAAGCGTAACGTTGCTGTTGAAAATTCCAATAGTGAGATCCTGTGTGGCCCTTACGTTCTTTTTTGGTCAAGCCAATGATATTTATCATATATCTATCCGATTTTTTCATTTATTTTGGTTTTCATGCGTGTGAGGCGGGGTGAAGATAAATGGTTTTCTAATCTTCATATAATTTGTTCGAATCTTGAATAACTTTTATTTATTGTTACATTTTGCCATGAATTCACTCGGTTACTTAGCGTAGCTGATACTGTGATTTTTATCTTATTTTACATGAGTAAATTTTAATCGCTGCTGATTATTTTCTTCGCTATTTCTTTTTAGTTTCGGTATTATTTACGTATGTATATATGTGGAGAACATTACTGAATATAATCCTCTTCCACGTCCCGATTTTTTTTTTATGCTAAATTTGAAATAAACCTATATCAAAACGTAAACACTTCATCACTTCATTTTTTATACCCGTACATTCAAGTTGTGTAAACATAATCTATACGAAAATTATGTTGACGCGAAAAAAAATTCTTCCAGTCTTAGTCTGTGAGGCTATAAAAACTGGGTTTGTGGACAAATTGAATGTGAATCAAAAAAACAAACTCAGGGACGTGGAGTAAGAAATTCCCGTGTATATTAGAAAATACCTTCATTTTCGATCGCGGCCCAAGATGGTGTCTACCAAAAAAAGAAATCGAAATTTGAATCCTGTATCTCGAGAAATATGAATATGGGTGTCTTTTACGTGGAAGTAAGTGCTGTAACATTGAGCATTTTTGCTTGACATTAAAATTCTGTTTTGAAAACTATGGCGGCAAATTTCAACAGATATGCTGAACATTTTTGTGATATTTGGAAGAAAAAATATGACGCAAATAGTGGCATTATAAGTTTTTGTATGTCGAAATATCTACCTTTCTTTCTCACTCGATTAACAAACATTTTTTCTCGTAGGCGTTAGTTCATTTTAATCGAGGGCTAGACGAAAAATTTGCTTGATAATACGTTCCTCTGTTCACACAATGAACACGTTTAGAAAAAAATTGTTCGTATTTCGTTTGTGTGAAGTTTTAATTATGTTCGTTAAAATTTGTTTATCAACCTTTCTTTGCTCATGCGACTTGCGATATCACAGCCCAATTATTTACAATAAAATATTTGAATTTCTCAAAAAAAAAAAAAAAAAATCGTAGTGTCTTTCATTAAAAATTGATCTTAGTCTTATTGATAACATAATTTTATATGTGAATGTAATTCCTAGTACCTATGTGTATTTTTTGAACCGTTAACTTTTTTCATCGACTGATAATTATATTTTTGCTTTTTTTTTTTTCTGTCCTGCAGGCGAAAAAAGAAATTTACGATGTCAAACAGCAAAGACTGAATCTAGCGCAAGATGAGTTTGAACACTTGAATAACGCACTGAATACGTTAAACGTATCAAGAAGTAGCCGTAAGTATCAATTTTTGACTGTTGCGAAATGAATTTATAATTATAATTCGATTATATCGAACTGCAAGGGAACGTAGGGTTAAAAAGGAGTATTAAAAATAATAATAATAATAATAATAATAATAATAATAATAATAATAATAATAATAATAATAATAATAATAATAATAATAATAATTAATAATGATAATAATTAATAATAATAATAATTAATAATAATAATAATAATAATAATAATAATAATAATAATAATAATAATAATAATAATAATAATAATAATAATAATAATAAAAGAGAAAAGAAATGATTTTTGACTGAATCATATCTTAGTTATTTGAAATTATTCGTTAGGCATCTTCAGGGAAAAAAGCAAATGAATAAGTAAAATGAGAAATATACTTAAGAGATAGCCTGTATAAATTAATTAGTTCTGTTGGGGCATGAATACAATTTCAGGAAAAACAGTGACATAACATAAATTACTAATGGCGGTCTAATTATTGTAATTTTGAACCTTTATGTTATTTTTCTTTTTTTTTCGTCGCTGTAAAGTTCGTATTTCCTCTTCATTTATTGACTGCGATCATCCAAATCAAAAGAATGTAATTTCATTTTTATTTTTGTTTTTTCTTTCAGTGTGTTCGAGCACAAGTAGTTTAAGTACAAAATACGATCCCGATTTGTTGAAATCGGAAGTTGCTCATGCTCGAGACCGAGTATCACGATTAAAACGCGAACTGGAGCAAATAAGAGCCGAAATGACGTGCACTCAGCGTGGAGTCGAAACTTTAACTTTGTGAGTAATTAAATATTAACTATACCTTAGTATTATGCTCATCTTCACTTTGCAATTTCAACTCATGAATTTTTTGGGGTGCTTGTGCTTTTATCAAATAACACTCGTACAGTTGTATTCATCTTTACTGAAAAAAGCAGGATTAAAGTCGTCTTACCAAATTGGGTAAAAAAAGCCGACTGGTGTCTATTTTAGGCCTACTGCGTAATTTTGGACGGGTATTTAAAATATCAGCATATTGTAGTCTGAAATCCACGCTATTCTTTTATCATTTGTTTAATGTAAGATTTTTTGGTTTCCGCTATTCATACTCTTCATAACAAAAAAAAAAAGAATAAAAAGAAAAATTTTTTTGATCGCTCCGGTCGCGAAATTGGTTTTTTAATTTATGATATCCTCGAACTGATGAATTCTGAATAGGATGCTGTTAACTTATTTTAAAATGAAACAACAGAATGTCTATACCGGACGTGGCAAAAAAGTTGCTTTTTTTTCACCTTTTTTCCATGTCAAACGCAGCTAGTAAGTTGAAAAAATCTTGCTAGTTAGACTGGAGTTGTCTGAAAACAAACTGATATTAGATTTTAGGATTGGTCACTGGTAATTATTTTGGATCAGGGTGGCATCCTTGTGTAAATGTAACTGTTAATTCTGACGTTCCCAACTTTTTCTACTCCTTTTCTGAAATGAAATTATTGGCGCAAAAATTATTTTTGAAGATTAGAGAAGTGATTCTCGCAATCGCTAAATGATTCAACAAAAATAGCTTTTACTTCCAGATAAAGGTAGTTAAAACCAGTACTATCAAAAATGGATTCATATTACATTCACCTAATTTTATTGACGTATTTCATTGCTCTATTATTCCAATATGTTCCATTATATTGTGTTGTAAACATATTTTTTCTTATTTTCGATGAAAATGTTTAGTTTACTTGATGCTATCACGGTCTAAATCAAGGGTCAAAGATGGTATGAATTTTAAAAATGCGAAATGCCGAAAGGTACTTGATATTTGGATTGTACCATCGAATCCTTTCTAAAACTAGATAAGTTTCTGTTTTTATATAGGAGAGGAGGAAGAAGGTGGAGAAATCTGAAGTTTCATTTTCTTTAAAAATTATTCTCCTCGAAAGTTCGTTTGCATGTTACAGTGCTTCAGTCTTCTATTTTTTATTGAGATATCTTTACTCATTATCTCAACTGAATTGAGAAACGGCATTTTGCGATCCTTGTGAAGTTTCTCCCCCTTATATTCGTATGAAAAGTAAAAAATAATGACCTAGTTTTTCTTTGAAACAAGAATGAGGAAGTGTTCGCTTCTATTCATGGATGTCTGCCATTAGCCTGAATTAATTTTTTACTCTTTTCGCATGAACCCGTTCGTGAACCACGGTGACCTTAGAAATTTCTGATGCTCCGCACTCGGGTTTCAACATGCATTTTATTTCTTGGTTTTATATTTTGCAGTGTTGAACAGAAATTAGGTGGTAGCGCCTCCGGACTTCATGGTGGTGGCTGCTACAACATATCCGAAGCCCAAGCCATAATGACGGAGCTTCGCGAAATTCAGCGATCGCTATCATCGGGCGAAAAAGAGCGAATGGAACTGATGCAATCGCTAGCCAAATTGAAAGACGACCTGACCAGATTGCAGTTGTGTAACGAAAGCTCTCCAGATGCCAGTACTCTTTCAATTCCTCCTGTTTCAAATACTGCCTCACAGACTGATCTCTCCGGAGAGGTATATTTCCTTTTACATGTATATAGTTTTGATTGAATTTCTTAAAAACATTCGTCGTGTACCCTTTACTTAGCGTTAAATATTGAAAACTAAGAGTGTATTCTTGGCCGTGGAAAAAAAAAGAGAGGAAAATATGTAATTATAGTTTTATCATTAAGGCCAGAGGCAGTGCTACTTTTTTGATGAGGGAAAAACACAACCATTCCTCGGTAATTATACGTTAACCAGTGGCTTTACGTGCTCGCTGGTGTTACATCGATATGAAAATATTTGAAATCGTATACTAGTGATATATATTTGATAAGAAATATTCAAACCAAGATTTTATGGTGGAAAAAAATTCTTGGTTAATATTTTATTGATTTCTTCCCTAATATGAAAAAAAACGCTTGTTTCATAGGGTACTCATTGCTGAAAGAGAGTATTGAGACATTACTGTTGAAATTTGTCGCATTAAAATATATTGAAGTTGATCGATTGTTTGTTTCAGTTGATGCCTATGGGTAACAGACTCGCTGAATTGGCCAGAATGCGGTTAGAGTATGACGCTGCGCGCAAAAAAATTCAAAATATACAGCAACGGTTGGCTGACTTGGAAGAAAAAGTAACTCCCGGACAGGCCGAATCCGATAAAGATAGGTAATGTGGCAATTCGTGACGGAAGGCTTTATGGTATTTGAAATGCCAGATTTGCGTCAGTTTTGAAGCGAATATGAAGCGAGTTTTATTGTTTTTGTCATATAATAATTTTTTTTTTCAGATTACTTTTGTTCCAAGAAAAAGAACAGTTGCTGCGGGAATTACGTAGTCAACGAGGTAGTCAAAAAATCGCTTCTGTTCAAGAAGAAATTAAACGATTGGAAGAAGATTTGAATAACGCTATTGAAATTTCGAACCAAGCTATTGCTGATCGGTGAGTGATTATTATTGTTGAAACATTCGAAACATGAAGAAGAACTTATTGAAGAATGTGGTCATATTTAGAGAATTTTTGCAATTTTATAGATAACTTATAAAATTAATTTCTATGTTTTGTATCTTCTAAACGGGTATTTCGAGAATGAGAGAAACATGATTCACTTCAAGAATTTAAATTTTTAAAATACTTTCGTGATAATTATAATAGCCTACACATTCTTCAATTTTAATTTATGGAAGTGGCACCTTAAGCTAAAAGGGAACGAATAATAAGGAATCAAAACTTGATGTATGGCGGCGGTCTGTTTTATTGGATTCGAACCCTAAATACCTGTGAATTTTATTTCCAGAAGCCATGTCAATCTCGGTTCATCCGTATTTGCACCACTCAAATATACTGTTAGTAATTGTTTTCAGTTATAAATTTTTGAAAGCGTCGGACAGCCCAGTAGAATTAGAGTAAAACAGACATTTTTGGGGACAAAACGAGAGATTGGCTAAAAATATCGGGGAATATACCGGAAATACCATACAAAAAATCGCACCTCCCAAGTGCTGTGCTAAATTTTTGATTTCACATTTTAGCCCCCTTAATTAGTTTTTGGATAATTCGAAACCTTGAGAAGCTAAACTAAAAGTCTTCGAATACAAATTCATTTACATAATATAATTTGAAGTATTTTATTAATCTTTTTTCTGTCTATCATAGGAGCCGAGATTCAGGGTTGTGAAATAAGGTAGTTATTTTTAAATAACGAAATAGTATTATTTTTAAATTAGGTAGATGAAGGAATTACCATATTGAGATTTCCCATCAATCAGTGTAGTTTATATACGCCATTTTTTGTGTATATACATACAGCATACGTGGCAGGGGCGTAACTAGCAAGGGCATAGCTAGAAAATTTTACAGAGAGCAAAGGAAGTTTTTTCAAAGTAGAGATCAGCTAGGGGTTTAACAGGTTGTAATATAACGAGGAATTTGCGTCAGTATGCCGCCCTCAACTGCAATAAGGCTGTACTCGGGATTTAGCTACCTTCAGAGGGGGTTTATAGGGTGATAAAACAATTATTTCGCTCACTTCGCTCGCAATAAAAAATTTTTAGTGTTTTTTGGGTTCTGGAACATTCATTTATAGAGGGTTGTATTTATTTTTTGGGTAATGGGGGAGTTTCTAATGACCAGGGATACATAAGGCCTTGGCCTACAGTGTAATTATTGTTTAAGTAGTTCGAAAATTAATTTCCATATGTAATTTTTCCACTCCCAAAGTGCAGCGACCAGGGAATGAGTACCCCCTTTTGTCCCTCTAGTTGCGCCACTGGTAATAAGCAAGCTTGAAAGTCCTCTCTCAGTTGATTTTACTGGCTGTGAAAAAAGAAGTCATCGAAAATTTCTAATGAAATTAACGTGAAGAAGTTCGTTATATTTTCAAGAAAAAAAATATTATTCATAAAAAAATACGTAAAATATAAAAGTAAAGTTATCATAGTTATATGATTTGCGCATATTTTATGAGGTTATCATTGTGATAACAAATTACTTCTGTTGCTAATGTTGTGAAAGTAAACATCTCCATATTAATACAAGTTTAATCAAGCTACTACACATGCGCAATAACTAATACCCTGAATCAGAACATTCTATCTTTGACGTATTTTTCATCGGGTATTGGAGATCTCTTAATAAATTTATAAAAAAAGAGAAGCAAAAAATTATTTATGGGGGAGGAAGATAACGTACCATTGAGAAGGGGGTGTTCCGGGTGTACCTCCTATTGATTAAAAAAACATGAAAATAAGAAAAAAATTACGTAGCGTATTCTCATAGTAAAGTAAGCTCAGTACAACGTTAGTTTCGTAAGTACCACTAATTCATACCGGCTTTGTTAAGTTAGGGTCAGTGCTATGAAAAGTGCAAGAATTATATTTGTTTATAATGAAATACACAATATATTTTTATTTTCAAATTTTTTTTGGTCTGTCCTATGTTTTTCAAGATACACGAAGAAAACCAGTTTTCAAGAAGTTCAATTCTTTTAAAAAAAGTAAATTGGCGGGAGGGAGTGGGATTTTAAGTACAGTTAATTTTTAACGTAAATTATTTAAAACATATTTTTTATCCAAACTTTCTTCTAAATGGTTGAAATACTTGAGTTTGGAAAAAAAATTTTTTGAAGGCAGTGCTGAAATTCAGAATTTTTAAAATGTCCGTAGAACGGTACCAGTTGATTTTATGAAAAATAATTTTATTAGTTTGAATATTCTTTAATGAAATTATGAAACAAAATTTTTGAATTCTTATTGTCTTATTTGGGTTGATTAAATTGAATTGGTTGTTTTTGTTTTTGTGCGAGGAAAAATTAGAATTTTCGACTGATTTCGTCCGCCGTATAAGTTAGTTCATTTGAGCAGCTTCTTGTCTGTTTTGTTAATTGAATTACAGTATATCAATGAAATGGCAGGAAATTCTCGTAGTATTTAAAACAACAAAATGATTTGTTGTTTTTGAAGAAAATTTGTGTATTTTTTTTCCCAAAATCTTTTTGTTTTTTGTCTAATGAGTGACCGAAGACATATTTATTTTAAATTTTTGTCAACAGATTGAAACTTCATGAAGAGAAACAATTACTGCTGCAACAGTTACGTGACGGATTGAAATCTATGACTCAGCTCGAAAGCCAGTTGAGGATGTTATCCGCTTCTACCTTATCAATGAGCTCGAGCTCTAGTTTGGGATCACTATCCACTACGAGCAGTAAAGGTTCCCTAAGCTCTGGATTGAGTTTCACCGACATCTATGGTGGACCGCAATGTATTTCATCTACTCAAGATAAACCCGTTGATATGGAAGATCTCCATAGAAGGTATGTTTTATTGTTTCGTTCACGTATTTTAAACTCAATCACCGTTAAACTTCTGAATCTTGTGGGCCGAATTGAAAAAAATAAATGAATTTATACTATGTGTGCTTTCTTTTCAAAAATAAAATAAAATTCGAAGATTTTATTAGATATGTTACTGAATCTGTTTTCTGTTTTGGTCTCGTAGAAAAATCAATTTTTTTGGAATTAAAAATTATGTTTATTTCTCAACTAATCTAATGGATGTAAACTTGGCAAATTTATTTTACTTAACTTACCAGAATATTGTTAATTCGCTGCCAATACATGTCAACTTGAAATCTACATTTTGCTGAGAAAATTTTTTTAAATCTCGTGGTGTTGAAGTTTCCATGCCAAGAATGAGACACAAAATTAATTTTTGTCTTAATTTCATGAGCTGAGATCTGTCGCTATCCTGGATGAATGTGTCTTTTAAACACCATTTATTTATTTTGTTTTTAGCAATTCTACAAAAACTTGTTTGGTTCTTTGATGTTGCAGTGCTTGCAAGTACCCCTTCCCAATGTCCCTTATAAATTTTCGTATACAAATAGTTGGTTATAAAATTTCACTGAAGTCTTTTTTCTCTCTCTTCTCTCGTTAAACATCAAGATGTTTGTCTCTCTAAGATATATATTTTAATTTGTATTAAATTCTTATTCAAGCAAAAATAATTTTCTTGAAAAAATCATCGGCATTCTGTGATCGTAAAATTCCATGTAATATTTGGAGTTGAAAAAAAGTAGAATTTTATATTAATTTACCGGTATTCCTATTTTTCAATGTGGGGTTATGTTACAGAAATCGCTGCAATTAATAACCGTTTTATTTTTTTAGGGTTGAACGATTACTTCGTGGAGAAACTCCATCGATAAGTCTCGAATACTCAGCTGTTTCGAGTGGCACGTTAGCCGGTTTATTGTACAGTAGCAGTAATATGTCTCAGGGATCTGGACTTGGCAGGCCTTCAACTCCACCTGTCTCGCCGCTATCTGAAAAGATGGCACCGCTACCCACCCCGCCATCAACCAGATCCGTGTCAGCAGCTGTAAGCGACGAATCTGTAGCCGGCGATTCTGGCGTTTTTGAGGCGTCGAATAAAAGTCACAATACAGTGCCAGATGTTCATTCGGACACAGCTCAAATTCAAATTAAGTTAAGGTCAGTTGCTGCACATCCTTCGTTTTTTAGAATTCATTTTGTGTTGAAAGGTTTTTGGTTTGTTGAACTATTTTCAATTCATTTCTTCGATTGTTGCAGGTATTCAATTAATGATCATTTACTACATGTAGGAATAGAAAAAGCTCGTAATTTAACCGCGTTAAATGTACCAGAGGGCACGCAAGTGTAAGTTTCATTTTTTTAATTTATTATTATGATGCTCTGCTGTGTTAAGTGGAATGATTTTCTTAATTTTGTTGATTTTTACCTTGCAGTTATATAAAAGCGTCTTTATTGCCAAACGATGGTAATGCGGCGTTAAATTGTTGTACGAAACCGATAACGGATCTAACAAAGCCAAGGTTCGGTGAAAATTTTCAATTGCCAGTCGCACTCAACAAATTACGTACCAAAACGTTGCAGGTTAATGTTTGGAACATAATTGCCGACCAAAGTAGAGAATGTCTGGTAAGTATTGGCTAGGTGCTTTGTATGCCCTGTATGAGATTGTCTTTTGGTGATGACTTATTTTGTGATTTTATTCGTAGGCTTGTGCTCAAGTTAGTCTCGCAGACTATAATCCCGAGGTAGCGTCGCTAAAATGGTATAATTTATTGAACTTTAAATTTTTACAACCTTCAACCCCTAAATCGAGTCATCCGAGCGGATCCGCTCCTATGCCACCAGCTTTGGTTCATAATAATATTAATAACAATAATAATAAGGAAGAGAGTTCTGACGACTCTACCATTATATCATCTCAAACCTCGACCCTAACCCGGAATCAAGGTTCGTTGCACTCGATTTCATTTAGTAATTGTTAAATTTATTCAGCTATGTCCTAATGGGTAATGTTGATATTATTTTGTAGAATGCGAGCATAATACTCTTGGTCCAATAAATGATCAGCTGAATGAATTTAATAACAGTGATGACGAGGAAGATTATAATGAAGATACAGACGTCGAGGAGGGGCGTGATGAAGAAAGTGACGAAGATATCAATGTGTTTTATTACCCAGATGATGAACCGTTGGAACAAGTTCTGGAAATTCTAGTGAGTAGCCCTATCGGTATCTGATGTTTCCCGACACCTCAAAAAAAAAATTCTTCAATTGTTAATTCACAATTTGTGAACTCACTATTATAGGACGAAGATTGTTTGGAAACTGAAGACAAAGAGACCAACACCGAATGCATTTTCGTTCCCGAGAAGAAAGTTGCGTCGTCCAAACTTCAAGAACCGAAAGAAATGCCTGCTATCATCATCAAGCGATCGCAAACATTTTCACCCGTTGCCAGAACGCCGTACGTTTGCAGGGTACGTTAGAAGTGTTATAACCTTCATTGTTTTTGGTGTGTAAATCTGTATTTGATGCGAAATCTTACTCAGTATTTTTTCAGTCTTTTAATGATGTATTATTTTTAAAAAGTGTTCCGACCTCAAAAATGGCTGCGAAAAATGTTTTTTATTATTTCACCATTAGTTTGACAGAATTTGTCTCGTCTACTTTTCATCAAATAGAATTAACTTTTAACAGATCATAATCATCGCGTAAATTGCCTGTTTTCTTCGGAAATTTATTTTTCTTTAATTCAAAATTTAGATCATTATGTAAATACAGGTGAAAAGTTGAAAGTAGTCTTCTCAAATTTTTTATTTTAATTGAAATCTGTTGTAAATAGCGTCCAATATTGAATTGATTCCTTCCAAGTTTGATTTTTCGATTCAACGATCCCAACAATCCGCACAATTTCAATGCCGTTCATGATATTCTTTGAATTTTACTCCTGTATGGAATAGTATGTTTAATATGATTTTCATTTTTTTTTCTTATAGCTCAATCGTAGTGATAGCGATAGTTCAATGCCCCTTTATCGGCGGTCGAACGCCACCACGATGCCGTTTAAACGTAATTCGGTCGAAAGACGATCGTTGAGGTTGGGTCGTGCCTTAGGACCAAATTCATTGAAACATCACCGACGCTCATTCGCTCACGCTGCGCCGAGAACTTCGATCGATTTAGAATTAGATTTGCAAGCGCAACACACCAGACTGCAATCATTACGCGATGAAATCTCGAGTTTGAAATCGTTGAAAACACGTCTGGAAACGGCGAAAGAAAAAGGCGACGTAGAAATGGCTGCCTGGGCTTTAGAAGATGCTCAGTTTCAAAATCTGGTCTCTCAAGTAGGCTTTTCATTTTGTTATTTGTTATAATCTTAATGATGGATGTACCTTGCATGAGGCAAAGAGAGGCATTTATTTCATTTTTTGACCTTTCTAAAATAATATACAGAAACGTTCATCTATTGATGTAAAAATCAAGTTGCATAAAACTTGGTGGTTCTTCCACTGATGCTTAGCTGACCATTGGACACATAAAATATGTTCTATTTGATGAATTTAAACCTAGAATTATAGTCACAATTAAAACTTCGTATTACTAGTATTCCCGAATCCCGAGAATGAAACGCAGATTGAAAAAATCTCTTATGTTAGTGAAAAAGATTGATAAATTTGTGGAGGGTTGACGTGATATTCAAACTCCAACCCAAAAACCCTTGTCCTTTAATTTGATTTGCTCCAATGTTTGCTAAAAATTGCAAAATACACTTATTTGTAGATTCCAATGTGAAATTATGAGAAAATTGAATTTCGAATTTATCCCTCCTTAAATTTTGTGATGACGCTTGAAAGTTGGGAAAGTACCGTTTTCAATATCTGAGTAAAAGTGAAATTCGTAATTCCTTAGCATCCTTTTGAGCGTGTTATGTATATAAGATCATCTTGTATTTTCGCTATATTTGTATTCGGTATAGCTTATGTGAAAGAATTAGTTTCGTCTGGCTCCATTTGAAATCTTTCGGCCTTAAGTCTCGCCGCGTTATTCCGTGTTTTAATGTACGCTTTTATGTTCTTTTATTATTTTTAAATGTAGAATACATTTTTTTTTTCACTTCAGGCTGATAACAAAACCGAAGATGAGAAAAAAATTGAGAAATTGTTGAAGAAAACGTCACGAGAAATTTATAAATTGAGAAAAAGCAAAGCGGGCACCGGTAAACCAGATATTATCTCATTCAAGTAAGTGTTCTTTTTAAATGCAAAAATGTTTCTTGAAAGTCTGAAATATTCCAAAGGATCCACTCAACACCCACATAGTATGGATATCATAGAATCGTTTGGGAGTTCTATGTAGTTATGTTTTTGCTTTCTCAGTCGTATTCATTAGTTATTCTTGAATTCTAAAAATTAATGTCACTGTCCACTTATACTTTTTTGCCAAAATACCGCAGTATGACCTGTGCACTTCCATATGGTTGTTTGGTTATAAAAGAATAATATATCAATAAAAATATGAACGGTAAAATATTCTCTATATTAAGCAATGAAAAACGAAATGATTCTTAAATATGCCACTATATTTTGGGCTTCTTGTTTGAAAATGAAGTTGAACAGAAGAAATCATCTTCCACATATAATGAGCAATGTAATAAAGAAAATCCTAGCAGCGTCTATTATCGTTTTCACTGATCAATGTTTTATTTTATTTTTCTTTCAGAGAAAAAATGGCATTCTTTACACGGCCCAATGTTTCTGTACCAATTTTGCCCCCAGTCGATAACGCTAGCGAAGTCGAATCCAGTTCAGCAACGGACTCTGTTGCTGTCTCAGAATCATCGGAGTCGCCTGACAGCCAACGCTATGAATTCACGGTTGATACTTTTGGCGTTCAAGTGTAGAAGTTGAGATGATTGAAATTCTTTTGGAATCTAACTTCATCCAGCTTAGGCTGTGCTCTTTGAGCGTGTGATCCATTCATCGAATGTGGAATGTTGCGTCGTATGTTCGAATGCACTGATCTGAGGCGTTGAAATCGTTCGCGGACGCGATATTTCATTGAAAAAGAAGAATTCGTGTTGACGTGTGTCGGTCATTCAGATGGTTGAGGTTGAATTCGGGCCTTGCATTGTGCCAGAGAACGGCGAAGTGTCCGTGTGCACAGATATGATGACAGAAAACTTAGTGACCCTGACTTGAGTTTATTCTACGAAATGACTTATTGGGTTTTTAAAGTTTTCATCGATACTAACGTATAGTTACGTTACCCTCGAAAACATGGGACGGATCATTTTGCTTGTGAAGTATTGACTATCTGCTCAGAATGAACGGCTTTTCCCAATATTCATTATTAGGCCTAGTTCTATTCGCTAATAACAGAATTGGAAAGCATTTTATTTTGTAATATATATTTAAACCAGTTCCTGTAGTTATTGTATACTGTGTAAAGTTATCTAAAGGCAGACGAAAAATAAATTGACTAAAAAAAAAGATACTTTAACCACCAGATTTTCATTTAATTAGTATTATTTGAAGGAAAGTATGTGCCAAAGCTGTGACAAATTCCTCCTCAGTTTAGCGGGAGATCGAAGAAAGAAAAATGTAGTAGTTGATGTGCAAGTAGAATGTTTTTCTTTCGACAGAGTATTTTTTGATGATTAACGGTTATTCGTCATTAAAATAATTTTTCAATATTGTGTTCATGTGATGTAAAATAGTCGAAAGAGATTTTTTTTTAAATTCAAATTTCGAAATGGTAAAGAAGACACTTTCATAATAGCCAGTATTTTCATGTTTTTAAAATATTTATTTTCTATTTTATTTTATTATCGTACTTATTTTTTTTTATTAGTACGCATTAAGTAACATCTTATATTTTTAATTTATTAATTGCCATACATTTTGTTCGCTATTAAGTTTCGCATTTTTTCGTTTTACCCTTCATCGTATCCGGTCATCTTAATGAATCAAGATCTGAAACATTATAGATACAAAATTGTAATAGTGTATTTCTTTCTTCATTATTTTTTTTATTTAATTTTTTTTTATTTATTTTTTCTTCATATCCAGTGATCTGTTTGCATGAAGGCTGTGTTGAAGTTTTTTCCTCGTAAATTATATGTGGCACTTATTGTGACACTCCCACCGAATCCGTTGAGTTATTTACCATAAATGCGGTTGTCTGTTTCATACTTAAAATATTAATTTTTGTTTTTGTACAATTCAATGTTCGATATGTCATGATGACAAATTTTACCAATTTTTTATATTTACCATTGTTATTATATATTTTTTTTTTTTGTATATATTTAATATTCGTGATAACCTAACAAATTTTTTGTTTCAAAAAACATTATTCGTTTTGATTTCTGCTCATCTTGCAATAATTTGCTAGTACATTGGGCATGTGATGATAATTTTCCGGTTCTGTAAATGATCAACTATGTGCTATGTACAACCTCTGTGGTTGAGGTTTCATGAATTAAGCAAAAAATGTTTGAATTACCTGAGATCATCCTGTGTGGAACTTATCTCCATGAAATCTCGATTTGTACGTAGTTATGCATACGCTTACTGTCCATCCCTATTATGAGCAGATTATGCATGTGAGCAGGCATCTTTGGGTGCTATTTTGAAATACAAATCGTTTGGAAACTACGTCGAGCTTACCGAACATTATTCAATTTATGTACCTAGTATTATTTATTTGTTTCGAAGAAACATTTGAGCTTCTTTATATTACCAGTTGTCTGAATATATATAAATTGTTTTTTTCGTTTCGTATGTTGTCAGATTTTTTAAGGTTTCAATTTTTCTAGAATACGTGTATAGAAACTTCGTTGGTTGTTATTCATGTTTTATATTACGTTTTTTTTTCCCCTTTATGTATAATTTGTAAAGTATTTTTATCGATAAATTTTGTTCGATATAAAAGATTGATAATTATCTTCTGGTTTTTCATTGATGTTCTTTGTTGTTCACTTGCACTTGGCGAGAATCTATTTCAGTTTTTCAGCCCTATTAGTACGTATTTCAGCGTCAAAAAGTTTTCATTTTGAATATCATGTATTGTTTTCAAGATATTTTTGTGTTTGTATCTGATGGTATTTTGTGAAAGTTGACTATTTCTGAATTGCATATGTTTTGCCGTATGTGACAACTTGACTTTGAATTTTTGATAGTGTTTTATTTTATTGAAAAAAAAAGCTCCATTTTTACATCGGTATTTCATTGAAATATTTCTTCACCTTTGCTCTTGTGGCCGCGCAGTAATGCTACAGAGGTGTCGGTGTTGGAAAAAGCTGGCTGGATCCTCTTATCGATTTTCATAGAATGGTTCGGTAAATTGGCCGAATGAAATAGAAGCAACAAAACATTTACTTTTTTGGTAAAAATAATTAAAATAGATTGAAGTCTAAAAATGGTTGTGCTGTGGATTATTGTGGTTTGGATTTTGAAGTTGAATTGTTGTTTGAGGGCAAAGAAAAAAGTTGTGATTTTATTGGATTTTTAATTAGATCACTTTGAGCTGTATAGTTTACAGAATTGGCGTAGCGAAGAAAAGATCCAGGAAGTAGGGGTTTGTCATTGCTGAGGGAAGGAATTATAAGATTTTTTTGGCTTTGGAAGGGGTGAAAAACTAGTTAAATTGATTTGAGGTAATTTTGTTATCGATATTATTTTAATTAATTGATTCTTTTCTATAGACTTCATTTTGCCAGTAATAATTATAATTATTTCAATAATTCACAAAATTATCGATCTTCTATCTATCCATATTAATAAAACCCGATGTAAGTATATCTGTTCGCCCATAATTTCAGAACCGCTAGACTAGTCAAGATGAAATTTTCCATATTTATTTGTATTATTCTGAGGCACGTTTGTAGCCATCGTCGAAGTCTTTAACCTCACTGCGGGCAAAGTTATCCATCTTCACCTAAATTCACCATTTGCGGTACTAGATAGAACGAAAAAGAATGAAAAAAACGGATAATCACGATTGGCGGCCGCATCGTAGGTGAAGCTGCGGGTAACATCTGGTATTGCATTAAAATAAATCTGTGTTGAATAAATGAATACTCTCATCCCTCTTTCGCTGCATCATTGGGTTATATTTTTGAACGTCAACGCTGCGATTTTTGAAATGTTTATTGCAGTGGTACGAATAGGGCTGACAATTGCCTTCTATCGAGTTTAATGAGAAATGCATAAATTTTGAAGCTACTGAAATGAAATTCTAAGTAAGTAGGTAATTGAAATTGCTCTAATTAACGATTGTCTTTTTTTAACTTACAAATCTTTCAAGGAGTGGCAAAGATAAATCAAGATTATGGAAAGGGACTTTTAACAAGCAAAAAAAAAAAAAATAAATATACACGTTCCTAATTTATTAATCTAAGGGGTTGGTGACTGCACAAAAATCCTTTTTTTGAGCATCGAAGGCGGATGTCGAATACCCTGAAGCACTCACAATTACACCATTACATCAGCTAGTTCTTTAATTCAAAATTTATAGCCTAACTGTTTCGACTGCTGCCTGTATTTTCACTGAATTCATGATTAACTCACTCAAAGGACATACCTATATACATACCTACCTAAATTAATATATTTTTTTCAAGAATATTACCTAATACGAGTATTTGTCTCAGAATTATATTATAGTAGGTACTTTTAAAAAGTAAGAAGATCTATTTTGACCTCAATTTGATTACGCAACCTATATCTTATCTTGTAGACTTGAACGTCCAAAGAAATATTTTATCGTTGCCTCGTCTTTATATACACTGGCCAACGTAATATAGGTACCTATTAATCTATACGTGTATTAGATAGGTAATTAGAAAAATCTGTGGGTTAGTATACCAGAAAACATTCTTGGAATTATGACTAATGTATCTATACATCTAATTATTGTAGTCAATGTTATCGAAAATCTTTTCTTTTCTATTTTTTTTTCTTTTTCAAATTTAGGCGAAGTTTAAAATTTCTGTTTGAAATTCAAGAAATAAATATAAGTTAAATTAGATGAGTTCATGTGTTTATTAGTAGGTATGGTACATTTGATGATCAGGAATGAAACAACAGTTTATTTTAGTACAAAATACTGACGAGTTTGTCCACAATGAATTAAGTCTGCGTCACGAAAATCTTGGTGGAGCAGACGGAAATGGAGAGGAGTAGTTTCTGTTTTTGTTGTTTTTTCTTTGCACTATCTCAGAAACTTTAAATTTCATGCATTATCCATATAAATTATATTAATAGGTACCAACCAAACATGATTCATGACTTTCACGCTCAGTCTAATACAGAATGGATAATGTGTTTTGGAAGAGGTGGGCACTTTCTAAAATTTAGTTACCATACGTTGAAATAAGAAAAAAATTTCCTTATAAACATGGGTTTGCAAATCATTTCGAGTTGCAGAGGCTTTCAGTTTCAAATTTTCCATTGTAAAATCAAATGAGGAAATTCAAAAAATTTTTCAAACTTAATTTTTTTACAACCAAGTCTTATTGTACTGGCCGAGTACATTGAAATAGGTTCTCTTGACCAACTGCCTATCTTCAATACTCACGGAGTTGCACTAAAAATACATGAATCTGTTATAGTTGAAGAATTGCCTACTGAAACTCTAATAGATAAGATGATATACTGAATACATTTCAACTCCGTGAGTATTTAATGTAGAAAGTTGGTCAAGAGAACTTTTTTTGATGTATGTACTCAATGAGTACAACAAGATTCAATCATCAGAAATTAAATTTTAAGGATTTTTTGAGTTTCTTTATTTGATTTTGCTACGGAAAATTTAAAACTTTAAGAGCCTGTAACCATGGCGAATCTGATGGGCTTTTTGCAAATAAGGCTCTTTGGGCCTCGGATGCTTCATAAAAAATTATTAAATGAAAATTTAAAATAATTTTCCATTCAGTATTCCGTCATCAATAATTGCCATAGTTGCCATAGTTACCATAGTTGCCAGCAAGATCCATTCTCTTATATTGAATTTATTTTCAATAACAGTCAGATAGATCACATCATTAAATAGACCCATTTATTGTGGCTGAAGCTTGAAATTAACCTTACCTGTGAGCATAAAAAGTTCCACCCATGGGGGCTAAGGCATAATTCTCATTTGATAGAGTTGAAATTTGGTAGGTAGTTGGTTCTAAACCTAATTATAACTTGGATAGAGTTTGATGAGAATTGGTCTAGTGGTTTAGCAAAGGGGGGCTGACCAATGAGGTTTTAAGACGTAATTATTATTTGGTAGAGATGAAATTTGGTAGTTACTTAGTTCCGAACCAAATAAAAATTAGTATCATGTATAATAAAAATTAGTCGGGTGGTTTAGTCATGGGGGCTACCAAAAGTTCCATCAATTGGGCTTAAGAGGCAATTATCGTTATATAAGGCTGAAATTTGATACATGGGTAGCACTATGAATATACTGAATGCTGACGTACATGTTTATAAAAATCAGTAAAAGAAAAATCTAAAACTTCTGATGAAAAATCAAAAACTATCAAGACAGATGTGAAGAGAGACGAAAAAAATTTTTTTTTTTAAATGTAATATAATAAATATGTAAAATGAGACGTAAAATAAGACGTGATAAAAACACGTAAAAAGATGAACGATTTTTGATGATTATTGAAAATTTGCTTTGCTGTGCTATAGAGTTTTTTTCTCTCGTCTTTTCTTTAATTTTTTTAGCCGAGCAAGAGAGAAAATGCCCCTTCTTGCCCCCCTCCATAGGACCTTGAATGTTTTATATAGACATTGAAATGTATACTTTTGTGCCTCTGTTTTATTAGAATATTTTTTTTCATTTAAATGTTACGATCAAGAGTGAAACTGTGTATTATTTATTATTCAGCTGGCCCTCGTACTTAACTTCTGAAAAAGTGAAACACGATTTAGATATAACATTATGGGTACAGTAAGTACAGGCCACCATCATTGGTAGAACATTTCCGCTGTGTCATGGCTGTAGCCACGAGTCCTGTGCGCACTGGCGATGCGCAGAGGACTCGACATGACTGGAGAGACTGGGTTGAGGCGACGCCAACCAGTTGTCTAGCAGCGAGGCGAGAGCTAAGGTGTGTGACAACGAGATATTTTATTCGTCCTTGTGACGTTAAACCAACAAAGTAAACTCCTCCACTACAAAACCAGGTTTCGATCTGTAAAATTTATTTTCGATTTCCAAAACCAAGTTTCGATTTGCGAAATTAATTTTCGAATTCCGAAACTAAGTTTCGATTCGCGAAATTAAATTTCGATTGAAGACGAATTAAATGAATTCCAGGTCCAGTGTAAGACACCGTGCTCCTGCTACCATGTAGTGGAGGAGTTTACTTTGTTGGTTTAACGTCACAAGGACGAATAAAATATCTCGTTGTCACACACCTTAGCTCTCGCCTCGCTGCTAGACAACTGGTTGGCGTCGCCTCAACCCAGTCTCTCCAGTCATGTCGAGTCCTCTGCGCATCGCCAGTGCGCACAGGACTCGTGGCTACAGCCATGACACAGGCCACCATCATTGGTAGAACATTTCCGCTGTCGCAGATAAGTTATGTTAAAGCTGTAACACTTACATATGGTGCGTTGAGTGCATAATGTGTATCTGATATCGTTTTTGGTTGAAAGCTTCACGGCAGGCCTCCCGTATCATTTATGATCTTAGAGGTAATTATAGGCTACCAATTTGCGATATGTAACTGTACGTAATACCAACCCAGTCGGCATACCTTTATACATTCACGTGAAGAAATTTTCAGAAGTTACCTAGTATAATATTTAGATTGAAAATTAATGATTGACATACTTAAATTCTGTTCCTATACCCACTAACTTATAGGTTGAAAAATTTAGAGTACGATAACAGGAGCTGACATTGAATGACTATGGCTCGGTGAAAATTTATATCATCTTGAAAATTAATGGCAAAAGTGAAAAACAATGATTCGAAGGTAAGAATATTGGTGGGCCTGGAAGTAAAGAATCGGCCATCTCAAAAAGCAGAGAACAAAAAGAAACTTGAGTTTCAAGGCAGAAACAGCTGAAGCACAGAAGCCGGTAGAAGGGATTCGGTAAACAAAAAATTGCGTTCCTAAAACAACAAATAAAGGCCCGGGGGACAAGTTCGAGTTGCATCTTAATCTGCATGTAACAATCCGAACTCTGGACTCTGGTCTCTGGAGATACCTACGAAAAACTCATCGTTGAATTCTTGGACATTCTCTTTTAATTTTGCAAATATTCCATTCGGTGTCAGATTTAGCGTGAAAATGATGAAAAAATAGTTATTTTCGATACAAGTGCGTAAAGTAGGTGATTTTTTCGCGAGCGATGAAATTCACACGAATAACGATCATTGACAACGCACGAGTGTCGCGCACTATTTTTTGTCACACCCTCTCAGATACAAAATTTCACTAAGAAAAAAAATTTTTGAAATGGTATCATAAACAGTACCTACCTGTAAAAACAATGGCAAATTTTTCATTAATTTGCGTTTTTCGTTCGTTTATTTTCACGTAGCTAAGGATGAATGAAAACTTCGTTGAAATTTAGAATTAAGTAAGTGAATTTTTTCTTCTTTTCAGCCGTGCCAATCCCAGCTTTCCAGCTTGAATAGCGATCAAGGAATTAAAAATTCTGCACATTTTAGCCTCTTTCTAAAATCACCAATCCCTGCTCTCCAGCTTGAACAAAGGCTGCAGGCATCACTGAGTGAGATAAGAGAAGTTTGTGTTTGATTGAAGTGGCGCAACTTGGCAATTGTTTTTTTTTTTTTATAAATTCACGATATGCAGCAATTTCAAAAAGTAGGATCCCTAAGACATAGTGCGCATTGCTCAGCTAAGACGGTTGATTTAGTAACGTATAACTAAGTCCGACCAAGCTATAATCAAGCGCGAAATTTTACTATTTTACCAAGCCCGTAGCCAGACAGTTTTATCAGCAGGGGCTATTGAAATTGTTGGGGGGCGCACTTTCACTCATGGCAGTGGCGTAGGTACTCACTTATTGACAAATAGGTGTTAAAAAAAACAAAAATTTTTTTCACTCATTTTGTTTTTTTTGGAGATGAAAAAAAAAACCATATGGCACCTTTACCTTTATGTATGCAAATATGCCCAAACAATGCCAGGATGGGCTAGCTGTATGTGGCTATGGGCCTGTATTTTACATTGAGGTAAAGTCTCTTACTTCTCGAATATAATTAATATTTGCCATTAGGTAGGGGAAGGTGGGGCAGGTTGAGACAGTTTTTTTTTTGAAAGCCCATATCAGCTTCCCTGTTACACCTAGAGTTAAACTATGAGGCAATTAATAGGGATGGCAAACATCGAACTTTTCCTTTTCGATAACTATCGATAGATTTGGGTTCCTCGTTGATAACTATCGATAACTATCGATAGTTCTTCCAAAATTCTAGAAAATCTAATTTTTATTTTCTAATCAGTAATTTAAGTATAAAATCTCGATCCCAGTAATTTTTTATAATATAAAAGGTGTAAAAGGTATAAAATGGATTATGATTTTTATAAAGAGTTGATTAGACAGTTTCTCATAGTTTAACTGGATAAATATATTGAAAAACATGAAAAAAATTAAATTTTCAGCATCAGTTTTTAGTGATGGAACATACACTAGGAAATGTCAAATTCAACTCTCAATGATCAATCGAATATATTATCGAAAAGTTAAAAGAAATAACCTCACTTTCGAGTTTGACATTTCAACTTTTGATTTTCAATATTTTCTTTTGATTTCTAGCATTTTTGTGTGTTTTTTAAATTTTTTTTTGTAAATCCTGACTTGTTTGATAGTTATTGATAATTTTTCTGTTGTCGATAGCTTACCAATAGGGCTCTTGTCAATAACTATCCATAGTTTTGCCATCCCTAGCAATTAGTAGGTACTTGGGTAAGCTTTCAAAAGACCTATGAGATATTTTTCCAAGAATTGTACGAACAGAGCAATTCCAATTTGAAAAATTTGTGACAAACTGCCCCATTGAAAATTTGATGGGGCAGCTTGTCACGATATAGAAAAAAAAATTGGGGCACTTTGAGACAATTAAAATAAATGTGATAAAAACAAAAATAGAAGAAATTATCATGCTGAATGAACAAAAATCTGTATTTTGAAAATTACAATCATATTTACCGAACATATTTATTTTTAAATTATTATGATGGAATTATTTGAATGGGGCACATAGAGACGTTTTTAGACCAGCATTACGAAGTTGTATATTAAGCAGCGATGAAAAAATTTGCACGGAGTATTATTTTGAACTACTATCATCATATAAGATCATACCCATCACAATTGGAATCCAATTTCTTAGCGAAAATGATCAAATTGTAATTTTGTTTCGGTTATCAGCGAAATTTGTCTCAACGTGCTCCAAAATGAAAAATGTGAAAAAAATGGTACACAACTCTGTTGTAAAAAAATGATTGTTGGTTCATTATAAATAGTTATGGTACTAGTATAAAAAAATACCTACAACTTACTTGGAAATCAAATCAAAATTACTTTTCCTATAAAATAAAATATGTGGAGAAACAACGTGAAAATTTTCTGTTTTTATCACATAAATACGACAGAACAAACCTTTTAATACTGATTCAGTGTCCGTATACTAAGGAGGTGAAAATGTGATACAGTGTAGCCACCTACAATTCACAGTTTTTGAGAAATAAGCGTGTGACAAGCTGCCCCATCTTCCCCTACGCCAGGGAACATTTGTATTTGGTGTGGGTGTTGTAGAAAAATATTTCAGTTGTACAGGTAATGTACAAATGTTATTTTTGAAGTCATTAAAGTTGATTGGAACTTTGTTAAAGTGTTCCGCGTTTTAATATCAATTATTTTCAGTCTAAAGTTATCGTCGCTTCAGCGTTTTGCGAATAGGTACCTATGCTTCTTGATTTATTCCACTGGCCAATACCTAATACGCATACACAGTTTGATTTTTCGAAATACATCAGTAGATCAGTATAGTAGGTAACTATACCTACGTGGATAGGACTGCTATAATTTATTATATCTAATAAGTATATGTTATTTTATACCTGTACTTGGTTCATGAAGTATAGTAACACGATTAACCAACACACATACTACAACATTTAAACAACTGTCTCTCTTAAGCCCGCATGAAAATCTTGTGTAGCAGGGGCTCCTAAATGTTTTCTCAATTCTGCCCCCCTTTGATCATATAGGTGTATGGATAACCATCAGCTGTAAGATTTCGCCAAGTTAACAAAATTGAGCGTGTCATGATTATAAAATCCAAAAGTGAGCGTAGATTTTCTGCATATATTTTTGTATCTTTTCAGTCTGTCTGTTCTTTGAACTAAAAAACTGCTGTAAGTTCTGTTAAATTCAGTGAATTCTGAAAGCAGCTTCAAAAACAGACGCAAAAAGCCTAACGGCGTATAGGTATATGAAGAAAAATAAAATCTATGTTCATGTTAAGGTTTTATAATGTTGTCACGGATTTTCGTTTTCGTGTTTATTATACCTGCAGGTAGCCATATACATTCTCTACATGATCGAAGCAGCCCCCTTGGCTATATTTTAAAATGACTGAAATGACTGTATGCTGGTTTCTCAGTAACTGAGGATTGTAGTGACATTGTAGGTTTCTATATAATATTAGAAAAAAATGAATGAGAAAATAATGCTGAACAAACTAATATCACGTATCTCTGTTAGGAGTGTAGTGGGAGAACCAGCGCACAAGCTATGCGCTGGGACCTGTGGGCAGAGCCACGACACTGGGGGCGGTGGACATGGGAAGCCTTCGGAGGCTCCCCATGAGATTCACCTTTAATCTGAAATAGAAAAAGACATGACAAGTACAAATTTTATTTAAAAAATATAAAAGTACAAAATTGTAGAAATGTTTTTACAAATGCAAAAAGGTATATTTATATACATATATATATATACATTTTCGAGAAACATCGTTTCTGGCAATTGCTGGACGCCTTAGCAAGAGGAATGGAGGATTTTTATTGGCCATAGAGAAGGGATTCTGTAAAAGGAATAGTCAGGGAATTAGCATATTGCGAACATTGTTAGTGTTTTATATGAGTACTCTGTCGCCTATTGTCCGTGATCCTTCGTGAGGTAACTTGACAACAATAGTGGGTGCCAAAAAATCAAAAGTATACCTTTTTACCAGCATAGTATTCAATTATGGCGGACCCCAGGGACATTTAAGAGATTATTAAATCTAGGTCTACAAGTGTCAAGTCAGAGGTTCATCTAAATCAAGAATAAAGGTTTAATTATTTCTAATCGTTATTATTCCTTGATCTGAGCTCGAGGGGAGCTAGAAATTTCAGAGGTCGTGAAGACTGTTTTTTGCTAGAAAATTCAATTTTTGCATGTCTGAAGTTTCCATCGTGCGATTTTTCCAGATTGGTGATCCGAGCAAGTTTGTAAACTCCAGGTTTAGACGTGTAATCTAACACATGTACTATGTCATTTACCTGTGGTTTGTAAGATACCGTTTGATATGCGTTAGGTAAGGCTGTAGGTGGCCTGTCTCTAAGATAGAGTAAATACTCCCTTTTCCAAGATGACCACAGTTTTGTGAGATAATCTTGGTCAAGTTTCCACATATCGAGTAGCTGTCTAGCTGTAGGAGTTGAATCCTGTCACATCTTATCAGGAGGGACTGTTAAGTGTCCTAAGTTCTCATGGAGAAAATGCGCTGGTGTCAAGGTATGCTGACCTAGATCATCAGATGATGGGCACAGAGGTCTTTGATTGACCATAGTCTGTATGTCTTTTATACTAGACTGAAAGGTATGGATATAAATGGAAGTATGACCATGTACATGGTAAAAGACTTGCTTTATTATTCCGATAATGCGTTCATACACTCCACCATACCATGGTGCCTTAGTTGGTATGAAATGCCATTTAATGCCTTTCATAACCATACTGTCCTTTATCTCCGAGTTTTCAGAGAAAGTGGTCCAGTAATGAGGTAAATACACCGAAATCAATTGGAATTGAGTTGCATTATCAGAGAGAATTGCCTTAGGGGTTCCTTTATCGGCAAAAAAGGTCTTAAATGCAGCCCAAATTTCTGTCGTTGTTAAAGACGAAACAGAAAAGAGATATACAGCCCTCGTAGAGAGGCATGTAAATATCAATATCCATTTCTTATAAATAGGAGTGGTTTGTGTCACCAATTGGTTTTTCCTTTTAGGTAAGTATTTGTCAAATACAGGAAAAGGTCCAAATATATCTACACCCGTATAGGTAAAAGGGTGAGTGAAGGGTATTAACCTTAAATCTGGCAAAGATGCATGCATCGGTTGCTTAAACAGTCTCGTTTCAGATTTTTTGCACAAAATACATGATTTTTTTAAGATTTGTGGGAGCAGTTTTAATGCTTTAGGAACAAAATAATGCCTACGGAAGTCAGCTAAAGTGAACTTAATACCCGTATGTACATTGGTTAAATGTGTATGCATTAGAATAAGCTCTGTCAAATATGACTTAGGATGCAGTAATATGGGGTTAAGCATATCTTTTGCATATGGTATTTCTGGTAAGTAATTTACTATACGCAGAATCCCAGAAGGATCTAAACAAATATGAAATTTTTCATATGAAACATGTTTAGGTGGATTATCCTTCAAGAGCATTTCAAATATCTTGGAAAAATATTTTTTCTGCTCAGCATAAATGAAACATAGAACTGCAAAATGAAAGTTACAGTCCATGATCGCATATGGCTCCAACAAACGTTTCCTTTTGATCCTCTGATGGTTAAATTGTCGGATAGCTTTGAGACATTGGTAAAATGTATTAATAAGTTTACAAAGGGAATTGAAGTTTTCAATTTTAATCCCAAAAGGAGTGTTGGTTGGTGAGTGGATGAAACTCGAATATGGTACTAGAGACTTTTTAATGTCTTGATGACTTTTTGACAAGTTCAACGGTTGTGAAAATTGACCTATTTTGGTGTCTGTTTCCTGTACAGGATTTGGAGTAGAATTAGGCAATATTAATTCACATTTGGAAGTTTCCAAATTCAAAAAGAAATGAGGGATATTTCTTTTCGAGGATTTTTGGATCCTGAACAATTTTGCTGATCGTTGTTTATCGAAAATATCGTCCGACTCAACAGGTAAGGAAGTGGTAAACTTAGGTGAGATGCTTAAACATTCTCTGAGTGTACAGTACACTGGTGTGAATTCTTCTTCAGGTTGGTCAGGTAAAGTTTCAAGAATATGAAGGTCTGTTTTAGGCCATAAACTGGAGTCTTGGGATAACCAAGATGGTCCAGTCCACCATGAAGATTGAATTAAATTTTCCTCTGTGGATCCTCTGGATCCTATGTCCGCGGGATTTTCATCCGAAGGTACATAACGATATTCAACAGCTTTATTGCTTTTGATTTCGTTTACCCTATTTGAAACAAATTGGGGTAATATTTTGCGTTCTAATAGCCACGTAAGTACACACTTACTATCTGACCATAGAAATGCAGGGAGATTTGTTAGATCCATAGGTTTTTGAGCAGTACGTAGACCTCTAGCGCCGATTAAGGCTGCTAATAATTCCAATTTTGGAATGGTTATGGGTCGCATAGGTGTTACGCGAGATTTTCCCATAAGAAAATGTACTGAGTAGGAATTTGACTCCTGATTATGGAAATGTACGTAGATTGCCATAGAAAATGCTGTTTTGGATGCATCGGTAAATGCATGCAATTGACAGACATTGGGATTGTAGATCCCTACATAAAGTTGTCTCGGAAGACAGTAGCTAGTAGTTTGCATTAAATCATTTAAAATATCTGTGGCTACAGGTTGCAGTTTTGCAGGGATTGGTTGGTCCCATTTTAGCCCTTCAGGCCAAAGTATTTTCATAAATGATCTAGAAGGTACTAAGGATGGAGCAAACCATCCTAGTGGATCATAAAAGGATGACATTATTTTTAAAAATAACCTTTTTGTCCAACAAGCTGTCATAGCATTAGGGGTAGGGATGTACATAACATCTTTTTCCATGTCCCAAACTAGACCTAAGACCTTGACTAGAGGTTTATCTAGAGCATACGAAGGATCAAATTCTTGTCTCATTGGTTTACAGTTAGTTCCCCCATAGAGCAAGTTGCATGGAAATGTCATTAAATAATTTGTTAGATTTGACATATAATACCTTTACTTTTTCATAAGTAGGCAAAGATGTTGCTAAATTATAAACATAGAATTGTTGTAGAAATTTGTCGTGAAACTCCTTGTCAACCATTTGAAAATGGTACAGCAAAATTGCTGCTAGAAGAAAAGGGGTGGTAATTATGCCAAAAGGTACACGACAAAAACGAAACAACAAGAGATTGGTTAAATCTGAAGGTTTTGCAGGATCTTTAATCCAAAAGAAACGGGTTACGTCCCTATCCTCTGGATGTAGTCCAATCTGATGAAAGGCTTTCTTTATATCAGCTAAAATACCATAAGGATCCTTACGAAAACTTAGCAAAATGGAGATTAAATCCGCTAAGATAATTTTCCCTTTATACATACAGTCGACTTTTTAGTTTTTGCGGAACCGTCGAATACAATACGAAGAGGAGTGCTTTTACATGGGTCATAGATACCTTTATGAGGTAAATAATGAGCCAATTTAGCGGGCCTCTCGTGATCTATCTGTTCAATCATTGCCAAATCTATTAAAGAATGAAAATATTGATCATACAGATGAAAGAATTGTGGGTTCTTAACCATTCTAGGTAATTGTTGATCTAAACGTTTAATCGCTAAACGATAATTATCAAGCAATGGAGGTGGGTTAAACCTATATAGCCATCTAATTTGGTATCGGTTATTAACAAGTGTTATATCTTCGTAAAATAATCGAAGTGCTTCAGCCTCAGCTTCAGCTTCAACCAGGTTAGTGGTTTCAATACCTAAATTATATAATTTCCATAAGTTTTCTACACTTTGGGGTGATGTAAAGAACATTGTAGTAAAAACATCACTTTCCACCAAGGGATTTAAGGATCCGCCAAGCATATGGCCAAAATCTGTATTAATAAGAGTCAGATTTTGAGAAAGTTGTCTAACATTTTTCACGAAGGACCACATATAATCATTTCCTATGAGTAAGTGTATCGTATGTTCACGGTCCAACTCAGAAAACTCAATATGATCATATTGTGGATAGAGAAGTTTGAATTCTGTGAAATTTTGTTGACTAAGATTTTCAGCCAAATACGGTACAGTATTTGCTAAAAGAGGAATTTTGGTTCCATTAGGTTTCTGGAGGTTAAATTTCACCTTGTGAGATCTAAATTCACTTGATTTTGAATTTGCAGCACCTTTAAATCGTAAAATTTGAGATTCATTCAAAAAATTTGGTGAAACAGGTTTCTACATTATCTTAAGGTTGTTGTTCCCAACATTTAGGAATATAGCCAAAAGAAAGTGGGTTTGTAGAAAGTGAAACGTTAATTCCAGAAGATGATTCTTGTGGGATTTGAAGTCCCTCATTATCTAATACAGGATGGTTAATCGTAGATAGATTAATTAATGATGTCGATGAATTTTCTTTTGGAATTTGAGATGACTCACCTCTATATTTTTTAGAAGTGGTCACATGCTCATTTTCCTCAGAATCATCATTGGCCATCATAGCATGCGTACGTTTAATAGTATTGGATGTTTGATTACCCTTTACTAGATGCGGGATTTTGGATCCTTGAGCCGATGTGTGATCAAGATCTACATCATCCTCTTCTAAAGGTGGTAGGTTTGGTGAACCTGCAGGAGCTTCCTGGTTTGGTTTGAGATATTTAGTCTCAAATTCAACAACGTTGAGATGAAATTCGTCACGAATTGTCTTCTCGAGTTCAGTGATGGTTTTTTCCCATTTTTTGTACTGACGAAAGGTGTTATCGATCTCAGTACGAGCCTTGGTGAGAGACTTGCCAATTTCTTTGGCACGTGCAAGCTGTTTGGCTTCTAATTCAGCTTTTACGCTGCTCCTCCTCCAGTTGTTGAAGGGAGGTTAAATCCCAGAGGGGAACAGGTTGCAGTGCAACTGCAGGCGAGTATTTCTTAATTAAGAGTGAACGCTTAACTAATAAATCCCATCTGCAGTTACGTGCACGGATGATTAAATCCCTATCAATTTTAGTAGAGAGATTTTTCAGATCTTCAATAGATGAGTCAATCGCATCTTTTTCAGATAAGATTGCCTCATAATCAAAGCCTTTTAAGACTGGCGTTTGAAGAATTTCTTCAATATGCCATGCATAGGATTCACAATCCTCCACAACGGTGGTGGCTACATAGGTGTCATCTGAGAATGTTGAGTCCGATGATTCCCTTCTGGGACTGCGTCTCCGTTGAGATCCTTGAGTATCCAAGATTGCGTTCCGCATCCTCTTCTTTTCTCCAACGTTCTTCACGTTGTTGTAGGAGTTTTCGCTCCTTTTCTTGTTTTTCGGCTGTAATTTTACGGGCCCTTTCCTCTTCTACACGGATTTGGGCAGCTTCCTCAGCTTTTTCTTTGGCGGCTAATTCAGCCTTTTCCTTAGCGGTGAATTCCGCTTTGGCTTTCTTGGCTGCAACAGCCGCTTTTTTCTTTTTGGTTTTCTTAGCTTCTTCTAATTTTTTGGCTTCAGAAGCCTTGTCAGCTTCAGCAGCTTAATTAGCTTCCTCAGCTTCCATGGCTTCAGAAGCCTTTTCATTGTCAACTTGATCGGACCAAGGAAGATTGTTGAGATCTAGTAAATCGTCTTCTTTTTGGGAAGAGATGGGGGAATCTTGAATTCCTTTTTCTGTCATTTTTGTGTGTTACCGAGAACAGAAAAATAAGAAAGAAATTGTTTAGATTTCATCAGCATATTATTGCTGTTTAATTACTATGAAGTGTGTTAAACGTTTTATTTATTGAGGAAAGGTGCAGAAAAAAATTAAATTTTTAAAGTACTAGTGTCAGCGACACAAACTTCTTCTCACTAGTGTGAAATTATTGATTTACCATGTATCAAATGATAAATATCAATATTAGGTTAAGTGGATTTTCAGTCCGATTTTTCGAGTATTTTTAGTACTGAATTTTCGAAATTTTTTAAAGTATTTACGACTAAAGAAAAATTGGGCGTGACCCTAGGACAAAAATTTGTTTTTTAATCACAAGAATGTTTAATTCGTAGAATAATAAAATTATTTCTAAGTCTTAAGGAGCCGTTAAAAAATCGGGCGTGACCCTAGGACAAAAAGTCGTATTTTGAATACAAGAATAATAAATTCTAAAAATTGCAAAAAAGTTAAAATTTTTGACAAGTCCTAGGGTGCTGTAAAAAAATTGGGCGTGACCCTAGGACGAAAAAGCGTATTTTTAATACAAGAATGGTAAATTTGGAAAAAATGTAAAAATATAAAAATTTCTACAAGTCCTAAGGAGCCAAAAATATTTTGGACATGACCTTAGCACGAAAAAATGTATTTTTAGTACGAGAATGTAAATTCTGTAAAATGCACAAAAGAGTACAAGTCCTAAGGAGCCGTTAAAAAATCGGGCATGACCCTAGGATGCAAATTCAAATATTATGCACAAGAATGATAAGTTCTAAATTTATTAAAAATTTTCTAAGTGTCAGGGTGCCAATAAAAATCGGGCGTGACCCTGATGCGAAAGAATAAAATTCTATTCGCGTCACTATTTGAAAAATATGCACACAAAAATATAATATATAGGCTAAAGATTATTTAGATCTGCGACCTATAATTTTTTTGTGAAGAGGATGATGAGTCCATGTAAGATTTCAAACAAAAATAAAGACGCTATAGTCTAATTATTACCTGAGAAATTAATATTCTAAACAATGGTATAATTATTTAAGAATATAAGGATATGGTTCTTTATTTACACTTACCGAAATTTGGGTAAAATTAAGGATGAGTATAGTAATTGATGATGATGAAGTAGAAGTTTCTAGCCGCTACCTCTTGACGTAAAAAATAGGCGTAATTAAGCACGAAATTACGTAAAAATTTACGAAAACGCACAAAATTAAATAAGGCGTATAAAAGGATGTAAGAAAATACGTGAATAATGCAACAAAAAACAGTATAAATTAATTAAAAAGGTAATTAATTACGGGAAGGCGCAACAACGTTAAAAATTCGTACGAGGAACTGATGTTGACGCATCCCTGAATGTAATTTACGTGTGTAATAGTAGGGTGTGTAATACTTACACACGTATTTGTGTATGTATTGGTAAGATGGTTAGTCTTCATGCGATGCAAGTCGGTACTTGAATCGCGGTGATTTTGACCTTGATTCGGTAAATAAATTTTAATGCAATGACACGAATTTCCGTCTATATTTAGATGAAATTCGGCTGTTTATAATTCCTATTTTTAAGACATATGAGTGTGAGAAAGAAAAATATAGGATTTTTTCGTCCATTTTTGTCTTTTTTATACATTCGTATTTTACGTCAATAGAAAATATATAATAGCATTTATATGCGGAGTTTTTTAGACTTTCTTTTTAGACGTAGCATGATTAGTGCCGTATATTGTTAAATAATTTATTTATTAGACAATATGGAAGATATTATTTTTGTCTTAAATTCATTATTAATGAAAAAAAGGGAAAAAAAAATACGCAATATTTTTAAGCAGATAAATGCTAGGGGCGGCGGAAAAATTAATTTTATTAATTTTTTCGTCGGAATTACCCAAAATATGTGAATAAATATTTGTGTATAGTAGAATGGTGAGTTCTAATTAGAAATCCATTAATAATGGGGGCGCTAAGTTTTTATTTTTGCCGCTAAGTGGAGAATTGTTAGTTCTATTTTTTTTATTTTTTTTTTGTGAGAAGATGATTAATCTTTATTAAATTATTTTTCTTTGTTTGTTAGACAAAAAATAAAATAATACGAATTATTAATTCGATGAACCCTTTTAACTGAAAAAGTTAAAGTCCAAGTGAGGATGTTTAGTCCACAAAAATACAAAGTATTTTTGTTCAGAGTTTGAATAGTGGAAGTGTTTTAGGCTATGAATTTTTAATTCAGGGAATTGTTAATTCCAAACCACACGACCATATTGCTCCTGGTATCATGTAGTGGGTAGAAGCTTATAATTAAGTGGTTTAAGGTCCAGCGGACCATATAAAGTTGGTTGGAGTCACACACCTGCATCGCACGCCTTGTAACTCACAACTGCCTTGCCTCAACACCAGTATTCCCACGTAACTCTGTTAGGAGTGTAGTGGGAGAACCAGCGCACAGGCTATGCGCTGGGACCTGTGGGCGGAGCCACGACACGATGGTGCTAATTTACCAACTAATGTTAAACCTAGTGTTATATTACAATCGATCAGACACTTGGCAGGGGTAGATGCTGATGCGCTTATAATTAAAGACTTAATCCAAAGTATTTAGGTTCAAAAATTACCTACCCGAACTAGAGAAATATTAGCACCCATTAGAAATTATCCGTTGAAAGAACAGTTGATATTGCTGATCGATTATATGAAACATATGAGTCACAAGGTCCTAATGTTGCAGCTGTGTCCAATCAAACCCCACAAATTGATGCTGATGAGCCAACAATGAAAGACTTAATCCAAAGTATTTGAGTTTAAAAATTACCTACCCAAACTAGAGAAATATTAGCACCCAGTAGAAATCATCCGTTGAAAGAACAAGCTGATATTGCTGATTGATTATATGAAACATATGAGTCACAAGGTCCTACTGTTGTAGCTGTGTCCAATCAAACCCCTCAAATTGGCGACGAGTCAAGTTTTTTCTTATTCATTTTCACTTTGTACAATTTTGTTTCTCTCGTCAATGCATCATTCATATTAGAGTGTTCAGTGTTATTTTCTCATTCGTTTTTTTATAATATTATACCTATAAAAACCCACAGATTGACCACCGTGATTTTAAAATCTTTTACCTGTGATTGTGTGTTCAATTTGTTTTTTTTTTCGAACAGTGGCATCATAAAATTATTTTCAAACTAATAAAAATTTTTCTAGTGTAATAATAATAATGCCAGGCACACCAGGTGTTAGTTCTTTACAATCCTCATCAACACCAGCACTTGTTCAGTCAAAAATAGTGAAATTCACAATTCCTGATTTCAATGCAAAGCAAATGATCCTGAAATTTGGTTTACAGCAGTTGAAGTCATTTTTACAGTCAATATCGTGTGTAATGAAGAAGAAAGATTTTCTTATCTTCTCTAACACATTGACAGTGCAGAGTTGAGCCATATTTGTGATGTTCTTGTTAGTCAAGCAGTCAACCATTTTGCAAACTAGCAAAAGAACGTCTTATTCAAACTCATGGTAAGAGATTGTCACAACATCAATTAGCAATTTAATATTTACAAGACATTATATTTTTTTCTTTTTATCACTTTTTCATAATTCTAAACAAAAAAAGTTTGCTAGTAGCTGTATAAAAGACTAAAGAGCTGAAAAAGTATAAATTTTCGTTTTTCCTTGGATAAGGTAGAATATTCGACTTTGAACAGACCTCGAAAATACCATTTTTTCGGGCACAGCTTCATTCTAAAAAATGTCTATAACTTAATCTGTCGGCACACGCAGTTCTTATTTGCTTAAAAAACTAACAAGGGGACCTTATTAGGTGCCTTTTATCTGAGAAAAAAGTGTGATATATGTTGTACTCACTACAATTATTATTAGTGATTTGTTTTGTTTGTGGAGGGAGGGGATAATTAGTAAGGTTTCCTTGACCTGAAACGCACATATAGCCGAGCTATATTGGAGTCATTGCGATAATGCATTCTGCTGTACCTATGTGGGTTTATAGCGCTTATGTATGTAATCAATACAGACATAATTATCTCCACAGTTTTTCGAAACTTTAAAAAACCTTCGATAATAGTAACCATGTGAAAACGAAGAAAATGCGTTTCACATTCAAACGAGATCTTCCTCTTAAATTATCGACGTATAATGAGTCTGCACATAAGTCATCGTATCTGAATAACAGTTAAGACTATAATCAACACAGCGTAAGTTTACAATTTTCTTCGTACCAATCCTATATCCACGAGTGGTTCAAAAATTTTAAGTTAGTGGAAGTCGTACACGGGGGGACCGGCCATGTCCACCTAAAACCAAATTTGGTCTACCCTGAGAAATCTGACTTTTTTTAAAATCCTTTTGCAGCCAATAAATTTAATACGAATAAATAATTAAAAAAAAAAACAAAAAAAAAACTAACACACCAACTACCTACCCCATAAAAGCAGATTTTCAATAATGACCAAAAATTATTCACCTCTTTTTACATGTTTTTTTACATCTCATTTTGCATATTATCTTACACCACTTTGAATTTTTTTTATACATCCCTTTCTGAAACTCTTTTTACACTTGTCTGGTAAAAATTTTGACAGCTTTCAACTCCAGAACTATTGTGCCTTTGAAAAATAAGTAAATAACCTAATTTGTAAAAAATTTTATGAGAACTTTTCACTAAATAAGTATAAAATTTTCAGTAGGATTGACTCCATAATGAGAAAATCACAAAAACAACGGTGAAGTATGATTTAAAACGTCTTGGGGGCTGAAGGAGAGTATCAAATTATCAACTTGAAAGGCGATAAGTATTCGATTTTGTATATAGTTAGGCCTTTAATACAATAAACCTCCAAGAAACAAAACATTATCTTCATTTTTTCTTGAGAAAAAGGGCTATGGTAAATGTGGTCGACCAAAAAGTCTGCCAAATTACCAGTATAAATAATTATATGTGTATTATTATCTGTCTATCTATTTATCTATTTATCTATCTATTTATCTTCTGTTGTTTCGGCAGAAGTAACGAAAAAAAGTTTTTTTTGTGTATGCTGTGTGGCCATGTGGGTAGTGGCGCATATGCATCAAATATGGGGAATATACTAGCGAAATAATATTGTGAAATAATTTTGACGAATGAATTAATTTTGGCCGTCTTGTAGGTATGTTTATTATAGGTAGGTAATGATAAAACTCAATGTAAGTATATTTGTTGGCCCATAACTTCAGAACTGCTTAGCAGATCAAGATGAAAATTTCAGTAGCTATTTATTTACGTTATTCTAAGGCATGTTTTTATCAGTGTGGGCAGTCCATTATGTATATGGTCGAAGGATAGAACAGCTCGGAGGGTGCGGTTTCAAAAGGTGGTGTAGCGTTACTGCATGGTTTGAGTTCAGCCATTTTACCGCTGGTGGCATTATCCATATATGTATTTCTATTTGAAAATTTCGTATTACGAGATAAACTAGGGCAACATTTAGATACGAATTTCAAATAAATTTACGTACGTAGGAATTTAATGTTAAGGTATAGGTATAGAAAAATTTTTATTGAAAAAATACAAGAAAAAAGAAACATATAGGTACATAAGTAAAATAAATTAACTTAATATAATTTGAACTGAAGGATCCGTATATAGTTAATTTATGAATAAATACAATTCTCGTAGTTTCATTTGATTATTAATTACCTCGTGTATGAAAGACGATTTTGGATTTGGAATCACATCGCTGATTGCAGCCAAATCGAAGCCGGTGAGGGCAAATTTTTCAGCCATTTTCGCGTATCGAGTGAAATTTCGGTATTTTGCCACAAATAAATTCGGATACAATCCTTGGTTGCTTTTGTACGCCCTGTTGAAAGCTGACTCTGTCGTTTTTGCATTGCTCAGAGTTTTAATGTAACCTGGCCAAATTTCGGACGCATTAACGCAGTTTAGAATGTCTTCGTAAGCAAAATTCTGTTCGAATTTTTTCAAGCATTCGTACTGATTTTCGGGCAGTGCGAAAAGCTGAAATACAACATTTCCAACGTTGAAAAATTTGACGTTTGTTAAGTGTTGCGCCTTAAATTGGAAGATTGTATAAATATGTTCGGAATGCGAATTATTCGGCACTGTATAGCCGGGGGCGACTTTAGGGGTAAAATGCTTGGGGAGCTTAAGATTTTGCCATTTTTTTCTCAACCCGAAAATAAGAAGATTTTTTTTTTCTTGGTTTTCCCAGCAGTGTACATACATATTTTTTAATTTTAGCTGAGGGGCTTCATCAGGTTTTAGGGGCTGCTGAGCCTCTCCCTGCTCCCCATTAGCTCCGTCTCTGACTGTAGCGAGAATTTGTTCGGAGGAAAAGGTTGTATGTGCGTGGATGTGTGTACGTGTGCGTGGCTGTTAAGTATTAAACGTGTGTGAACAAAAACAACAACATCGGAAAAAAACATATTTAAGGTCAATTCCATAGGTAAATTCCGTAGGATGGTTAGGAAAATATTATTTCTCCTCCTTCCCTTTTACGAAAAATAAACGAAACCAAAAAATGAAATGAAACGGAAACAAAGAAAAGTTATGTAAATTTTGTTGTCTTTGTTCCTCTCTTTTACATTTATCACCTTAATCAAGTAGTTATCAATTTTTTTTATCGAAATTTTTTTCTTATTATTGCTTACATATACGTTAGAAACTACAACGAATGATAAACGAGTATTTGAAGGTGATAGAAGTTCTCAGTTTTTTTTGGCTAAAAAAAAAAAGAAGAAGAAAAAAAGAGAGTTCGATAATATCGAAAATTTCCTCATCCGAAACGGTGCTCTGTATTTATTAATGCTAATTCTCCACTTTTCAATATGGCTCAGTGAAAGGTGTTTCAGACTTGAACCTTAACCTAATCTTGTTTGCAGCCCTGAGGGAACTATAACGCTTACTAACGAAATATTCGAGAAAAAGATTGAAGACATTATTTGAGGCAAAATTAGCTGTTTTTTATGAAAATAAAATTGATACTTTTTTGTTTTTAGCACAGACTGTTCTGTTTAGAAGAGTGCGCAACTATTTCTACGAAGAATCAATTATAAAACCTTGCTCTCACAACCTACAGAATGTGTCAAGAACTTAGAACTTGAGCATCGAATTTTTTCGCCGTAAATAATATGGTTGTTGTGAGTATATTATTTTGTGATTTGTTTTCATTTTTTGGTAGACGTGTTTCAAGGAAATCTTATAGGAAAATATTTGCGCAGTTTGTCACACTTTTGGCATTCACGTTCGTTTATTTTTCGTGATTATTTTACCAAGCGACGTAATTAGCTGGTGAAAAATAAAGGCATTGTTGTACCCAGGTACGTGTTCGGAGAAGAGCTTTCGTGACATTGAAACGAGGCGAAGAAGGTAGCTGTTTATATTTGAAAACAAAAAACAACTGGAAGAACCTTTATGGAACCTGTTGAATATTGTCGAATGTTGAACGTAGGTATTAGTATGGACAGGATGTCTCATCCGAGCAAAACAGTCTACAAAGAACGTTCTGCAGTGGTCTCAAGATAAGTATTAAGGGATCAATGTTTTTTTTTTTCCAAAGCATAAAATGTAATTGGCCTTATTAATTTTTAAACCGTATGGGTAATGATTTTAGATGGTCAGTACATATCATTTTACTTTCTCATTTTGAAAACGTTTTGGTCAACTTATTACCGAGATTTTCTCTTAACTGCGCAAAGATGTCGATATGGGGAGTTTCTAGGGGTCTAAACATTCCTTAGCTTTGAAAAAAAAAAATCATTTTATAAAAAAAGCGTACGTTTCTGAGCGGAAGAGGCATTAAGGCGAGGGAGGGGAGACGGAAAGGATTGTCGAGAAGATGTGGACCCATTTTCTGATCGAGCTGTTTACGTCCTTGAAACTGCATCTCAGTATTTGTATTTACTTATGCCTACTATACGTGTAGACGAATAGGCATCTTAAATGAATGGCGGCACAACTACGACCATAGAGAGGGAATCCTGGCAAGGATGGTCATCACTATCGGCTCTTTAGGGAGGTGCGAGGAGGGGGTACTTACAGAAAATAAACAAACACTTTTATTTTAAATAAAAAAATCATTTATATGGTTTGGGGTAATTTAATGCGGGGCTTTTTTGGGGCCCCTTAAAAGTTACGGTCTGAGGGAAACCTCTTTCCCGCTCCATCTCGGCAGCATTATGTGCACAATTTGGCAAAAAAGTGATCAAAATCATTTATCTACACAAAAATCCAATGAAAATTTGGATTTGAAAATTGGCATGAGCAAAAACTCTATGATTTAGTGAAATTAAAAATTTTTCAATTTTGATGAGAGTAATAAATTTTACCTGCTTCTACATGAAACGTTCATCATTCGATGCCACGATTTATTTTCCATAGTAAGTATTATATTAACACTCCCCTACAGCAAAGAAATTATAATTCGACATAGCATGAATTTGATACGATGCGTATTCGCATTAAAATGATATTGTTTAGTCATCAAATTCATACTGGAAAAAAAATGGCAGGGTAAAAATATTAGTTTCAATTTCGTTTATATTCGTATAACACGACAACTTTTTTTAGAACAAAAAATCAGGCCCTCAAAGAGAAGGTACCAAAGTGGTTGAAGAAGGTGTCAGGGCTGATCCATTGGGGTTTTTGGGTGTCAAATCGCCCGAGGCTAAAGTAAACCGCTATAATACAATCATATGGTCAGTTAAAAAAGAAAAAAATGTGTATGTTTTTCTTTCTCCCTACTATATCGGTAATAATATACGTAGAAATGAAGAAATAATGAGAAAACGTTAACGATATCCGGTATGATTTTTAAGTGGGTTTTCAAAGAAAGTTTACTTATTTTTGATTAAGTAAGCAAAAATTTTTATTAAATAAAAGCTAACTGCGGGTAATTTTTTTTTTCCTTGAAAATATTACAAACTTCTTTACTTTAATTTCATTAGAAAATTTTCATCGACTGTTTTTTGCACAGTAAGTAAAATCAACAGTGACTGGAATTACGATTTCGTTTGTTACCGGTGCGGCGCAACTTGCGGGGCAAGGGAGTACTCATTCCCCGGTGGTTGAGGTTTGGCAGTGGAAAAATTACAAATGGAAATTAATTTTCAAACTATTTATACGGTAATTACGCTGTGGGCCAAGACCTCATGTATCGACCGGGGTCATTGGAAACTCTCACACCTACCCAACAAACAAAAAACAACCGTCTGTACGTGAATCTTCCATAATCCAGAAAACGTAGAAATTTTTTTTTTCTCGAGGGTAGGAGCAAAATAGTTGTTCTGAAAACCCCCTATAGGGGTAAATCCCGAGTACAGTCCCGTTGCAGTTGAGGGCGGCAGATTGACAAATCCCCATGCCGCGAATTCCGAATCATATAATTGCCTGTTAATCCCCTTCTCCCCTAGCTGGTCTCTACTTTGATAAAACTTACTTTCTCCCCCAGGAAAATTTTCCATATACGCCCTTGGGGCCCATCAATTTATTCCCGCTGGGTCCGATCACCGAGGCGCTGCAAAAAGTATTCGTACAAGACATTCTTACTTGATAAATAACATCACCGGCGCTGAACGATTTGAAATAATGGCTGCCGAACTGCGAAACGAAATGGAGAACGCTTTCGGCGTTACCCAGGGTGACGTTTTCCAGCGCATCCACAATTCGCACGTCCAACGCAAATTCGGTTGGCGCGCTATCGCCGGCGATTCTGAACCAGGCATCGTTTTGTCGGTACGCAATCAGCACGTAGCAGTAGCCGCCCACCAGAAAACGGTGGCTGATTCCAAAAAATTGGCTGATATGTTTTTTGGTGTCAGTCGATGCGAAAGAATTTTCGATTTGTTCGACGAGGTCGATGCGATAGTTCTCGAAAAACGCCTTCAAAACGTTCGCAAGGTTTTCGCATATTGCAGTTTTCCATACTCCGCTCCTCGTGCGAGTAGAACCAGAAATGACTCTGACAAAAAAAAAAAAGAAACGAAAAAAAAAGAAGTTATTATTAAAAGTAAATTAGGTGGGTATGCGATTTTCGAAAGAAAATGCAAAGAAAATTTGCACATTCTACAGGGCGTCGCGGAGGATTTTCTAGAATTCTAGACGTATGTACCTACACTTTAACGTGACATCGTACGTTGTATTTCGTTAATTTTTAAAGCAATCGACAATATTTTTCTGTCACGTATAAAGCACCTACAGTGACCGAGTATAGCCTACAGATATATATATATATACCGAGTGACCCAAAAGTCTTGCAACCCGAACATTCGACTGTAAAAATTCAAAAAAAAAAGAGATAGAAGGCTGAAATTTTGCACTCTTGTAGGAGTGGGTTACTCGATTATTTATGCAAAATTTCAGCTATGTATCTATACTAGTCTAATTTTGAGTAATTTTTGATTTTTAATTTTAATTTTCGTATTTGTGGCAAAACAAACTTTAAAAAATTTTAAGTGGCCAAAGTTTTCCAAAAATTCTTAAACTCGCCACAATAATGGAAGATGATTACCAAATTAAGCAGGTAAAGTTTCACTTTCTTATCTCAGTTTTTTTTTTAAGAATTTTCCTAGTGATCTGTAGGCTTAAAAAATGAATCAAAAAATTTTAAATTGCAAAAATTTTCAAAAAATTTTGAAACATAGGACAATGATAGGGAAATTGTTACTCAATTATGTGATTATGCAACTTTTTGTACGCACTGAATAAAAAAAAAATTGCATAACTGCTCATTGCAGGTGTTATCGATAAAAAACATTGATATGAAAAGTTGCATACCCAAACAAATTTAAGAAAACTGTTATGATAAAATTCTGTTGTTAAGTGAAGTACTGCACCTAAGTGCGGATCAATGGAGAGGATGAAATAAAATTTTTTTAATTTGTTTTGAAAGCATAGTATAGACCATAGAAAAAGTTCTTAAAAAAACAAGGATGAAGGTACTAAAGTGAAACTTCACCCGTTTAATCAGGTAATCATTCTCTATTATTGTACCAAGTTTCAGAATTGTTTGAGAACTTTTACCATTAAAAATTTTTTTAAATTTATTTTTCAATCATGGGAAAATTATAATTAAAAATCAAAAATTTCTCAGTTAGATTATTACAGATACAGAGCTGAAACTTTGCATGAATAATTGAATAACCGACTTTTGCAAGTGTGCCAAGATTCAGTCTTGTATCTCTTTTTTCAAAATTTTTACATTTGAAGGTTTGGTTGCATGACTTTTGGGTCACCCGGTATATATATATATACACACGGTTACACGCATATATACGTAGGTACGTAGGTTTAGGTATAGTTAATTGTTATATTTTGTATGCTATTCTATGCAATTTTATTTCGTATGAAAAAATACTGTAGGTGCAGAAATTATCGAAAGAAAAATGAAATGGCATAAAAAAAAATTGAGAAATTTTGTTCTGCCAGACGAAATTTGTTTTTACCGTGCGTGGAAAATCGACCTAAGATAACGAGAATAATTTCAAATTTTTGAGCATAGTACTGTAATTATTCGAAGGATCGTAGAAAGAAAGAGTTTAAGAATAGTAAATAAGTTATAATTAATTGTTGTACGGGTTGTGCGAGGCGGCATATTTCTAGGGACGTAGCGAAAGCCTTTCTTAAAGGGGGGTGAGAAAAACGAAAATTTCTTAGTGAAATTTTCGAATTTTCTCACAGTTAAAAAAAAAATGTTAACTATTATGATTTTCCAACTAGTATGGTACACAGCTGAATTTTTCATTTTAACCGCAACGAAATTTTGAAGTATCCTAAACAAAAGTCATCCAATTCCGCTACTTTCCAACTATACATGCAACTAGTCAGTAATTCCAACTTCGAAAATATTTTTTGTGGGTGCTTCCGCCATCCTTCCACGGCTACGTCCCAGCACATGTCAAGTGCTCTTTCAGCATACGTAAAAAACTTTTCTCTTCGACATTTGATCGGGGTAACTGACCCCGGACTCCCTAAATTCTATTTTTCGTCTCTTCCATCATTAGTTTTCATGTTGTTCAAGTTGAACGAGTGCCATTGTCACAAAAATCGAAAGAAACGGGGAAAAAAATGAAAATCTATCAAAAAAAGTGGCTTTTTTTTTTTGTCTTTTCAACTGAAATAAAACTAATGGAGTCAAAGACGGAAAAGTACCGAGTTTGTTTGAATTTGATTACATTTTTCGCAATATTTATCTACCGTACGCAGTGGGGTAGCAAAATCAAGATTTTCGGGGGGGGGGGCGAGGCGTTCAGTCATTACTCGTTCATTAGCCATTACCAAGGGAAGTGAGTTACGAAATTGTTTGGGTTCGGGAGATGGGTTGAACACTGATATTCCTCCTTCGCTAAGCAATTGACCATACGTTAATAATTTTATGGCGAGGGCCAAGTCAAGCCGTTGTAATAATTGTTCGGATGTTGTACCAATGGAAAGAGAAGGTGACCTTTTTGTTTTTGGCTCTTCCATTGACCAAGTGGCGTTTTTCTGGGTAAAAATCGAAATTTTTGGGGCGAGTTGTGAAAATTGACCGGTTACATCCCCCAAAAAATATCGCTTCTCGTCGCCTCTGCTTCAGCTCCCTTCTCGTATCCGCGTATGTTTCATGATGTGGATTGGAATGTCATTTTGAATAACCTCATTCTTACTTCGAATTTGAAACCAAAGCGGCAGCTGAGTATGCAACTGCCTTAACACATATGTAGTTGACTATAAGTACCTACCTACTTAGCCTAGTGCATCGCCACCAGGAGTTTCGACGTTCACTAAGGCGCCAATACTCGGTTTGTATAGGGCGTTCGCTTCATAACAGACTCGTAATAAAATACATGCGAATTTTGTTTTATGTAACCAACTTAATAAGTTCCCATTATTTTTGCAAAGTAATCAGGGCTAGATGGGGTCAGTTGAACCAGCCCGGGCAAATGAATAACCGGCGGCATTATATTTATCAAGGGTCTTATAAGAGAGGGTGTAGATTAGAAAAAATTTAAAAATAAAACAGTTTAAGTAACCCTCGAAACAAATATTAACTCTGATAGCCAATCGGTTCCCAAATAGATCGATCCATCGGAAAATTTCCTAAATTTACCTCGTCTTTTATCCGCCGCTGAAAGAAATGTGATGAAACTGCTCTCATTGCTTTGACAAAATAATTGAATCTGTTCAATTTTGCGAAAACAAAATTCTCATGTTTTTTTCAACGGGGCAGCGTTTTGAAGTGAACACCCTGTACACTTGATGTAAGAATGTTTTGGTTTTCTTTCAGTTTAATTTTAAATATTTATGTTAGAAAATATTTGTGCTTAATATGTGGCCTATGGAAGCTGTGAGATCCCATCAATTTATAAATAATAATAATAATAATAATAATAATAATATTTAACAAGTCCATTTTGGTTTTTAAATTCAAATAGTTGCCATATTTGAAAAAATTCATCTTAGAGGCTGCTTGAATGACGACCTCTTTAGCAGGTTTTTAGAAAAAACAATGAAAACCAAAAAAAAAAAAAACTTGCTATGATCTAATTTTGCATTATTTAGGTATCTATACTTGCACTATATTTTGAAACTCTCAATGACAAAAATAATGGATAGTAGAAATGATTTAAATTGTCGTCGGTGTAAGAACTGAAAGTTAAAAATGTAAAATTATGTTTTGAAATATTAGCAGTGGCCACGGCATATAATTTTATACGTATATATAAGTACAGAAAACAAATATACTTACCTATTTCTTAACGTTTGTGGACTGAAAATATTTTGTGAAAATTTTATCGGCGGTGATTCGTAATAGTTGACACTGCTCGGAAATAGATGCGTTAATGTCCCATAATGATGAAACAAATCGATTACATTTCCAATTTCAACATCTATACCAGCAGCACTGACCACGAACACGACACACATGCACCAGAAATTAAAGTTTTTTAGTATCATAACCCAATAGAAAAAACAATCAAAAAAAAAAAAAATTATATTTTATTTACCACTCAGCATAATCACATTAAAATAATTGTTTAAAAAAAAGGAAAAAATTTTTAATTGAATTAATTTTTTTTTTCTTTTACTATCTCAACGAAAGTATAACGACGTTTTTTTTGTTTTTTTTTTTCTTCTTCCTGATAAATACTTATACATCCGTATAGTTTTAGTCGTAAATGAGGGAACACAGGAATTTTATGGAAGGGAAAAAACTTTACTAAGTTGCGAATTACATCCACGCACCTGAAAGGAATCCCCTCCTTTCATAAAAATGCTCTTCTTTTTTTCTCTTCTTATACTGACTGCTGTATGTATATAGTTTTCGTTATGTGCATCAAATCGTTAAATAAACTAGTTTTTCATTAATACATTCAACTTTAGTTTTTTTTCTTCTTTTATTTTTCGTTGTCGAAGAAATACAGGAAAATATAATATGTAGGTATATTTGGACGTCAGCGAAATGCAGATATTTTGCTCTGCTAAAGAATAGACCGTACCTACCTATATATATATCTTTATTCTTTTTTTCTTTTTTTTTACAACATCTAAACTTATATTCTGCATTCATATAGATTTCATCGATAAGTATAGCACGACTATAATTTGCATTTTGTTTTATTTTCAATGGCACATCTGACTGAGAACATAACCAGCTATTGTAACCAAATATTCAGAAACGTTACTACGCGTTTGGCTCATGATGTAGAAAGCATAAAAAAAAAATCACCAACTTATTCGATGTGGAACTCATATTTTTTCTTATATGTTATTAGGCTTAAGTGTGAAAAACAAAAACAAGATAAAAAAAAAAGAAAACTATTTTCTTCTACGGTACGCAGGTTTCTCTATACCTAATAATGCGAGTTTAAAAAAACGGTCGGAGGTTTTGCTGTTCGACTTGTATACTGTCCCCAAAACGTAGCAGACGTGATCGTTTTTGTATGGGTAATGAAATATTAATGTATTCAAATGTGTGTTTAAAACCTTGAAGTGAACCAATGCAGGTACGGATACCTACATGAATAAAAATCAAGTCGGAAAAAACTAGATTATACTGCGCGTAGATTTGTTTTTTCTTGTGTTTACAAATTGAAAACAAGTAGAAGCAGAAAATCTTCAAAAATATGAGGCTACGCATTCAGCGATGTGGTACATATCCGTCTGAGTGAATCTTTGGAAAAATCGACGATTTTTGTGAAGATGATGCAAAATGGAAACGACGACAGAAAAGTAACAAAAATACAAATTAAAAAATTATTTGGCAGTGAAATTTTTGACTGAAAGTAAAAATGGTCAATGGTCGTGTCGATACCTGCTGTAGGTACGGGTCGATGCCAGATGCAGGAACATACTGTTTTCTTTCTTTTTTTTCAAGAAGTTAGATAGATGGGTCTAAAGTAACGGCAACTTTCGCCTACCTATGACATATCTAGGTATGTACCTGAAAAAACAAAAAACAAAAAACGAAAAACAAACTTCAAATTTTAAACTTCTTATTGCTGTATATCGTACAAATCTATAGCTAAACATGGGTACACACATTTACATCTATTCAACTCTGATATTTTTTCAGATTTGTAATTCTTTAAATAAAAAAAAACCCAATGAAACACCATGATTTTTACATGTATAGTCACTCAACCATATTAAACTTTGTTATGAGTATAGAATGACTTTGGTACAATGGGTCTTTCTATGTGAAAAAACGATTCAGTTACGAATTTTGCAAAATTGTATTCGGTGACACTTGTTCAGGCATGTAGTTGACATATTGGTGCCATTCAGTGCCATTACTCGAATGGAGTTATAATAGTAAGATCAAACTAAGTTGAGACACTTAAAGCTGCTGCTGGAGGATGGTCCAATTTTGATCAAACCTTTTTTTTCACTTTTTATTTGAGATTATTGCGTCAAATTTTGTCAAAAGATGTTACGGAGACAATGCTTAGGGTATATTTTGTTATTAGTCGGCGAATCTTCAATTTTATTCATGAATTTCTGGAGACGGGCGCTGGAGCCTCAAAACTAACCTTATATTCATCTTTTCCACGCCTATGTTGCGAATATGATTTCCAAATGAGCACAAAAATTCATGAGGTTAAATTTTTTCCCAAATCATAGAATATAAACAATAAAGGTCTCAAATTTGAAGTTGAATTTTAGTTCCAATTGTGTGCTGATTTTCAGTGCAAATAGTCTATGGACCATTATCGTATGTTTCTGATTTAAATGACTGCAGCTGAAGAAGTACCTACATGGTGTTTTACAAAACGTCTGTCAAAGATGGGTTGAATTTGACATTACCTGATAGAACGAAGGATATGTAATAGAGTTTACATTTCATGTAGGTATGTAGTATAAGAAATTGCATAGAATTTCCTTGATAGGAGTAATGTTAAAATTGCATGAATCTGCTACCGAACTTCAGAAGTAGGTAGTATTCCTTAAGATAAGTAGAAAATGTATGCCAACGTGTGACCTAATGATGCAAGTTATTGAGAAAATCTATATTGATATGATAATATTGTCATTATCACGATATTCCAAAATATCGATATTTCACTTTCCAATATTCTAGGGACCACCAATCCTCCTATTTATAACTATACTCTGTTCCAGAAAAGAAACGTAAACAACCACCTACTATACACAAAGCTTGTGAATATCTTATGGGATGCAAATTGTACAGATTCACGTTGAAGGTGAAACAGAATACCTACGTCTCTTTGTTTGAATTTTAAATTTTGCATAGCAAATTCAATTAAACGTCTGTAATGTTTATTGAAACTGAAAATTTTTGCATTTATCTTTTGGAACATAGTATATCATGTGGAATTATAGACTGAGCATAATAATAAGAACATGAAGGAAATAGTTATATCTGTTATAAATATTGTTGGAGGAATAAGGTCATTCCAGTTTTGCTTTTTATCAATGATTTGTGACATTATTCATATGTACTTGAAAGATCTATAACAAGTGAGAAAGAAATAAAGTAATTTTAACCAAAATCAAAAATTTTCAGCGTTCAATTAATGGTAAAGTTGCCGAAATTTGCGTTATAAAACCACTTTCCTCCAATGATACTTATTATGTTGCTTTGAACCATACTGTATCAACACCTTTAGTAAGCACAGTCCATCAATATATTAAACATACAGGCCAATTTTTTCTAACAAAACTACAAACAAGGTATATATACTAATTTTGTTTATTAGTTATCCTCGATCAGTTTGTTAGTGTGTAAGTGTGCGTGAAATGAGAAATATTTTGTTCGTTGGTACCTCTGACTGAGCAAATTATCAAAATTAATGAAAGTGTATTTAATTTTTCATGCCAGCGTTCCAGCGTTATTTTTCTAAATAATTTTTTTACAAGAATAGATTGAAGAATTATTTCCAATCGTAAAGAAATTATTAAAAGTCCATCGGGCTTTTGGTCAACTTTCCTACTGTTGACTAAAATATAATCAAGGCTGGAGATGATGAAAATCATCCGTTTCAAAATAAAATAAAATTATTGGTAGTTGGTACTATTTTCCCATTTCAACATATCTATAGAAGTTTGATGCCTACGCATACAGTACTAGCTTTTGAAAGAACCGGAAAAGAAAATATTGCTGAAGAAAATGGTATGTTCATGGTTGTGAAAAAACTACGAAAATGATAGGGCTGAAATTTTCATGAAAGGTAATCCTTTTCTAGGAATATCTGATAGGACTTCAATGTCTATTGGTTCAGTAGTTACTGACAAGACTGGAGAACACAATAATTATGGAAAAGTGGTTTGTCTAGGATTTTCTACAAAATAGAACGAGCTGAAGTTTTCATAATGCATTGTTCTTATTACATACAAGTCTGATAGAGATTTGTTGTATAATTGTTCAGTAAAATTTTCCAAAAAACAGGAAATGAAAAAAAAATTGCTGGAAAAGTGTTCTTTGCAGCATTTTGAGGAAACAACGAAAGGAATAGGGCTGAAAGTTTCACAAAATGTAGTTCTTTTGTTGCAACAGGTTTGATAGGAGTTTGGTGTTATTGATTCAGCAGTTTTGGATAAATATGTAAAACCAAAAAAAAAAATGCTGGAGGAAAGCAAACAGCCTGCGTTGGTTGAAATATCTTTTCAGTATTCCCGGCGAAAGAGTTTTCTGATTTTTTTTTATTTTAATTAAACTTGTAGCAATGAAATTTCAATAGATCGATGGTTTGTTAAACACCTATGATAACTGATTGATGGTTTTTGTAATTGTTTCTAGCATTTAGAATTCAGGATTTTTTGTGTTGAATTGTAGGTGTAAATTGGAAAACTAAGATTTCTAGCGAAGTATCTGATTACTATAGAGAATAATTATATTACAAATGTCTCAAGTTTTTTTCTACATGTGACGTCATATTACCACTATCCACCACTACATACGTTTCACATATACACGAGCATCTTGCAGAAGGAAGTTTTTCCAGCAGGTTTATATGTTATGACATCATGAGCTCTGTTTGATAGGACCACACCAACTTACACCAACTTACACCAGGAGGGCAATTCCACAATTTGTAGGAATGTTATACGACTTTGTGCTAAGTTTTACTTGAATATTTGTGGAATATCTCTACCTGTGTAGGTTGGTGTAAGTTAGTGTAGCCTTATCAAACAGAGCTATTTTGAAGTTTGTCTATTATTTGGTTGAACACATGAAATTAAAACTGTAATTTTGAAATTGGTTTGTGGCACAGTGGATAAAGATGTGTGCTAGCATGTTATTGGTTCAAATCCTATATATTGTTATGAATTTTTTTATTTTATTTTATTTTTTTTTTTTCAGCGCTTAATTAACAAGTATTTCAAAAAAAAAAGAAACGGGCGAGCTTCGCCCACACCAGCTTTACCACATGGCTGAAAAGTGATACAAAAAAAAAGAAAATAAATAAAATAAAAAAATTTAAAAGAATAAACAGGATTTGAATCCACAACCTGCAGCATACTAGCCTACATCCTTACTTACCCACTATATCACAAACCAATTTGAAAATGGTAGTTATAATTTCATGTTCAACCAAATAATAGACAAACTTCAAACATGACATCATAACATATAAACCTGCTGGAAAAACTTTCTTCCGCAAGATGCTCGTACATATACCCTGATCGAGCATATCTAGTAAATAAATTTAGTATATATAACTTGACTCCAACAATATTTTCAGTCAAAACTAAAATAAAATACCCAAAAATTACTAGCATGTGCCAAGCTGCCAACTATTTCGTTGTTTTGCCTAAATAACAAACTAAATAGTGTTACCAAGCCAGTATAAGCCAAAGTGCCACAAAGCGGTGCTTCAGGGCTTGTGCACAGAGTATTAAATATAATAGAAGACAAATGTGCAACAAAAAATGGCACCACTTTTATACCATCAAAATATCCGCCATTGCTAAGGTACCGATATTTTTCAATCTCATTTTTTAAGAAAAAAAAAATTGATAGATAACGATATTTTTGATAATATTTGCATCATGACTTATATTTTATACTTGAAAAGTTATAAAAGTTCAATTAGATTCCTGAAATTTTAGAATTACTCCTGTTAAAGAAATGGTATGAAATTTCATGCATATACATATAAAAAATGTAGAATATCACTTTTACGTATGTATTTTACTTGTTCCATCAAGTACATCAACTGCAAGTATCAACTATCTGTTAGTTTGGTATGAAATTTTGTGGAATATCTGGTATATTCATTGGTTAATAGTTTCGATTTCATTCCAGTTGTAAATTTTATAAACGCTTGCGACTGAGGCTACCATGTTGGCTGTTTTGATGGCCTCTATGTCATAGGAAATAAAGGAGGTCCTGATGCAGTTGAGAATTGTCTTGTATGGATGGTTTCCACCATTTTTAATTATAGGCCAAAGAACCACACAAATCCAAATATGTACCTAGGACATTTTTGTTCAGTCCGATAAACATACTTTCCTAAACAACATGCCAACATGGCATCAAAATACAAGTAGATCGAATTATGATGAATTCAGCATTGAAAAACACATGAAAAAAATAGAATTTTCAATTCATAAAGGGTGGAATAATTTTAGAACATTCAATCGTTCAGTGGTGTTTTATAATTTTGCTCATAAATCTTAAACAAACAATTAATTAATGGTACCTATACCTACAGGTTGTGATTACTTGCAACCACCATATTTCTATAATCGATAAAATTCTGACGATAATACACTTAACTTTATGATGAAATATGATAGCTAAGGCTCGAAAAAAAAAACAAGTATGTCTTGAGATACCTGGTGGAAGTGAAATTAATTACGAGATATTGCCGAAATACAACTGACTTCATAAAACATTTCATTAAAAATCAATTACATCCCCAAACTCCTATTTTCTCATTTTTTCCCTACATTAAAAAATCAAATATATTAAATTCAAAATCGGAGCCGACAATACATTAACTAATAAAATATGAGAAGTCAAAATCTGGCCATTTATTGAAGCTCCCGAGGGTTGAAAAATTTTTTGAACGGAAAAATGAATGTCAAATTCGAAATCAGCGTCCCAAAAAACATACCCACTGTTGTATTACACAAAAAAATAAGAGAAGTCAAAATTTGACCCAATTTTGAAGCCCTGGGGATTGAGAAATGATTTAAATGAGAGAATAAACGTCAAATTCGAAATCAACGACCCAAAAAACATACGCTTCGGTGTATCATGAAATAAACTACGAAAGAACAATTCAAAACCCCTTTTTTTTATCGGGCAGCTTTGCCCTACAAGCCCCATTTTTTATTATAATGGGGGCTTCGTCCCTAAACTCCTTTTTTCCATTTTTTCTCTATGAAAAAAAACCAAGCAAGTGCTTCACGGTTCAGTCCACTGAAATCAAATACGTTTAGCCCACACCTGTAGCCCGGTCATTATTTCAGGATGCGTAAACAGATTTTTTAGAGGAGCAAGCCCAAATGCAGATATTTACCAGAAAAATTTTTTGATCGCTCTGTTCGCAAAATATGCAATTTTTCTTGCATGTATATTTTTTTTTTTTAAATTCATAAGGGACAAATGCAATGACCAGGGGACAATAGCCCATTTTCTTCCTTGACTACAGTGCTGGTTTAGCCAATATTGGCTCCTTCCACGACGTCTGATATTTTAGGCAGTAACGCGTTTTGATGTCTGATTCGTCCGATCAAGGTAATACAAGTTTACTACCGATACTAAAAAAGTTTTATTTAAAAAAAACAAAACAAATAAAAAATAACCACACTGAAACGTCAAATACCTAATGTTTAAGTACTTAAACTTTAAGTGAAAATTCCAACACATAAAGAACCGAAAATCACAAAGAAAATTTAAATGTGGCCAAACGATGAATGAAAAAAACGATTTACGGAAAGCAATGTATTTGTGGATATAACAGATGTATTTGTAATGTACTCGAACTTACATAACCAATTCTCAGTTCGTTGAATTATTAACATAAACAACACAGCCAAATGCATCATTTTAAATTATACGTAGATACACTACTCAGATACAACTCAATGAAAATTAATTCTATACTTCAAAAAATGCCAAAAACAAATAACGCAGTAAGAAGTATATTGACAAAATTACCAAAATATTAATCGAACTAGGAAAAATTGCATAAAATACTGGTAACAATCGGAATTTTTATAAAATGAACTGAGTTTATATTATATTAATTTAAAAAAAAAAGAGATATGGGACTAGAATTTATTGATATGAAACACCGGAATGATTCCACTGGAACAATATTGTTCTCAATATCCGTAAAAAGAAACAGATTTCTTATGTCAAGGCACTAGTAACTTGAAACTGTACTTTTTTAGGAGGAGGAGAGGTGAGGGGGAATCTACGAATTAGAATTAACATGTAAGTTAAAGGTCTAAGTAAAATTGTGGATAAAAATACCATTTACGAAACGTGCTCTTCGAATGAATGACCCATCATTTTGAAAAAACAAGTTTTACACACTGGAACCGTTCTCTTGGTTTGGTGACCAGGCAGGGATACATGTTGATCGTGCATGCAACGAATACAAAATATATTACCACATTTCCAACAATGTATCTGAAAATGTTAATTTACTTAGTTCGAGGCAAATCAACAAGCGTATGTTTTTCACCAACTTTCTATGTCACTGGAACTTACTTTTTTTGTCGAATATGTGAAAGGTGTAAGACATGTACAATGTTCCACACTGTACAACGGCTTCCAGTCAACCGCCACTGTATTAGCTTCTACCAAAGCGTTCTTCAATTCAATATCATCTATGGAATATTTATAATTCAACAAATGATTATAACGTCGCATAAAATTTGAAGAAAAAAATACCAACACTCACCGGAAAAATAATTAATCGTTCCATTCACTCCATCCTTTTTATATTCAATCGTCAGACTATCATTTGACTCCTTTTTCTACAATCACACGAATAAAATGAGCCGGAGTAACAACATGAAAATATTAAACATTTTTTTACTTACGGGTCGACTATCTAAGGTGACTTTTTCAAGTTTATTTTCCACAAAACCTTTAATTTTATCACCTAACGAGCTCAGTTTCTGAAAGAACGAAAAAAAAGAAGAAAAAGAAGCGGAGCAATTAATCCAGTAAAATAAGGGATTGAAATAGAATTAATAGTTACAAAAGGTTTTAGGGTTGAAATATGTTGGGAGGATAAAGGGGGCTCCTCAATATGTGACGAAAATGCTCAACTCCCATGGGTTGCAACGTGCGATTAATTTTAGTGATTTTATTATTTTTCAATAATTCAGCGTGAAAATAACTTTCATAAAATTTGAAACGAAAAATTTTTTATGCTTTTAGCCAAAGAAATTAGCATACTGATATCTTCCATCAATCTGGTATCTATTCTGCCAACATAAATCCTGTCCCAATGATGGAAATAAACCATCAGAAAAATAATGAAAACAATTATTACAATTTTCGCACTATTTTTCTGATGGCTCATTTCCATTGTTTGGGACACCAAGAACATTCAGACTTGAAATGTGATATATATCACGGTCAAAATCAGAAATCAGAAATTCAGTCGGAAGAGAAAATTCCGGAAAAAAGACCTATTCCAAATTTTACAAATTACCTTCTGCAGAAAGTTAATGTGATCATCTAACGAGTTGTTGTGGTCATTCACGGCGAGTACAATCTCTTCGATGTTCTCTCGAGGATGAACTCCGTTTTCAAATCGACAATACAAACCTCTCCAAAATCTGAAGAATTTAATTTTGAAGAAATATTATTTGGACAAATGATTTGGGCTAAATACCGTGTTTTCAAGATTTACCTGAAATTTTGGGGGCATAATTCAGGTTTTAACACCGTTTTACATTCTTCACAAGAGTATACAGGATTTACAAATTCGTTCATATGGTAGGCTGCGTAACCCCAATACGAAAAAGTCAAGCTGCTCAGCCTAAAAATGGAAGGACAAAAAAATTAGCAAAATCAACTTGAAAAAACTATGATAAAAATTCAAAAATGGAACGCTTACTTCAATTCGAATCTTTCCTTTTCACAATTACCGATAAACGTGCCAAACTGGCACGAAGTAAAATTATCGTGCAAACTCAGCAAATATTTTTCGTTAAATTGAAAAGCATTGGGAAACTGACATGTTAGTTGCCATGTAGCTTCAATAAACTGAGTAAATATCGGTGAAATTTCTCGAGGATCACCCGCAATAAAACCATACCGATCTGTAAATTTATGTCCGAAAGCTAACCAATCTTTCTCTATTAAAGCCTGAAAAAAAAAAAAAATTTTTAATAAGTTGACAGATTTCTTATGGATAAACATAAACCTATAATATTACTATGACACGACAAAATTTGGGAAGTACTTTCTAAATAATACAAATAGGAAATTTTAATCAGATACGGGATGACAATACATTATTAATGTTGGACGTTTTCAAAAACTATCTCCTCATAATATTGAGAAAATAAAAACTTCCCCGCTGAAGCAATACCCATACTTCATTTAGGCTTTGCGAAGACATTCAGTGAATTTCTTCGGCTTCTTCACGAAAAAATATGAAATTACAGATATAAAAATTTGAAAAATAGGTTTCGTTAATTATAAAGCCTTTCATTTTACTCAGCAGAGAATGGTTCCCTTTCACTACGAAAGACTCAAAACAACCCAAGAATTAAAAAAGAAATCATGTTCTAGATTAATCTTAAATGAAAATAACAAAATTTTCAACTTTAAGGGTATAATTCTGACTACCCTATCAACTAAAAGTACAAACAAGTTCTCAAAAAAAAAAAAAAAAAAAAAAAAAGCTTATTTGGAATTAATACTTTATACTAACTTAATCATTGTGCAACAAAAATCCTCGACTAAGATTGCATAGTAATGTAAAATATTTCAGATTAGTGTCGCAACTTCATTGCCACTGTATCGTTGCAGTTCACCAATAAATTTACAAAAGCGAAAGACGAAACCGATTTTTTTTTTCTAACAGAAAATGTGACAATTCCTCTCATAAAAATTCGGCAAGTTTTATTTTAATATCACTACAGTCATGTTTGTCGTATTGGTGTTTCTGTCCTTTCAAAGGAATTCATACTTTGGAAAATTTTGATGAATGCATTTTTTCAAATAGGGAATATCAGAGATTACCCAAGTTTTGTTGGCGTTCAAAGTGAAAATATAATCCAATACATACGATTTGTACAATTCTTGGTCTAAAATCGAAAAACTAGTAAGTTGACTTTTTTGTTATAAAGTTCGACACATCTCACCGAGGTTACTGTAATTGGTATCATAGCGCATCGGATCACTTATTATTCTACCTGGGTAGATATAGATGTTCTTACAGGGAAATACAAAAAACTATTCTCTATTCAACAGAGAAGAATTCAGAAGCAGGGAAACATCACTGTCGGATCAATGCACGAAATTTAGACACTGATATGGAGCCAATACAAGACAACAGAAAATTTATAGAATTTAGTCAACATATGTTTCGAAATCGATTTGGACAGGATATAATACCGTTCGAGGGAGTACCTGATATCCTTGAATAGTTCGGTAATACGGGTCCAGAAGTACGGATGCAAGCGAACAAACTTGAGCAGTACGATCCCATCCATCTGAACAATGAACGACTACTGATATTCCTTTGTCTACTGCATCGGCGATGAACAATGCGGCGTCTAATAAAGCTTTAATATGTTTTAGCCAGTTACTGGCATCGATACCGCTGAGAAATGTATTCGCTGACGATGATTTAAGATCGCAAGCTGCAAGAAAAACTTTACAAATGAAATTGAACTGTTTATCGGCTTGCAATAAAAATCATAAAATTACTTTCACTTACTTTCGATAAGTTTAGCCAAACTTGCTCTCATTACGTGAATGTTTTCAATTCCGAAAAAATGAAACTTTATATTTTCATAGAAATTTTCGTTTTCGTAACCTTTGCCGGTTGCTCTATTTGCCATTGCATTGATCTGGATTACAGAAACCTGTGTTGATGAACACTTCCAAGTAGGATACGGTAAATTCTAAATCAGAATAATCTCACCTTTGGTCTCGTGTCAACAACGTACATGAAGTCATAATTTGGATTACTCCTCAATATGCATTCCAAAAATTGTTCATCTTTAATGCAACGTGCATTGAATCCCGATAGTGGTTGGCTACAACGACAAATCACAGCCTGCGCAAGTAAATCGATCAAACAAAGAAATTTTCGCAAAATAATTATATGATCACTATAGTAAGTACCTTATTTTTGTGGAGATATGAAAGGACCGGTAATCTTTTTTTGCTTCGAAACTTCGAACTACCTAATAAAACGGAGGAAGATACACTCCGAGGAATAAACAAATGTCGAGGATACGTATCACAAAGCTGAAAAAATATAAATGGATTAGTGCTTCCAAGAAAATTTAAGTCGAATAAGGAGTAAAACCAATCCGTTAATCACCTCGTAGTTTCCATTGGCAAAAGTCAAACACCATTCATCGTTAGGCACCTGCATACGCCTGTATTCATCAAGTAAATCGAAATAATTCCAGCCAGCTGACTGCGGAATGTTTTCGGAAATTGCTTTACACTCGAAACAGTGCAATTCTTGAATGGTGGCTAAAAATTTTGAACCATATTTTTAATGAAAAATAGAATTATTGATAAGGAGAGATTATCGTTTTTTTCTGTAGAGAGAGTAACCTGGTGAAGAACGTTGTTGAAGGAGTAAGAAAAATTCATGACAATCTCTGTCCTTTGGGAATACGAAAGTTACGCAGAGAAATGTTTTTGAACGAATCAGAAGAGGGGATCCGGTAGTCGTCAACGATAATTTTTCAATACTTGATATATGCGAAAACAAAAGCTGAAAATAACATTGTAAATGAACAAGGCGATACAAAGGATAGAGTACAGTAATTTTTTCCCTAAAACAACTTACCCATAGTTCTTTTTTGGACTCGACATCATTAAAAATTACATAGGGAGCTGATATAAATAAATTACCAGAAAATGGTTTCTTGCCATTGTACCGGTCTAAAAGAAGTACATTTTCCACCTGTATGAAAATATGAAAAATTTAATACAATTCGTGTAGTTTAAAAAATTAGGAGTCAACTATGTAGTTTCATATTCAAAGAATACATAATGAATTGTTCATACAGGGTGGCGAAGGTGCATACTTCCTGAAATAAATTTCAAACTTTATGCAACATAGTTGTCTCGAATTTGCAGGAATAAAATACAAACCTTCCTAGTTTTATTTGAATCACCCATCTTCAAGCTTTAACTTTAGTGGACAAGTCAATTCATTCTGTGGAAATTAAGAGTAACCAAGACTGAAAAGTAGACAGAGTAACACTCAAAGCAAAAGTATGAAGGATTAATCAAGCAAGATACAATCACTAAAAGAAATTATAAGTAATTCGATTCAACATGATAGTAAAAATATTATCAAAATAAAATTAATGAACTACACGTAAATAAAAGAGAAGAAAATAACTTTCAATCTTTCTACTTTCGTTTGACGTTTATCATCATTATTTATCTTTATCAGCAATTCACAGTTGTTTTTAGAGAAAGGCTTCGAGCTTCGAGGACATATATATAATGGAGGTGACATGCTGCTATTTTACAATGAGATCGACTGTCGTTAACATCTACACGGAGCACGTGTACACAAATTACCCCATATCAATCGACATCAACTAATCAAAATAATCTGAAAATGCATGTTGCGAGATTTTCCTCCAATCAGATATTTAGTTGGAAGTACACGTGTTTGTAGAAGTGCTTTCTATAGGTAGGACACTGAAACTGCCCATGTGTCATCTCCATGATATATATGTATATCCTAGAAGGGTCTACATTCAGACAAAGAGTATATTTTTATTATTTGTGCAATCATTAGGTTTTTTTTATTTGCCACGGAACTAGTTTGACACCAAGAGGTGCTACTCCACTCTTGGAAAATAAATGTACCAACTGAAGAGTGGAATTGACTAAAAGTAGGGGAATAGCTTCCCTCGGTGTCACCCTAGTTTGTTATTTTTGGCAAATAAAACAGAGCTGTTGGTATGTAAAGCCACCGCTAGACTGCACCACTAACACTGTTAATTGTTGTTTTAGATCTCCTTTATTTAGCAAACATGCTTATTATAAGCTTTTTAGTATGGAAACTTCACAATATTTCATTTGATTATTTTGCTGTGTTATTCTGATTTTATGTGCAGCCTGGAGGGTGTTCAGAAATTCACTCCGAGTGACAACAACATCGAAAATCAAAAAACTACCCGTTTGGAAATTCACTACTGACTCCGTCCATAAAAGCGGTTGACCGTGGTTGTCACACTTACCATGTTCAAAAATTCACCTCAGTTGACGGTGGGCTTGGACAACCATCACACTGGTCCGGAGATGGTTCACATTGTCACCCCGGGTGATGAAATTGGTTGTCGATTTTAAATTGTGGAAATATTGATTTCTTATCACATGGGAGATATTGTTTATTTACACATATCACGCACAAATTCATATTTTACCATTAAATATTATGAAAATGTTAATTAAAAAATAATTAGAAAATATTTTAATGCTCAGTTATTAGTATCAGTAAATTTTATTATAAGTTATTAAAAGATATCAGCGTTAAAAAATTATAGTGACTGCCAGTGTGCGAAGTACAGTGAAATTCTATGAAGACTTCCTTCTTTCATCATCTGAAGCAGGTAAATGCATTATGATTAGTAGGTGATAATATGTGTTTTATTTATATGAATTAATAAGATTTTTTGTATTTATGTAGATGATGAAGATTCCTCGAATGAGGAGCATCCCACAAGACGAAAAAAGAGGAAACAAACTGCTGCCCAAATATCGTGAATACGATCATTTGTTGAGTATACTGTACCAAGATTTACTGACACTGAATTTCAATCTCATTTTCGATTATCGGTACATGCCTTTGAATGGCTTTTAAATAAACTTTCATCGAAATTGGCCAGAAAACGGACAGTTTGTTGCCTAAGTACATGTCCAAGGAAGCAGTTACTAGCAGTATTGTGGTTGTTTGCAACTCCAGATAGTTTCAGGTAAAAATTTTTGTAAATCATATATTTTGAATGGCTTTTAAATAAACTTTCATCGAAATTGGCCAGAAAACGGACAGTTTGTTGCCTAAGTACATGTCCGAGGAAGCAGTTACTAGCAGTATTGTGGTTGTTTGCAACTCCAGATAGTTTCAGGTAAAAATTTTTGTAAATCATATATTTTTAAATTTTTAATTGATAATACTAATTGAAGTTACCATTTTTTTGATGACAGATCTGTTGCATGTCAATTTGATTTATCAAAAGGAACATTACATGCATGCTTTTTGCGTGTATTACATGCTCTCAACTGTTTGGCGCCAACAATTATTTCCTGGCCAAGTTCAGAGAGGAGGCAGATCATATCCCAAAAATTCAAACGTATGGGTGGTTTCGAAGGCGTTATCGGAGCTATTGATGGCACCTACGTAAAAATCAAGGCACCATCAGATAATGCATAAGTTTACATTAATCGGAAATGTTTCTATGGGATTACATTACAAGCAATATGTGATGATAGTTGTCAGTTCATCGATTGTTTTGCTGGATATCCGAGTTCAGTGTCAGATACTAGAATATTTAGACAATCAGAAATTTATAAGGCAATTGTTGATAATCCTTCAAATTATTTTTTGACACATGAATATATTCTAGGCGATAAAGCTTACCAGCCAAAACCTTTTTGTGTACCACCATATCGAGAGGACGTAATTTTACTCAATGGCAGCGAAACTTCAATCATCAACATGCTAAGACGCGACAAGTAATCGAATGTACATTCGCTTTATTCTTTAGTAGATTTCATCATTTTAAGGATATCGATATGTCTCGCACAGACCTCATACCAGCTTCTATTATAGCTGCGTGTGTTCTACATAATATTTGTTTAATGAATTCTTCTGATACGTTACATCCTCGGTTTGAGGCAGAAGGTGCAGTGTATTTGCAGCAACGTACGATTGTAGCACCAGAACAAGAACAATTATTAACTCAAGGTAGTGCAACAAATGAAGAGGGTAGAGCATTTGGAGATCAGTTAGCTTTAGAAATGGGATTACTCAATGATATTGGACAGTGAGACAATCTTTGACAATGTGACTGTGACGTGATATTTCCTTGTTTTAAACATATGTATTTTATTTTTCGTAATAATATTGGTGTCAATAGTCAGATGATGTAGTTTTATAATGAAGACGCCGTAAATGATGTCAATATTTATCGGTGTATTTACAAGATTATTGTATAATCAAAATGTGTAATAAATGTCATTTTTATTTTAAAATTGTTGTCGACTAAAGTTGTATGAATGTTATGGGTATATAGTTTATCGAATATCGGTTTGATTCATAGAATATTTCTTAATTTTCATATTATATTGTCACTTTCTACTGACAATCTATTGAACGAATATTCTAGCACTATGAAAAGTTAAGATGTGATTGGGCTATTATTTTCCAAAGATATTATTTAATTTTTTATACATTTTTATTCTACTCGGTCGATTCGGTGAGGTACAAATAGGATGACCAACTTCCTCATGTTTTCATGTGTGACGACTAACGCAAACATATACTTATATCCCTTTGTATCAGTTGTTTTCTCAATTTTGTTTGTTTCCTTCTTTACCAAAAAAAGTAAAAAATTTTATTTTGCCTTTCGTCGTTATTTTCTTTATCAAATTCTATATATTTCTGCTATCTATTTTTCTACCTAAATTATTTTATCTTCCAAATTTTTACAATTCAAATTCTTGTAAGTATAGTTTACTACTGCTGCCTGTCCAAAACAAATAACATAATGTTTGAAAAAAAAATTTATTTAACGACAGAATTTAACAAAAGAACAACGAATATCACAAAAAAAATGAAAATTTACATATTATAAAAATAAAATTGAAAAAAAAAACACTTGAAATACATAAAATGAAAAGAGATATACAGGACAAAAAAAGAAAATGAATAATATATACATGATACTTATAAATAAATACGAACAGTCTCGCGACTGATCATCCTACATATAGGGCACGGTACTTCCATATCGTGTAGTTCTACGAGCTGACAGTAACACTCTTCACAAATGCAAAAATGTCCACACGGGATGAATGAAAGTTGCCTCTCATTTTCGAAACAAATTACACAAATTTGATCCGGTTGTTGCTGCTGTTGCTGCTGCCGATGTACTTGGCCACCATTGTCATGTTCTAATTCACGTCGTCTACTTTCTTCTGGTTGTCTTACTTCTGGTTCACAAACTTCTGGTTGTCTAGCTGATTCTTGTAGTCTACGACTAAGACTACTGCTACTGCTGCTGCTATGGCCTCTTGTCGGACACTCAACTGAAATGTGTCCCCTCTGGTGACAGGTATAACATACCTTTTCACCAGTGGGACAATTCCGATATTGGTGTCCATAAAAGCCGCAGTTGGTACACAAATTTCTTCTGTAATAAATAATATAATTAAAAAATGTGACAGATAATATTAATGAAGTAAGAAAATAATTAACAAATTTTTACCTGTCACTCGTGTACTGTTGACAATCATGAGCAATGTGGCCAAATTGTTTACATCGGTAGCAACAACGACCTGGGTAGGGACATTGAGTAGTTTGATGTCCCTTGAACCCGCAATTTACACATGTAACATGTGCCAATTCAGGCCACATGTAGGGATTTGCAGCAGTGGGAACCGGATTTGGTAGTCTGCACATATAAATCGAAAGAAAAAAATTATAAAAATAATGACATAAACAAAATATGATGAATAATAATCGAAGTGTTACCTTTGATCTAACAGTCTATCGTCAGGTATTTCTTCAGGTTCTCGAACTTCTGGTTGTCGAACTTCTGGTTGTTGAATTTGTGGTTGTCCATTTTTGTTACGTGGGAGAGGCAGTCTGTGAAACAATAAACAAACAAACAGATAGTTACAATTCGACGATTTATTCATTGGAACCGAGCACAAACGCAATACAACACAATTGATGGGAATCTTCAGGATTTTCATCCTTGTAATATTATACTAATGCCATTTAATGTAATATAATCACTGTCAACAAATTATCAATTTCATCGCATCCCATCGCTAAATTCGATGGGCTGTTTTATGGTAAAGAGGACCCAACATTTTACTCAAAATTATATCAAATTCTTACCTTTCATTCAAATCTCCGCGCTGGTCTAATCTAGCATTGTGTTCATGATCATGATCACCTCGTGGTTCATCACTCTCCGGTTGTTGAACATCAATCTCTGGTTGTCTCACATCAATCTCAGGTTGTTTCACATCATTTTCTGGTTGTCTTTCTGCTGCTGGTGCTTGTTCAGGTGGGAAAGTGTTAGGTTGCCGTGGATTGCGTTCCATTAATTCCGCCATGTAACGCCTCCACAAAGCATGCGGAACACCACGACGAGGAGGATTATTCATTTTAAGATGAGCTATAACAATAACAAAACAAATAACATCTTCACGTACAAATTTAAATGTTAATAAAAAAAATCTATTCACAAACCTCGTATTTTTCATAAATTTCTGAAATTTAGATTCCTCGATACAAGCACCAACACGCACGAGTGAATTTCGAAGAGAAACACATTGTAACGACAAAAACAACGCTACCAAATGACGATGTAGATGTATATCACATGAAGGATGAACGATGCTACTAGCTCTGTGATTGGTCGATCAATACTGGAACTATGTTTCGATGAAAAATAGATTATTATTCGAAATCAAATTGCATTTCTTCATTACATTTTTTCGACGAACGCCTCAAATGCCGTCGCAATTCTTTCGAGAGCATTAACAGCTCTTTCTTTATAGATAAGATTTTCACTTTTGGTTAATGATGCTGGTTGAGATCTAATTTTCAATTTTTTTATTTTTGGAGTATCTTCATATTCAACTTCTTCGTTCAGACATTTTGAAACGGTTGTTTCTTCAGGAGAGGTCGACTCGCTGGTTTCATATCCACTGACAGTAACAACTTTTTCACATATATTTTTTGGTCCATTCACCGAAGAAGCAATATGAGGAGGATGAACATTGTGTGATTTATGAAATATGGCATCAAGTTCTTCAAAAAAATCGCAGTGTACTCTTTTTTTCCCGGTATCTCCACTGCTCATATTGTCAATTTTAGTAATGTACCGTTTTTTCAGGTACTTCAATTTATTTTCACATTGTCTAGCTGTGTATGGGACCAATTTGGCAGCAATCTGTTGCCAAACCTTTGAATTTTTACAGGTTGTTGATTTGAAGAGATGCTCAGCATCTTTAAACAATGTCAGTAACTCCAAGACATCTGCTTGTTTCCGCAGTGGCCCAGTCGATGTACGCAGATCATCATTAAATTCAACAGCATGATATACTGTACTTTGTACAGGTGAGTCATCAAGGTTTACGATTTCTTCTTCATATCGAGCGTCTAGTTCTTCTTGTAGTCTAGCCTCGGATGTTCGTTTCTCAAATAGTATTTGATCCTCTTTTTCAGAATCAATATTTGAAAGATTTGTTTTCAGTTGAATTGTATTACCCGGCGCTTTTTTTGTATCATTTTGCGCAGGTTTCGACATACGTTCTTGCATATTTATCCGTTCTTTGCTACCATTTTTATGTATAGCTTCCATAATATTTTTTGGCATTGAAATAATGGATTTTTTATAGTTCGAGGTACTTGGTACCTCCGGTTGTCGATGTAATTCTACATCTTGTTGTCTGTTTTGTACTTCTAGATAGGGTTGTCTAGAAGTATGAGGTAATTCGACTGTTGCTGATGAGTTACCACTGGTACCATCGGAGGGAATTGTGACAACTGTATAATTTTTATCTTTCAGAGGTAATAATTCGCTAGTAGTATCATCAGATACTACTTTATCAACTGCAGCAGTACTATTTTTCGACACAGCAGAGACATCTTTGATACTGATTAATTCTGAATCAGATTCTACTAACATATCGAGCGTGGCTGGAGTAGCTGAGTCAATTTGAACTGAATAATCTCCATTTTTGTTTATAGTGTACCGGCACCACAACATATTGTCCGCTAAGAAAAAAAAACCAAAACCTATTGAAGAGCTATTCTCTCTTTTTGACCAAGAAATGATGAAGTCTATGCTAATACTTACAATCATCCTTATGTTGAACAAGAATATGATCATCATACATGAATGGCATTCCTGTTCTAGTATCTGACACAATATTATAATTCATTTTTATTTAATTTAGCACAAAACAAAATAAAATTTAAATTTCTCACAAAAATCAATTTGTCACATCAAACTTATGAATGTCACAGTTTATTCAAAAATATTTGAATATGATAAAAAATAGTCTAGAGGTCATGGTTGACCGTTATTTGCATTCAAAAATAAGTGGGTTGTCCACCACAACCAAGGGACAACCATTCATCACCCTAAAGTTGTTCGGAAATGGGTGTGGCCTAATGGACAACCATTTTAATTTTCAAGTCATGTGATAGTCCACCACGGTTGCGCACCCGTCACCCTGAGTTACATTTCTGAACGCCCTTCTGTTTGGTCAATTTGCCAAACATTTTGGTAATGATGGTTTGTCTCTGTTGGTACATCTTAAATGGTGGTTGTTAATGAAGATCAAGTCGTTTGAAACTTGTGTTTTAATTTTGTTTCGATCTAAAACTTCAATTTCATCAAAAGGTTATGAGCCCATTTAGGTTGCTAACCATCGTAATGTGTTTTTTATAATTAATAGTTTGTTTTATATATTTTTTATATGTTAATGTCCTCCTCTTGGCAAATGCTTCAATGAGAGACACCTTGGTAAGTTTGTGTGTGATGGTTTTCCTGTGAAATAATAATTAATAATAAATCAAATCATTCCTATTTAAATCATTTGCGATGAGCTATTCTTGTTCACTTGTTATGTACATCATTATCTCTGATATGGTGCTATTCCACAACACTTAACATTTTGTTATTATCCAGTATTTCAGTCATGTAATATCTGTTGATCGATCAGCTACACTGTTTTATTTATGAAATATATTGAGCTTGTTTTTAATATCATTTTTCTCATTTATGTGTGTCAATCTTTATTCAATGGTGTTTGTCTGATTCTTGGGTGTTTGACTCTTCAGTCATGTCTCATCATTCAAATTTTCTGATCTTGAGATTTCAAAACTTCACATTTCCTATGTGTTAACACATTGTCAACTTGTAATTCCTTTTGTGAACCTTGTACATAATGGCAGAGGCACAGCTGTTTTATGCAAAACTGGATGTGCTGGAATGTAACAGAAGTTTGAGTAGATTTGTGGGACACAACTATGATGGCAGGAGATTTTGACTCTTCATGATGGTTTGTGGAGAGGGACTTGTTGAGATGCTGGATTGGATACACTATCGTGAGAAAGCAGATTAATTCTCCTCGCTAATAGTTTGTTTCTTAGGTGATTCGCACCTGTAGTTTGCTCATAATACCATTGAGCCATACAACATCATTGAAAAACTCAATCGTGTGTATTTAAAGTCTGGTATAGCAAGCTGGATCTTGCTCAAAAGTGACTGGATGGACTGTGGCTCAAAGATGGTGGGAATATGGAGGATCATCTCTGTTGTTTTGAGGAATTTGTGGTCAAGTTAGAAGCAGGAAATATAGTTCTCTCAAAACAGGACATCATCAAACAGCTACTAATGTCTGTTCCCTCAAGTTATAGCACTGTTGCGGCAATACTGTAAAATGAAGCTGATATGGAACTTAAGAAGATACAGCTGAAACTACTAAATGAATATGCAAAGCTTTGTGGGTATTCTAATTTGTCAAAAATTTTGGAGTCATAGTCGGCAATGATAACTAACCGTTCAAACCAATTCCCAACCAATCTCCTGTTAATTAAAAAGCTCACTTAGTCAGAATTAAAATGAACTTCTACTGTAATGGAAATGTAGAATTACTTAGGGAAAATACAGGTAAATTTTGGTAAATCACTGGATAACAAATTGTACATTGCTAAATTTTTTAAAGTGATAGTCCAAAATCTTACTCGAGTATATCTAGGTTCAATGTTGACCTGTGGCATGCAAGGTTGGGGCTCTAAACTTTAAAGGTATTTTATAACTATGGGGTGTTCACTTAGCACTTTTTGACATTTCCTATTTCTCGTTGTGCTAATCATCTCAGCAAGTTTTTGATGTCATAGTAGTAAACAAACTTCATAACACATAAAACATTTATCACAAGAATATGTATTGCCATCATACCACATGTGTGTTTGCATTCTGGTGAGAACAAAAATTTTTTTAAATTATCACAAAATAATAAATTGAAACTAGCTCTAGAATCCTTCTAGTAATGGTTAATAACATAATCACTGATAAAAAAATGACTGTAAAAAAAAGGTACAAGTTATTCATCCATATACAAAATATATTACTTATTTATCTATGTTTATAACTTTTTCTATTCTATCAAGTACTACCAGCCAGTAGTGATGGGAAATATCGATGACTATCAATAAGTTTTCATGACATATCGATGGTTATCAATAACTATCAATAATTTTACCTATTTTAATTTTTTTGAACTTAATTTACAAACTTTCAAAAATTTGATAAATTATCTTTATCTACAAGTCCCTTTGGCAGTTTACATTGGAGACAAAGACTTGATTGTTCCACCGCCTTCTGTTTCTGTCCTTTCTCAAGTAGTATACCTATTTTTCCATTTTTCAATTGCCAGTAGTCAGAATTTGGAATGAAAGCATGACTGCATGAATTCATTTTGTTAAAGAAAACCCTTACCTAAAAGATTGCGGCACATGCATCACAGTATCAGTATCAGTCTTGTAAAAAAACTGAAAATAAAATATTGAAACTTTCGATAATTTTTGTCGGTAACTATTGATAAGTGACCTTGACAAGATTTATCGATATATTTCTTGGCTTAATTTGGCAGATATACCTAAAGACATTTCCTGAAACATTCCTGTAGGATGTATTACTGTAAGAACTATGACACTATCTCAGGCTAACAAAGTTGGAACAGATGCAACTTAAATTCATGTCCAGCATAAATCATGTCCGTCACCTAAGACATCCAGTGATGACTCAATATTGAGCATATACAAAAATTGTAGGACAAAATATTAATAAGAACAATTTAATTTCTTTGAGTCTATAGTTTACATTAAAAATAATTTCTTCTATTATTTCCTTATTTTGACTTCTAATCTATCAATTATAAATACTAATGTTGTTATGTTGGTGAACTCATGAATCTTATTCAAGCTGAAAAAAATTCTTAAAAATGAGGTTTAATACATTGTTTATATTTTTATATTTTTAATTGGAGATACAATAATTGAAACAAGTTTTGTTTCAGTTACATGTAGAATGATATTCTCTTTTGGTCAGAAAGGTACCTTCAAGAAATACGTTTTTGCTGGAGATATAACAATCACAAAAATATTACAGATTAAAAAAAAATGTAAATTGATAGAAATACAAAATATGACAATTTGACATAAGCGTTCCATGGTTCGGTATTATAATCAATTATTTTACAGTGGTAACATGACTGTGTCAATCCAGTTTAGTTATTGTAATTAATAATTGTGATAAAGCAAATCACGAAATATAAAATTTGGTTAATTTTTGGAATAGTAGCAGAATTTTCATTTGATAATCCTTGCTGATTTGGTTCGTCAATGAGCATATTATTGCTGGTGGTGGTAACTCTCACAGTTGGTGGCAAAGATGGATTTGTTGGCAGAGCTCCAGAAACTTTCCATGATACTGAATCTGTGGAAGGATCCCAGCTTATTCCTCGACTGTAACCAGTTCGAGAATTTTCAGCATAGTCACCTTGACTATCTGGAGTTGATGCCATCCATGTATGAGTACTCCAGTCGTATTTTCTCACAGTTGTTCCTTAGAAAAAAAATGAAAATTTCAAACATTATACCCCAGTAAAACATGAGGGTTTGAAATGGAATTAATCATTACAAATGGTTTTATAGCTGAAATATTTTTGCGGTGGGCTCTTTAATAATTGACAAAAATGCTTTACCCTGATATCCATTTCTTCTTCCAGAGGGATTGCAACAGGTGACCTCTTTTTTTTAATTTTCCATATTAGCTCAGAAGTGATTTAAAATAAAATTACAGTAGTAAGCTCCATTAATACATTATCACTGAAGACACTTCCCGTATATTAAGCTGTTTTTTGAGGTATGGTATCTTGATTTGACATACTATAGCTATGCAAAATTTCCCCAAAAGACGTTACTGAGTAGGAACATTTTCCAGCATAACACGTTTTTCAGGCATATCTGATCAGGTTTACTTTTAGAAATTTGTAACTATTTGAGAAAAAAAGTTGAGTTCTACCCTTAAAAATCATTTTACTAAATACACAAGTCATTTCATTCCTTGCTTTATCACTCAAATTTCTGTACCATGTCAATTACTTCCACATTTTGCCATCATAGTGTCCTATGAGATTGGTATTCCCAGTATTTCCATTTACTTCCATTGTGATCAATGATATGAAGAAAAATTGTGAAAGAACTTTTGCTTTTAGAATGCTAAAATTTTTTAGAGAAATTGTTATAAGTTAGGTCAAAATTCTGTGAAAATTTAATCAAATTGTACGTTTGGTTACTATATGAAAACATTGCTGAAATTATGTCAGATTAAATTATTCAAATTATATGAACTAAATCAATTCTCAAGAACGAATTCTAGGATTAAGCTGAAATTTTGATGAATTATTTTGATTTGTTAGTTTGAGAATCTGTGAAAATTTGAATGAAATTGTACATTGGGACTATTGGGAGTAGGTATCGGAGATATCGCTGAAATTCTGTTTTAATTCTGTGATTCAAATCTAGTTGAAGAATTTCAGTGATAACTCTCAAACCCAACGTACGATTTCATCCAAGTTTTCATAGATTTTTTAGCTAAGGCATCAAAATGATTCATTAAAATTTCAGCTCAATCCTATGTTTGTTTCTTGAAAATTGATTGAGTTCATATAATTTGACATAATTTCGACGATATCTTCAGAACCAATCGTACGATTTTGATTACATTTTCACAGAATATCGAGCTAACATGTGGCAATGTCTTTGCATAATTTTAGTTTTCTGAAAGGAACAGTTCTCTTAAAATTGTTTTTGAAACTTCAATTGCAATGTAATTAATATACTTACTTAGAATTAAAGGGAACACTCCATCCAACGTGCGTTACGGACGTGATTTTATGGAACTAAATTCGATGGACCTATTTTTTCACTATAGTTATAATTGTGAAATTACATGTAAGTATATTCGATAAGGACTTCGATATTCTCTTAAGAGAATTAATGCTACACTATTCCAATTTTAGCATTAAGTTTTTAAAAAGTACTGAATATTCTACACTTTTAACCATATTGAACAAATCTTATTCCAACATAATTTTTGCCTCTTCCAATTTTTCCTAGTAAAACATCGAAAAAAATTTTTTTTGAATCTTTTAAATTAAATTTTGAGTTTTTCCACTTCCGTGTATTACGTTTTCCCTCATAATAAATTTCTTCATTGTGGTCCCTTGATAAACGTCTTACCGGGTTTTACTATGAGTTAGAGTTTTACTGTGTGAGTGTATACACATAGGTATAAAAAAAAATTTACAAAATTTGAAATAATGAAGTTTCTCCTCATAATTGTTTTTACTCATATCATGGGGGCTGAGATACAGGGTGGCAAAGAAGGATATGTTTTTTTGCAAATCGTAATAATCTGCATTATTTTATTATTTGGAAGTCAAAGGCGTAGTTTGCTCTATCGTAAATTTCTTCTGTACCTTCCTTTTCGCCGCCCCCAACCATAAAAATACCACCACCACTGCCAAATTTTTCTCCGAGCTAAGGGTTGATTGAGATCACAGAATCCTTCCATTATCAACGCTCTAATGGTAAGCTGAAAATGAGTAAAGACTTGAAGATAGCCAATGAAATGAGCAAACTGAGATTTTCCATCAGAATGCCATTAATACATTGTACTTAGTTCGTAATATGTTTGTCCAGAATATACTAGCGATCCCAGTAATGGAAATTGTGATCGGGGAAAGTTCCGCAAAGCTTTTCTCAATTTAGCGAAGTCTGAAGAAAGTTTATTTGCGTATTTTCGAATTTTAGCGAGGAAGCCGTCTATTCACATGTGGAACAGACCTGATCCGTAAAACGTATCCTATTCGCCTCATCGTGAGAAAAACCGGTTAGTGAGAGCCTAATCAGCTTCATCAAGCTGGAGGAATCTGAATTTTTACGAGTTCCGGAAGTAACTATGTAGTATTCTGCGAGAAATAAAGGTAGCCTATAGGCGTTTACTTATCTGACGCAACACATGGTGGATGTCCCTGTGCCTGCCATTTTGCGAAAAAATCAGGTGCGGGAAGGAAATTTGATAGTTCCATAGTTTCGCGAGAAGCCGGAGGAACGAACAAATACTGTGATTGAAAATCTGAAAAGGACCTGCACTTAGCATTTCGCAAGATCTACAGGCGTGAGGAAATTTTTGTGACAGCTGAAAAACGAGTATGGAGTAGCAGTGGTGGTGACAGTGGTCAACGTGATAATTTTCGTATGATCCTATTCTTCATTATTATAAAATTCGTTTTTTTGAGGAGGGTTCAAGCTCCTGATGGAATTTATTGTAACGAAAATTCTGAACACTGTATTTTGATCAATTATCGTGATCTGCGGATGCGATTACTGATTCATGACAAGAACATAGTAGTATTCTGATTTTTTTATGTTGCTTATTATCTTTGTTAATCTAGTTTTTCAAAATCAATTGGCCGTTTTTCTGTATGACGTATTATTCACCTTACTGTTTAAGTATTTTTTTTTTCTTTATTATTATTTTCGATCCGTTTGTTTGTGCCGCTGATTCATTAATTTCAAATTGTCTGAAAATGATAACGAAAAATCCGTTCGCGATGTTTTTATTCTTGGAAGTGATTATTAATATTTTATCCTTTTATTCACCTGAATTCCTGAAATCGATACTTCATTAATCCTTTATCATATGTTATTATCCGCGAGTTTAGTGAACAGTTTAATTGTTCATTATTTTTTCATGTCTGTTCTTTTATGTGACATTGTAATTGGATCTACATCTGCCAGTTCTTATGGCGCACATTTTTATATTTCTTAATTTTTTTTGTTTTCATTTAATTCGGCCCACGAATAGAGGAGGGTGTTGAGAATTATTCGATAGTAAATTCTTTATTGCCTATTCGAGCGCCTTAATTAAATGATAAATAATATGAATTATTGTCAATAGAAACTTAATTTTGTATTTTGTATTGTCATGGGTTTTGGCAGTTACGTTTTTCTTTGAAAATTGTTTTAATCATTCTTGTGTGAAGCATGGCCTATGATGTTAATATTACGATTGTTTAGTAAAATTTATTCAATTGATATTTGCTTAATTCGTTTCCCAACAAAATGAACTGGTGATGCCTAAATTATCGATTGTGGTTTTCATCAAAAATGATTATTGATTACTATATCGATAGTTTTGATGCTCCAGATTAACCAGAAAACTTGTTCTTGAGCTGCATTTTTGTATTTTTAAGAAAAATTTGGAATTAGCCTAACTTTGTAGTTTTTACTTCAAAATAAAACAGAGTGAGGTGGAATACGCAAATAAAGTATAACATAATTGAATTCTAGTAATATTTCATAATTTCAGCAGTTTTTAAAAGTTTTAGAAGATTTTTACCCCTCTGGAAATAACTATGGATAGGAAAAAATATTAATATCAGTCATCGGTGTAATGAATCAACAGAAAAATAAGGAAAAAATTACAATTATTGTCGGATGATTTTCCTGATGGTTCATTTCCAATATTTGAGACACCATGTATTTACGGTTTGACTGCATACTGATGGAAGACATCAGTAAGTATGCTAATTTTTTTTTTGACCATATTTATGTCTTCAACATCCATCCAAGTTTCCCAATAAGAAAATAGTACACATTATTACGATTTTGAGAAAAATACAACTTTTATCCCAGTACCTATCTCAGTTCTCAGCTCATATGATAGTTATGAAAAAAATGTGTGGAAACTTTGGTGTATCAAATTTTGTGCACTTAAATTAATTTTATTCCAAAGTAGATACCTACCTACTTATTAGTTTATCCTTTATATAGCGAGGAAAATTGAAAAAAATAAAAATAGTCGCACGTTATAGCCTCGATCCCTGGTGGAAGCACAGAATATGGGGGTGGAGTATCTTTGTAATTTATTGAGAGGTCTACTCCGAAAACACAACCGCCGTAAAATCTTTTGTACTTCGGTATTAATTCCAATTCAACCGAATTTTTAACCTCATTGTATGATTTATATGGCCACTAAATGAGGAACATCATCGAAATATTAACACTTACTGCGATTGTCAGGCCATGCGCTGCCACTTGTACTAATGTCTGGAGACATTCGAGCTGTATTCATATCTGTCCATGATTGGGTAACTCTATTTCCACTGGATGTGTAAAAGTCTGTACCTGGACAATCTATTTGATCGGGTCTGAAAATATAGCATGTATTTTTAGGTTAATTTTTCCGGATCATTTTCAACTTCAGAAAACAATGCCAGTGGTATAGCTTGCTCTTTTTTTTTGGAGGGGGCTTTAGGAGTGTCGTGAAAGTTCTTTTGTGTTCCAGAATAGGACTGAGAAGAAGGTTTTTTTTTTTTTTTTTTTTTTTAAATTTGTGTTTGTTTTAAGAAGCTTCCTTCTTCAAAATTTTGAACTACTTTTTAGCTAAAAACCAGAAGATGTAATTTTTAAAATTTCTTGTCCTTTTTCAAACTTGAAATTTTTGTTGCCAATTTTCTTCGACAGGGGGCAGTAGGGGCCAAAATCGACCCGTAGCTCCGCCACTGATCATTATGCCACCTTGCTGCTGCGGATTAATTCATCTCACTTGTATGATGAACACTGATCCTGAAGAAAACCCATGGCTTTGTCCAGCATTTGTTTCGCAAAAGGAAACGCCTCTTTGTCACACGACCTCTGCGTCTGATCTAGAAGACACTCTCGAAATCTGAAATGTGAACTGAAAAGAAAACGGAAAATAACTGATAGTGATTAGGTATATCGAAAAAAATGGAAGGTTCGGAAGTTACGAGATTTTTCAAACAGAAATGCATTTTACCAACAAAATGCTGGCGTTGCAGGTTTTTCTGAAACTTGACCAACTAAGTGTCTGTAGTGTCGTCCACAGTGCGAATCATCTGTCAACGTTGCTTTTATACACGGAGCGTGCCTTAAATAATCTGCAAAATAAATTTTATGGAAAAATATAATCTACAAAGAGATATGGGCCGTTGTTCAATATTGTATGAATTAGGGAATTTTTTTAGTTGAATATTTAGTACCTACACGAAAAAACAAGAAAATAAAAATAAATCGAATTATTATCTAAATTAGGGCTGAGAAATTTACTTCAATACGAATTCGTTGTTCCATGAAATATTTAAAAAAAAGTTATCGATTTTTACGAAAATTTTGTGGACATTTGATGAAGAAGTAGTGCTTATGAATTGTTAAACGTGGCGGCTAACTTTTTAATAAATTATTCAAGTGATGTAAAAGTAGGTAAAGGTTGTTAGTTTCACCGTAAGTACTGGTAAAATATACCTACTTATAATTTGAAAGACTTGTAGCTTATGCGGTAAGATTTGTATAACGGTTCATTCATTTTTCTGATACCGAATTTGAAGGTTTTTTGTAATGGCGGTCAAACAGAAATGTTTTTTCAGAAACTAGAGTACGTTGACTTTTATCCTTTCGAGCTCTTTGTAAAAACATATCACTTATAATTTATTTATAATCATTCTTTATAATTTTCGAGGTACCTATTTAGCCTGGCGCCGGTATCCATTAACAAATAAATTTTGAATTATTAGCTGTACCTAAGTTATTGAAATTTTTTTTAAATTTCTTCTTTGGATCTTCATATTTTTTTTATCAATAGCATCAGGTACCTTCATATTTTACGAAGTCGTGTAATTTCGATTTTTAGAATCAGAAACGATGATCTGCCATACTTACCATTTTGATAATCTGGTGAAGTACACATTTGATGAACTTGATCCACGGGATCTTCGACAGCTTTTTTAAATTCTTTTCTCTGATTTTCTGTGAAACAGGAATCTGTATATCGTTTTACACAGTCCATAAACTGACTCCAAGTCCTGAAATTAATAGTATACATTATTTAAAGAATAATGATTCAAGTACGTATCTAATTATTCCAATCCAGTGGTTCGTAAACTTTTTCTGGTCATGCCGCCTAGCCCTGTGAAAAGATCTTTGCGCTCCCAGTGGTCGACATTTCGTGTTTTCATGTGTTTTTTAAAATTGAATTTTATTTTTTATTTTATTTTTTTGGGCGCGATAGTGTCTTACGGCACCTTTGAAGAGCACGATTGCGTTCTCCAATTTGTTTACGAAGCCTTTGAGGAATATACTGAGAATTATGCAAAAAAGATACGATATTATGAAGTCAAAAAATTTTTTATACAGACGAACTGATATTACTTTGAAATATTTTTCTAGCGTTTCCAATCGCTTAATTTAGCTTATCGCTGTATTAAATTGGATAATAGCATTTTTGAAATTTTTTTGATTTTTGTTGTTCATAACACACGAAGAATAAATGAACATAATTATATTCAGTCAAAAAATGGCAGATCTTTGACTATACGAAGATGCCTGGTAAAATATTGCATAGGCTACACATTGTTCAATAGTGTTATTTATATTGCCAGTAATAATTATGTGCAGGCAAAACAAATAAAGTAGTTCATATTTTGCTTACGAATGTGCAGAGAAAGCATATTTTTAATATTTCACGCAATTGGTCAAAATAATGTAATCATTCAAAAACGGTCGAATGAATGACAATGGGGGTGGAACGAAGTAATGTGAAATTTATTCGGCACCTAATGGTTTTTTAATGGTTTTATAATTTTTGTTTTAACTTCATTGAAAGACATAATTAAGTACCTACTTGAAACTGTCATATAACTTACCTGCCTTTTTTTTATATCCAGCTAATATGTTTTGATAAAATTTTAAGGATCGTCTCAACAATTATTCTGTATAATTATATATTTCTAGAAAACTAATTTTCTGTTTTATAAGTCCTACGAGTGAAGAAAATGGAGAATAATTTTTCTATATAAATCTTATAATGTGGTTGAAACGGAATTGTTACAAAAAATTTTATGGATAAAATATACAGGGATGGGCTAGTCAAGGAGTGATAAGAATTCTCCTCCTCCATATTTTATACTGTATTTCTAATTGGGGGGTTGTTACAACATGTGATTATCTTTAGTTTTTCTAATTTTCCCCGATAGCGAAGCAATCTTCAATATTTGTATCTCTATAAGAAGTTAACGTCTACAAAATTCGAAACCAAAAAGTTTCCATACATTTTGTTCCTAACTATCACAGGAGCTGAGCTACAGGCAGGTAAAAAAAAGGTATTATTTTTAAAAATCATAATATTATCTGCATTATTTGTTTGTTGAGAAGCTGAAAATGAATATACTTAGTCACCGAAGATATTCCCAATGAAATTAGTACACTAATATTTTCCATCAGTATCTAGTGGCGTGATTTTTATGTCATATTTCAGGCCTGTACATATGTGGTGTGCAAAATAATGATAACAGAAAAATTATGTAAAAATTCTAATATTTTTTTGATGGTTTGTTTCCATTATTGGAGGCATTTATTTAGTATTTAATTTTCCTATTGAACAATGTTGACTCGTAGGTATATAGTTTAGTATTCTTATTCTTATGTTCTTACCTGCACACTCGATCTATGTCCTTTAAATTATCCGGATAAATCATTTGGGCATCTTTGAGCAAAGGATTACCCAAAATCACGCATTTTTTGTATTCATCTTTGCTACACTGACCATGACACGTTTTTACTGGAAAATTTCGAAAGAAAAATGTGAAAACAACGAATTTATACTTTCAAATAACGAATATCGTAGGCTATAGGCATGCTATATAACAAAAAAAAAAATCTTCATTTTAATAAAAATAATTCATGCACGTAGGTAGGTATCCAAAGTTTCTCGTTAAATTGTGATTTTTGTGACATTACAAACGCTAATAACATCCGTTCCAAACTTCGTTTTTGTTTTTGTTTTTTTAATTTTAACATCCGTCAGAGTGAAATGACCCGCATACAATACGTATACAAGTACCTATACATATTAATGTCTCAAATAATTTGCTTTATATATTTTGTATAGTCGCGTAAATTTCCTAAAAAGTAATAAATAAAAATCATAGGTTGTTAATTTCATCGTAATTAGGGAAACAAAGACGTAAGTACGCAAGTACCTACGTTATAAATTTTAAGACCCCTGAATATATTGGGATAAGTGTGAGTGTACTTATCAAAATGTACACTCGACTCACTGACAGGTATCGAATGGAAGTAAAAAAAAAAAACAGAAAAAAGGAAGTAATGCCCTCATGAAAAAAAGGGTGTAGTTTTGTACAATCATTAATCAATTTTACATGTGAACGGGCGAAGTACCTTCACGAAACAGAATTCACGTGCTTTAATATCGACATACGGTACGCAAGCATGAAAAATATAAATATAGGCACATTTATGTTTCTTCCTTCTTTTTATCACCATTAGCGAATCGTTAGGTACCAGACTACACGCATTTAAATACTGAGTAATTCGACTAGATACACAATGAAAATATTACAATATAATTATGTGTATACAATTTAGGTACTTACTCGTTATAAAAAATAGAATTGGTAGTAAGAATTTCTGTATCATGTTTTGCATGAGTGGCACTGAAACGAAAAATCGAAAGTATATCATTATTATCATTTAAATTAGAAGAAAAACTTTATTTTTGAATTTTTCGCAGGGTTTTCTTGGTATAGTTGCGAATGTATTTTTTAGAATTTTATGATCAGTATCAGCCCAAGAAACTGTTAGGTATGTCTTAAAAGAATTTTGGAGATACAAAATTATTGTACAGTATGGTCAGGCTCGTAGATTCGGGCCCCTCAAAAATTATGCCCGTGTGCAGGTGTAATATGAGGGATTTATCTTTGGAGAGGTTTGTACTTATAATACTGGGAAAGCTTGTTTCGCAAGCATTTTTAAAGCGTTTTTTAGTACATTTTTTATGAAAATATTTACTTATTTCTCTCTTTACTTCTTTACTCTTTTTTTTTTTTTTTTTTTTTTTTTTTGTGGAGAATGCCGAGCACTTAAAAATTCCTGGCCCAAGGGAATCCCCCTCTACCTACTCTTCGTCAGGTTTGAGTATTGTTATTCAATGACGAATTGCCTAATCTGTATTGGTCATTGAGGGTAAATGTCCACTGAAATGTTGAGTATAGGAGATGACGAATTGAATACCTAATGAATAACATTAAAAAGGAAAATACATATGCACCACAGCAAAAGAAAAGGTTTATTAAGAAATAATTGCAGAGAGATATTACTCGTTTTGGAGTACATAACAGAATGAATTAAATGAATAATAATGATCGATATGAGACTAAAAAGTAGTTGAATATATATATTTATGTCCGTCTCCGAGTGAGCAGGATTACTTAACCAAGTAGTACTTGATCAATGTCGATTGTTCCAACAATCTGCATTCAAGGAAATCGTAATCTTGTATTTTATGCGAGTTTTCATTAATTTACCTATCTGTTTTACTACTACTCTGTTTATTCATTGTCCAGAAAAATTGAAGGCTGGGATTAGCGTCAACTTTGAGCTTTTGTCGCCTCTAGGCTCTACAAATGTTTCCACCCACATCAAAAAGATTGTAATTCAAACATTACTTTTTCTTTGGGGTTTAAAAAAAAATTGAAAACTTTGCAGCCCGCAAAATATGTTGCCTGTAGGCAGAGCCTTTGCGGGCTAATGGGAAATCCAACTCAAGGTGGATTATCTAAAAAGGTTAAAAGTGTCAAATTTGAATTTTCCTTTTATATAGGTATTGCATTATGATTAAAAAATTGCCAAATATATCCACTAGTTTAATAAATTGGACTAGTTTTTTCAGATTTTTTTAAAATGCGGAAGTTCTAGGCTATTGATCATATTCTTCATATTTTAAATATAAGAATTTAGTAAAGCAATTTTTTCTCTTTCTCCATTCTCTTTCACGGAAATGTTTTTATAATTTTATAAACAATTACCACGAGAGAACAAAAAAAAAAGAGGAACTAAGACAGTGTAACGTACCTATATAACAAAGTAAATTAATATATGGGTTCCTTTTTCACTTTGCTACAGGCATAGGTACCTATAACAAACTAACCAATCGTTTATAGTGGTTACGTCTGAATACTCTAATCGTTTTATGTGCATACTTTTAAAACGTTCCACCACAATCCATCAAACACCAATACAGATAGGTACTCAAATTTTAAACGCCTTTCACCGGAACTTCGCATAAATTTCGGTACGGAGTGAATCGTATCTGACTTTCGAATATTATCGCAATTCATCCTGCGAAATTGAAAACGTTACGAAAGGACGAATGTTTTGACGAATGGGTGCGGGAATCCAAATGCTACATGCAATTAGTGCATGAAAATCTGCGAATTCGTACCTTGTTAGGTACCTACGACGACGATTAAACATTAAGTATATCAGTTCATAAAGTTGTATATCGAATTCTAGCCTATTTTTGACCTATGGATACATTAAGTAGTGTCCAACGCAAGCTGCACTGATTTTTTTCGGAGGAAAAGGACATATATATATGTATGTATATATAAAGTAAAAATGGCAAAATTGACGATGGGAAAAAAAACTCTTGGGCTGCAAGCTTCGCAAGAAAATGTAAATTTTCTTTGTTTAAAAATTACCTCTACCACCAACATTCTTCAAATAAAGTAACACATAAAATATTTATATTTTTTGCAAAAAGCTAACAATATCACACAAATACGATGTTTGCCATAAAATATACTGATTCGGTATTATGTTTTTAAAATATTTTATAAATTAATTTTTAATTTTTGTGTCAGAAACCATTATTATTAAATTTACCAATCAAAACTAAAATTAGTAGGTCTGGTCCTTGTACAGGAGGTACTGTTTGTCCAAAATTTCGTGACTATTGAAAGAGAATTGTAACTTTTATTGAGATTACATGAAAAATTAGCATCTCCAACATCTCCAGGGAATGAACCATAATACTAATAGGAATTAAATTTGGAAGCATGCTAGATATACTGTAAATCAAAACCTGTACCAAATTTTGTGTCTATAGCTTGAAAATTACTCACTTTAGAGCCATTAATCTGTCTAAAATGCAACAAAATCGCTCCGACCAGACGTACTGTAAAGCCTATCGGCACCAAAATTAGTAGATAATGTCAGAAATTTAAGACATATATGTATACCAAATTTCAGGCCTATCGATTGAAAATGCGATCTGTACCACGTTCGATGAAAATTGTATATAAACTGTCCTAGCGGACAGACTATGCCCCCGATCCGGACCAAAAACAATAGGGTTCTTTCTTAGGTAAATCCGAATATGTGTTTCAAATTTCGAAACCATCCAATCTAGACGAATATCTTGAAAATCATATAAATAATAGAACCTACACATATAAATATTAAAGACTTATATAAACCATGAATATATATATATAACAAAAATATCATTATTCTTAAATTATTTATAGTTTAGAATGCTGTTAATTTTTTATATCATTAACATAAATCATTTCCAGTCTAAAATATACTAAAGAAATTAAATTTACATTTATAATTAAAAAATAATTAAAATAATTAATAAATCGAAAGACCATATAATACCGAGAGTAAATTACACCCGAAAATGGACTCAACGCCAAAGGGGGTACATATAAAAAAAATGAATTTTCAAAAATAGTTCCAAAATGTTCAGAAAATCATGAAACGAAAAGGGTTCAAATACTCGGGAACATTTACATATTATAAGAGAATGAAGAAAACAAGTGGTGAGTAAAGTGCCATTTTTAGACCAACAGAGAGAGTTCTTTTTTTTTCTACCCAAAAAGAGAGTAAATACTCTAAAAAAGAGTACATCTGTGCATCCTGGTCCAAATTATAGATGCACTGGGTGAAGAACGCAAAAGGTTTTTCTGAAATAGCTTTATTTATTTATCATTTATTGTAAACCATTCAAAAATAGGTTAGTGCAGTTAACGAACGCTCAAAAAGGGGTTTCAGAGTGAAAGTTTTTTTGACTTTGGGGATTTGTTGGGAGATGTTTAGAGATGAATATACTAAAAGTCGAGGAATCTCCGAAGTGAGCTAACTCCAGGGCATACCAAAACGTGTTCCTTGGTTTTGTTTTTTTTTTGCAAATATTTCACGATCGGTTAGTTGCAGCCTAAAGATAATAGTTCAGCACAATAATTCGGACAACATATTTTACAATAACGTTGCAATTCATTTTCGTCTTTATCTCTCATTGAGTTGGAGAAATTTACTTACCACTATCGTACTTTAGTGCGGACAGAGTTTCACACAGATAGTTTAAATTTGGAATTACTGGATCTGAAATTTTAGGTTTTGAAAATCTGACAGTAGTTCGTAATTAGCAAGCAAAAGAACCATAAAATGTCAATTTTCGCAGATATTGGTTGAATTTTAAGTTTCAGGTCCTTAATTGTGGAGCCAGAGGAAATTCGGTATTGATCTGATCTGAACGAAAATTTAATATAAGACGATCTTTGAACTATTCTTATTCAAATGATTCCAGAATCATCAAAATAAATTCAGCCGTTGCTAAGTAATCAGTGGACGTACCATAAAAAAATATATATAGGTATAATTATTATATATATATAAAACCTATACCTTACGCGACGAATATAATTACCTTTTCCTTTTTTTAAGCCCGTTGAAAACGAATGAGACAAATTTAAGGGGAAAAAAACTAACAAACAACAAAGAAAAATTTGTAGTACGTGGCTTTCTTTAACTTTGATTCGAAAATCAGATAAAATTTTGGCAGACCGTTCTAGGTTAATGAGTAAAAAAAGAACTGGAATGCACGCAAAGGTAGGATATGGTGGTACTGGTAGTTAAAAAAAACACCTCACCAAAATGTGAAGACACAGCCCAACTGCTGACCTAAATACCATTTTTTTCTTTTTTTTTCCCTTTTATCCCCCCTTTTTTTCTCGACCAGAATATATTTATTGACCACATTCAGTTTTTTCGAAGAAATTAGAATCATACAACCCTGAAAAGAGGGAGTAAAGTTTAATTTTTAAATAATATTTTTATATGGTTAATATGTTTTTTTTTTTTAAAAAAAAGAAGAAAGAATTTAGCGTAGATTCAGGGGGGCAGTTCTCGGTGCGTGGTCCATTTGGCCAAAATTGACCGTTAAAAATAAAAATTCCAGCAAGAAACTGACCACGAATTATAAATACTTCATTCTTTACTAATGGTTTTTTAGGTTTTAACATTTTTTAAATTTCATAAATTTAAATGTAGGCTCTTACTCAGTTACTATTAATACTTTTTTCAGGGAGAAAAATTGTGGCTGATGAAATTGTCAAAATATAATGGTAAATGTGAAAACTAGAATGTTATATCTGTGAAAGTTTGAAGATTTTGATGTGTCTATTTCATTGAGTTAGATATAGAGGAGAGGGGTACATAAACCTATAGGTGTGTTTTATTTGCCAAAAAAAAAAACGATATCGGGGTGACTCCAAGGGAAGCTATTCCGCTACGTTCAAGTCGTTAGCGCCCTTCAATTGGTATGTTAATTTTGCAGGAGTGGAACCGCTTCTGATGGTATCGACCCAGTGTCGACACTTAGTGGCAAATAAAACAAACCTTATATCGATGCATGAGTTTAACAAAACGGTGTTCTCAAGGTTATTTTAGCTGTGTAGAAGGAAGTACTCTCCACTGAATGGTGAAAATTTCATAACTCTCAGTTCAATAGTCTTTTGGTAATTTAAATTTGTATGGCAACGTTCAGCTTCGATTCTGGAGTTCGGAGGTGTTGAAACGAGTAGGTATTACATCTCAATTTTTTTTGCTCCTTCCCTTATCTAATTTTATACTTCAGAGGTTTGAAACTTGAAATATTTAGAAGTACCTATAATTTTTACTTTCAGACTGAGACTGTTCTGTTTATAAAAGTTTTATCAATTAAAATTGTTTCATTTATAATAATGGTTCTCAAAGTGGGGTCGCAACTATACTCCAAGTAGGCCATGAGACACTACTAAAAAAAAACAAACAAAAACAACCCACATAAAAAATTAATTAAAAAAACTATATTAACATCGGAGGTTGCAAAGGTGTAGCCACCGACCCACGACGGGTATGGGCAAAAAAAGGTTTTAAAATTTGGGAACCACTGATTTAGAAAAATTATAAAAGCCACATCTGCAAATAAAATACGTATTGTAGAGCGAAAACCTCCAAACATTTCATATTTATCACAAGAAAATGAAAAAAAATTGGGAATATGGAAATGTCTCCATTCTTGTAAGTATCTAGTGTTGAACAAAAGTAAGACTAAGACCATCTATGGTCTTGATATTGTAGTCAAGTTCTTGTCTTGGTCTTAGATAAGATTTTTTTAATTATTGATGATTAAATTAAACTTACTAACCATTCACGTCTTTCGAAAATGTAAACTGAACATAAAATATTATTGAAAATCAATTAAATAGTAAGACTGCGAACATTGTATCTACAGTTTGTTCGCATATATTTTTTTTTTTCAAGTTTTGCCTTTGGTCTTGTTTTGTACATGTGGAATAATTGTTAAGTACATCATTATTGAATACTATATTTATTAATATTTTCTACAAGAATAAATGGCACGTAAACACATGGACATCAGAATAGCTTAACGCTAAATATTCAATGTATAATCATGGTAAGGAAAAAGGTGCGTTCACACTAAAGTTTGAGGAAGAAGTTGGGAGTAAAAACATGAAGGGGTGCCAACATAGATGAATTTTAAAAACATCATATTTCTCACATACAGTAGAGTTTTGATCTTGGCTTTGGTTTTGAAAAGTACAAGAATAAGGCCAATATCGCATGATTGAGACCAATTGTTTTGTTTATCACAAGTTTTAAACACAACATTACAATTTTTTCTTCCTTTTCCAATTTAGACAATCATACCGGATCATAAGAAATGGTGATCTGTCTAAAAATAAGAGGAAAGCGGATGGACAGCAAAATCCATTTGGCACAATGACGTCATGGACTGGCTTTGGCTTTTTATTTTATTTTTATTTTACTATCGTAAGTACCTACGACAAAAAATCTGAAAAGAAGGAAAAAAGACCCCACCAAGTATTCCAGTAGACGAAAATATCAAAGTTGACTTTTAAACAATTAGAAAAATAATTGTCTGGCTGCAGATTCGATCCAACAACTCGGGTAGCCTTTCCCTACTTACCCCGCAAACAATTCACAGCGAACTGGTAAAAAAATTAGGAGTCTCCACTGCTAATTTTAGCGGTATTTTAGTATTCTCACAGCTAAAAAGCAATGCTAAATTAGCCGTCACTCCTAATTCGCCACACTTTTTACGACTAATTTAGCAGTGAAACGTTACATAGCTGTGTATTAGCCATTTGGCACACTTTTAATGGCTAATTTAGCAGTAAAACACTGCATAGCTGTGTATTAGCTATAAAAAGTGTGCCAAATTAGGAGTGACGGCTAATTTAGCATTGCTTTTTAGCTGTGAGAATACTAAAGTACGGCTAAAATTAGCAGTGGAGTTCCCAAATTTTTTTACCAATTGTTTGTCGAGTAGCCACTGAGTCATGGCGGCAGTTACAAATTCTGGTTTGTTGTATCCAGACATAAAATCACTTCTCATTTATATTTTAATCTCACAATTGTGTCGAACAAATTTTGCTGTCCATTCGCTTTCCTAATATAAGTAACTGTGTGATGCTAATTGCTAGTGATAAGAAATATTTGTATATAATACATGATCAGAAAGACAATGTTTACAATGGTATTTTAGGAGTGAAAGGTAGCTCATTTTATTGATAGATGTAATTTCGAAGTAAATGAATGCGCATTTATGTAAAAATGTGAAGCACCTTTTTACATGGAAGCACATTCACTTTCATCGAGGTAGTGGTTACAGGTTCTGAATGAAATGTTAAATCTGCCCCAGTGGAGAAGTTGATATTTTGTTCAGTTTTTTATAATTTTTAAGAAAAACTTATCGTTATGATAGAATTTTAACGTTTCATTGCTTTCCAATCAATAATTGTATAAAATATCTTCCCCAACAAGGTTCAAAAGTGAGTTTACATGACTCGGGAATTGCTCACTCGCTACGCTCATTTTGCAAACTTCCCTCACATGCAAATGCTCACTTTTGAACTTTGGTGTATAATATACTATTAGAATACAATAATTTTTGAAAAAAGTTCGTAAGTTATAACTTGTACACTTCATATTAGTAGATAAAATTACACAACACATATGAAATTTATTATATCGTGAAAAAAAAAACTGGAATCAGTTTAAAAGAATCGAATTTATGAAGCCTATATAAACTAAGTAATTGATTTGCTATTTATTTCATGATCGAATACTTTTATGACTGTTTAGTCCACAACATATAAGTAGATACAGATTTTCTGAATGGAGGAGGCGAATTTAGTAACTTAAGCTGCAAGAAAATTCTGGTGGGTGGGAGTATTGTAGATTAAAAACCTGTTGGTCTGATGCAATTGTTATGGAATGGGAAAATTATCTCTCTTCCTGCTTGTCTACTTTTTTCATAAGAATACGGGGGGGGGGTTAATCATTCCTTCGACCCCTTTTTGGTTTGTATCAATGTAGGCCGCTATAGTGTAGTTTACTTTTTGAAGAAACTAATCATGGAAAGATCAAAATTTATCCATTTTTCGTTGATATTTTCAACAAAACTAAAAAATCTATTTTTAACCACAGAAAAGTGTCTTAAAGTTGTCTTAACAATTTACATTTAATTACGAGTAACAACGGTGACGACTGTATTTATATGTAGTTGCGAGTAAGGTATTTGAATTTTGTGTGGAAAAAAAAAAGTTACAACTCATGATGACCTCGGACGACAATTTATTTTTCTTTTTTTTTCTCATCTAAGTAACTCAACGTAGGTAGGTAGAGAGAGGTACTCCAATACCAAATAACACTGGAAAATATTTTAGTAAATTCCTGCATCTCACCGACGTTATGGTCAATTAATTCGATAAGTGCGTATTTCGATTAAATATTTTCAACGACACGAATTAGTCATACAATGTCTTCTAGTGTCAACATGTAGATACGAACGGAGAAAACATTTTAGCTGAGCCATGGATGATACTGGAGTCACCGAATGGACAACTCATTTGTTTTGACTGCCTACCTGAACCAAGCATCGGCTGTGCGTGCAATAATATGCGTTCAGCGTTAGGATGGTTGTTTTACCTTTTCATGATATTTCTTATTAAGCAGGTTTTCTATAGAAAATCTACTTATTAATCTGTGTGCCATGGAACGATCTGGAGATGGGGGTAGGTACATTTTTCGTTTTATAACTCAAAGAAAATTTTTACATTAATAACTTATTATTACGATCTATTAATAACTTTTTAGTGACTACCTAATTTTACATTTTTCTACACCTACTTTTTCTAACGGAGTTGCTGCTGCGTTAGAGTTTTTAAGTAGGTTTTCTTCAGAAAATCTACTCATTTCATTTGGTGCGGTATTAGCCTCCAGAGTTAGGGGTGGGTACGTTTTTCGTTTCATGACTTTAGGAAAATATAGGCATCGATAACTCAAATTCATATACATACCTATATATCATTATAATAAACGTACAACTCGACTTTTTAAGACAAAATTCAACGAAAATTATTCAGACAAATATATATATGTATATGTATATTGATAGACAGATAGATAATAGATAAATATAAGTCAATTTCTTATTCCCATGATACAGGTCGAATTTTTTGTTTGATGATCACGAAATTTTGAACGAACATTTTTTAGCCAAGGACCAGACTTATTGATTTTGGTACGGCTCGACCGGACGGTATTTCCGGTACCACCATTTTTGGGCACATACACATAGACACACAGACGTACATATACGTATGGTATTATGTCATAAATTACGTTGTTTCTTGTCTTTGTAAGGTGATAAGAAACGCAGTGCATTTGGTGCTGGTCCGTGACATTACTGCGATCCTTATCGATAATTCGTCATGGCCCATATAATGTATCTTACCTGTACATATGTACAGGTATGAACACACAAACGTATGTGTGTTTATTAGTGTAACGTCATAGAGACCAAATATGCCAGCCTTTGGGTGGCAACTGTCGTTGAGGGGTCCGAGCCCTTGTACCTCATACAAGTATTGTCCCCACAGTAATAATAATAATAATAATAATTATAAATAAAAAAACTTCTATAAAAATTTTTTTCTAACAAGTCGTTTAATTCTAAAGATCATCGTTAAATTTCTTAATATTCCTTTTCCAATAAACCTATTTTATAAGTTATTCAAACATGTTGTCAACCTCAAAAATTGTGTTAATTCTGCGAAAAATCGCCATCAAAATGTGCTATCTTGCGTGTCATTTGCCCAGGTAGCATTGATTTTTTCCTCATGTATATACACACGACTTTTTGACTCACCCCAATGAAAAAGTCATTTTTCAAGACCAATACAAAATGCACTCTACAACGTTCTCGTTTTTTAAGTGTAATGGTCGAAACACCTCGAAATAAATTATTAACGAATCGAATATTTTCTGCGCGCCCTTTCAAATAACTATCACGCCCTTGCTGTTATCGTGTTAGTCACAGTATTTTATAGGAAATGAAAATTCACAAACGTTCCGAATGAAAAAAAACTTTTGGGAAAAGTGAACGTATTTAAGACGGACATTTATGCAGTTGGGAGGCACCTCTGTAAGTACACATACGCCTAAATATTATTGTATGATCTCGAGGAAGAAACTTCCTTGATACCTACAGTTCCAAGAAAAATGTACGAAATTATGATACATTTTGTTAAAGTTTGTCGACGAAAATTTGTTGGGGATTATCAAAAAAATGAAGTAATTTTTTTTTCATTGGATATTAATATTTATTTGGATTTAATTTGTTACATTAGGTACTTACCGATGGAAAAAAAAGTAGATAGTCATACCGTAGGTAACTACTTATAACCTAAAAAATTATATTTTGGGAAAAGTCAACTTAAAATTTTGCTAAAATATCAATGCGAATAATTTTAAAGTGGAAAATCCTGACCAATCAAAACTTTGTTTCAATTACCTAAATATAACCTACATACTTGAAAATCAAATTTCGACGTCAACTTTTTTTCTCTCGATCCTCCAAAAAGATAAATTTATATATAAATTGATTTATGACATAATACCTATACCTGCAAAATAATAGGTACCTAGGCCTAGTAATTATTTTGATATATGGAATTTTTTGATAACATCAACGAAAAAGTATTTCCACGGCAAAATAATTGACTTTTTTCTCGAGAAATGATTTTTCTGATAATTTTATACATGAAAAATCAATTTTCTAGTAATTTTCTAGGATAATTCAAATTTGTTTTATTTAATTAAAAAAATTCAAACTCAATTAGAAATATGGTATGTTTTCGCCAAGAGGTGCTACCAAAATAACTGCATGTTTTTGAATTTCGACCATTTGCAAGAAAAATTTACCAATGGATTTCGTATTATTACGCGAAATGTGGGGGTTTTATTCAGAAAAGTTTATGAAGAAAAGCAGAATTTCATTTTAGAGGTCATTGACACTGTTTACTTGTATGTGATTTCAAGTAAATGAAACCTGGATGATAATGACGGGGCTGACCCACGTGGTGCAATAATAATCCAGAATTAAACAGCGGAATTGTATTTGAGAGGTCAATGACTCTGTTTACCTGTATGTGATTCTGAGTTGATGAAATCTGAATGATAATGACGATGACTCACAGCTGTTAAAACGCGAATCAAGAACTTCTGAATTTAATAGATTTTTGTTTTTCAATGAGAGGGCTATAGTACAGGAAACATATTCTACTCTTTTTATTCACTTTTATCAGCATTTTTTGCAAACTTATTTGGAAATTTAGGAGAGAAAATAGGCAGCGATGGAACGAAATTCGAGTACTCAGGCACTGAAAATATGGGAATTCTATGATAAAAAACGTCCAAGAAATTTTATTTTCATTTTAACGAATTTATTCGCAGACATATGTAGCTGGTAAGGAATTATAAAATTCACCTAAATTTTTAATTTGGTAAAGGTAGGTAGGTAGAACCGAATTGCTAGGTAGAAATTTGAAAAGAATGCTCCCATGTTCCTAAAATTTGAAGGAAGATTATATCTTAGAAATATAAAAATAACATATTTTATGATAAATTATAAGGCTAATTTTACCGACAAATGTTTCATTAAAACCTTTTTTTTATTCAAAAATTTACAAAAAAATGTTTATTTTAGACACTCTATACCGATTGACTGCCATTTTGAATAGGTGACCTTGTCCCAAAAAAAATACCACTGGGGTAAAAAAAAAGAAGATTTATTCTTTTGCATGTTCGAAATTTTTGAATAAAATTGATTATAATTTTTTGAAAATTTATTATCAATAGCTATGTTCTCCATGACAGCAAAAAGTTGCATGTAAGTTCCAGGTTTTATACAAATTATAGGTTTAATCATTGAGTTTTAGTTCTGTGTGAGTTCTGCGAAGTGATAGAAGTTCAAAAAATTGATATTATGTCTATAACGAACTTTTTTGATGAGAAGAGGGCATATGATACAAAAACTATCATGGGCCTGTTTGATTTATAAAAAAAGTGTATATAGATATTACACACTTCTTATACTTCGGTGGGAAAGTCATAATTATACAAGATCTTGGTGCATAAACACGTCCATTAATGGTGTGTACACTTTTTGCGTAAACCAAAAACACCAATATTATCTTTTTACAAGAATTTTTCATCAGAAGAGTTTCGCCATTTCTGAGAACTAAAGTTTTAGTGTTTGATTTTAACTTTGGAGAATGGAGCAGTAGAGAACTAATTCCGCATTTTTAAAAAAAGAACTGTCTTTGTTAAAAAGTGCAAAAAGTTTGGCAGTTTTGTCCAAATGGAACTATGTGTCAATGCACATATATATATAGATGTAAAAGACAAAATCGTCTTTTCTCGAATCACACCAATCTCGCTCATACTTGCGAGATTTTGACTATTTTTCATGTTTATTTATGTTTGACCTATGCTAAGATGTCACGATGTAATTATTCACAACATGCAAACTGTTTATCTTCAATTACGTCATTTCATTCACGAACTTCATTCTTTCTTTCATCCGATGACAACATTTTCGACTAATCTTAACTTGAACGTTTTTCTTTGTTATCGTCATCGACCTCGCAACTCGCTTCCGATAATTTTCATTCATTGATAGTTTCATTCATTCGTTTGTGAGGTCATTCAACGTTGCCCCAGATATACAGATTTAATCTTTGTTCGTTTCGTGTATAAAATAACTTGAATTTTCTAATTTTACTCCCATTCATTAAATACGGGTGAATAAAATATTTTGAATTAAACAATCTCACACTATCTATTCTTGAAATGCAAATTAGAGTCAAACCACAAAATGAACTTACATAGATATATATATATTTTGATGTAAACATCTTAGCACTCTGTCTATGGTAGGGGAGAATTGCGATCGTCACTTGTAACTCGTATGAGTTACATCATAGTTGTATGCGCGCGCAACATGTACACTCGCAACCATACTATAATATTTACACATCAATCTTTCATGAGCAGGTGTAGATAATAGCCCCAGTGGAACTCACACTTTTTTTTTTGGTGGGGAGCTGAGAATATACAGTAGAAATCACTACAACAAACACAGGCTATAGCAAACTACCAGCTACAACACACAAAATTTCTGGTCCAGGCAGAACTTCATTTACTTCTTTGTTAAGTAGAATTGACTAAAAATAATTTCGCTTTTACGAACTAATAGCAAGGTTTTCACTAGGCTTTTTTACAAACAACAATCCAGCCTCTAAGAAAGCAAGATTTTATAATGTAAAAGTTGAACTATGTTAAACTTTTCAAATTGTAAAATTTCAATTGTAAACAATAAGATTTCATTAGTGCCAGATCTACCCAATGTGTGGATTGTGCGGTTGAACAGTGGCAAATTTTTAGAGTGGTAAATTTTTAAGCTTGAAAATTTATTTTCTTTGTTTTTTTTTCTCAAAAAACATGAAAGAGAATAATTATACATATTATTATACAAAATATTAGATGGGACAATGGCTATAAAAAATTTGAACAGAGTGGCAGCGGATGCGAATCTGGCTTGTTTACATTCAGCTTTTTTACATCCAACTTCTAAAAAAACTGACATTATAATTTGTAGAGAAGCCAAGTGAAAACCCCACTATTGGCTACTACAAACAGATTTTGATGCCACGTGAAGCCAAGAAACCAGCTACAACAAATTTATTCACCTGTGCTACCTTAATTTCTTTCATACGTGATACAACAAACAATGTTTTCTATTCAATTAAAATATTCTTACTGTGGTCACTTTTGTGTTTCTAAAAGTTACCATGTGTGATTTAATCCGTAAACAATTTCATATGAATGACCAGTAAGAATGAAAATTATCGTCCTCATGTATATTGTTATTGATTAGTACACTGATCAATTTGCAATTACCATTGTTTTATACATCCACATATCTATTACAACCAGGTTTCAGTAATCTGTTTGCTATAACAAACTCAGGCTACAGCAAACAGATTTCATAGTTCCTAGGAATTTGTCGTAGCCAATTTCCACTGTAGGGGAGAGTGTTGTACCATAGACAGGACCCTATGTACCATGGGTTTCTTAGCTCATACATGACACATGCTAAAACAAATCATGTCACATGATGAAGTACATATCTAGAAACAATGCATCATTTGTCTGTCATTCTTATTGTCATTGTATTTTTGATGTTATCTAAATGCAAGTTGAAAAAAAGTGAGAAAAAATTTTGCAAAATTTTGATGATTGTTATTTTAACTGACAAATGTTAATTTTTGTGTTCAATTATTTATGTTTATATTCCCCTTAAGTAACTAATCCTAACTAGTTGATTTTTCAGAAGAAAGTGATTACAAAAGATTTAAAAAAGAAGAGTAAAAGTTGGCAGGTGGTGTACTATGGACCCCTTTTTCTGTTGTACGATGGATTGTTAATTTATTTCATAATTCTATTAAGAAGTGAAGTTACAATATTGTTAAACATTTATTAAATTATAAAAAATGATGAATTTTTTCAACTTTCACTGAATAATGATGGAGGCCATTGCACAACACCTGTTTTACCATGGTTAAAAAATAATTGGAGCATTTTTGAAACTTTTTTTTTATGAAATGAGAAATAATTTTTCATATATTTTACATAGTGTTAAGAACAGTTTATACTCATTGATTTTTTCTCTATGATCTAATGTGTGAAAAGTTTACTATAGGGAAATACTGTTTTTGATTATACTGTTTTTCTTGATCTATTCTATAAAAGTTAAAATTTCCCAACTTTACAGAATATGGATTTGAGATTAGAGAATTGATAAGTGAGTTTAAACCGTCTTTTACAAGTGTTAAATGTTTATTGAATATTAAATAAATGATTTTTTTCTTTAATTTTCGCAGATTAGTTGTGGAGACGATGATGCAACAGGGGTGTTGTACCGTGTTCAAAAACAGAGAATTTTTGAACAAATTTTCTTAAAGAAATGAACTGAGTATATTTTTAGGAATTTTATATTAGTGTTGCTTTGGCAAAGGTTTATACTTTATAATTAAGCTTCATTTTGATTTTTTGGGTCAATCCAGTGTTAAGTAATAAAGGAAAAGTAAATTTGGCTCTGCTTATGTTATACACATAAGGGTACCTAATTGAAACGTATTTTAGAAGCTATTTGGGGCACAGCTCAAGATCTCACACTCACAAATGTATTATGTGTAAAACTTTCATTTATTTTTATTTATTTTTTAATTTGGAAGTTCGGGGCTTCAGCCTCGATAGCCCTCCCTCGAGTTCATCTCATAAAATCTTTAGCATTAACAATGTTACAAGAACTGGGCAAATAAATGTATTAAACACAATATACGAGGTCTGACAATAAAGTTCCCGGATTAATTTTAGCACTGGCTTTCTGATCACAATGCAACACTTAAATTTACGGCACATGCTGGTACACGTGTTTCCAATTGTCAGTATGAATTTCAAGGCCATTGGTTTTGGTTTGCCTGTTTCAACAAAGTTTTACTGTGTTCATATTTTTTAGTTGTGCCGATAGCTGACGACTGATGGACGAGGAAGAAAAAAATGAGCAACGAATTGTGATCAAATTCCTCACTAAAATTGGTAAGACTAACCTTGAAATCATTGAAATGCTAAATGCAGGTTACCATGGCAACGTTCTAAAACGATCAACCATATTCGATTGGGCCAAACATTTTTGGGAGGGGAGGGTATTGGTAGACGATGGTCCACGTGAAGGCAGGCCAGTAACTGCACGATTGCCATCTAACATTGGGAAAGTGAAGCATGCTGTGGATAAAGATTGCCAAAAAATGACAAGAGATCTTGCCAGTAGTACCAATGTGAATTGGGAAATAGACTGATTTTACAGCAGAATTTGGAGATGAAGAAAAAAAAGTGCCAAGCTTGTTCCAAAACTTTTAACAACTGAACAGAAAATTTTTTGAAAACAATGCTGTGAAAATTAGCTTTATTATGAGAAAGGGGAAAGGATATTGAATTGCATCATTACAGGAGATGAAAGTTGGATCTAGGAATATGATCCCTGTTTAAAAAGATTATGCACGTCCTGGTTAGCCAAGGGTGAGCTCCGTCCAAAAAAAGCAGGAATGTCAAAATCAAAAATCAAATTCATGCTAATCATCTTTTTTGACTGTCAAGGGGTCATTATGCAAGAATGGCTTCCTGCAGGGCAAACAGTGAACAAAGACTATTACCTCATGCTCATGAAAAAGCTACGGGAAAGAATCAGAAAGAAAAGACTGAACTTTGGAGAAAAAAGAATTGGTTGTTGCACCAGGACAACGCTCCAGCACACAGTGCTTTAATTGTGCAGAAATTTTTTGAACAAACTGGAACTAAAATACTAACACACCCTCCTTACTCACCAGACCTAGCTCCCTCTGACTTCTACCTCTTCCCCAAGGTGAAGGACATCATGAAAGGAATCAGATACAGCTCCTTAGAATACATTCAAGAGGAATCGGCATGGGTGCTGAAGGCAATATCAAAAGAAGAGTTCCAGGAAAGCTTCTAGAATTGGAAACAACGCTGGAAAAAGTGCGTTTGTGTGGAGGAAGAGTACTTTGAAGGGGACCATATTGCTGTATCAAATTAAATAAATATATTTTTTCAAAAATACTTAATCCGGGAACTTTATTGTCACACCTCGTAAGTATGTAACATTTTATAATGTTATTTATCAATTGATTGAGAGAAATAACTTCTGTAACATTAATATGTCTCACCTTTTAGGGCTTCTCTAAGTTACCTTATAATATTAACTTGGGTTTTTTGGGCGGGAAGGGAATTATCGTGTCCTCGACGGGTAATCTTGTTCGGCATGCACCAAATGTACAAAATCGTAATTTTTTGTTTGTTTTGTTTTTGCTTGCCATTTGTTAATCCTCGTCCCCCTTATTATTGGTAGGCCAAAAATTGGTCGTAGGTGACGAATTGTTATTCTCGGAGAGGAAATCACGAATACGAGTACCTACCTATACGGTATCGGTTGGAAATCGGAAATCCGCTAGTCACGGTTGCTCAATTATGCAACGAATACCTTACACGTTCTCTATACAGATACACCTGTATGGCCTATGCGCTGTGTACTCCGATGTGGTGTTTTGCAGGCTTTACAGGCTGCCTACGATGTGCGGTGTTCGCTTTTTTTCTTTTTTTTCGTATCTTTTTTTACGACCCTCGGCGAAATTTTCATATCGCAATATTCACATAACGTGGGCGGGGGACGAAGATGTAAAGACCATCGAGGTTTTCGAATGAGGAACAAATCCGTTGTTCCGCCACAATCGTGACGCTTTTTTGTTTCTGTCGTAATTTAGCGCAAGTACCTATATATGTAGGTGCATAGGCATCTGTCTCTGTATACCTAGAATTGTTTTGTTTGGAAAATTCGTTTTCCCTGCTAACGAATCAAATATAAATTTAATATCTCATCGACGACGGCGACGGTCGTTAATATTATGCGTGAAGTTAGGAACAAATTGCACCGACATTATTGGCGGTATCGTTGACCGCATAACGTTTCTAACGTCCGCGGGGCTTATCCTCAAATTTGCAGTCAACCTATTGCGAGTGTGGAGGTCATTAATTAAGGGCCAAGGTCCGAATGGACGATCGGACAGACGCAGCCAAACTCGAAGAGTAGAAGTCGGAAATTCAAGGTTATATTTGGTATTGATTCAGTAATTAGTTTCGAGGAGGGGGGTGGCTTGTCTAATTATGGGTGCTTGTCTAATTATGGGTGGGGGCGACGGGGAAATATGTCACGAGAACTAAAATGTCAAACTTTCCATTTCTGAGATGGTGACTGGCACATTCGAATAAAATTTTCATCCACGAATTACTTCATTATCGGATATATGGGGTTGACTCAACCAATGATCTGTAGGAGGGTAAAAGTCGGAAATTCAAGGTTATATTATTTTGGCAGATTAATTCGTTTCAAGGAAGAGTATTGTTGATAGAGATATAATTCAGCTGAAAATTATAACACCCAACTGGTTTAATAATAAGATTATGTATTTTGGTATTCCGAATTAGATGTTTAAAATATTTATTTTTCAATTAAATATTTAAAATTGGAGCTAAATATTTAAATAACAAGCTGTTTTGATTCAAAATTGCAAGCGGTTTGGCCTATACCGTTTTAATGAAAAAAGAATGAAAAACGAAAGGGTTATCAGGTTTCTTGAAGAAAAGCGAAGATGACAAATCAATATTTAATGTAATAGATCAATAATTTGCAAGTAGGAAACATAGAATGATAATAAAATAATAAAATTACCAGAAGCAAGACAATCCACTTTCATGTGATTATTGAATTGGCCATCTATGTAATACACTCAAGTTCAAGCGACTGATTTTTGAACTCAAACTAATTTCACAAGTGATGGAATTTACTTAAATGTATAAGACAAAGTAACGGAAAATTAATAAACTAATGACGAAATAATTAATTTATCATTACAACTTTTCCAGGGAACCAAATTTAAAATCATGAAAACAAAAAATGAAAAAAAAGAAATGGTGATTGTAATAGGTTTTTGGCAACAGTGTTGCCAAAACTAATAAGTTTACGTTAAAAACACGTTTTTAAAAGATAAGCTTTTATTTTTATTTTTTTTTTTGGCTTTAGCTGTATGTGAAGTAAATATTATTTCATTGCGGAAGGTTGGCTGCAGTATTGGTGTATTTTAAAATCGCAGTAGTGAATAGAATAAAAACTTATAAAAAAAAAAAGATTAGGCATCTATTTCAATATTATAATATCGATAAAGATACCATACTTACATATAGGTAAGTCACCTACTTAATTCAGTATTATCTGATTGTAGGAAGCGAGCTTGTGATATGGGTAACTTATGAAAAGAGCTAACTTTAACGTATTTACTGTCTCGTAGTGTGATGACAAATCAAACGGCTAAAAATAAATGGTTTACAATGTAGGTATTTACGAAGTTAACAAAATGCAGTATAATTCTGAATGTGGTACCTACATTTTTGCTTTAACATTTTCCTCACTAGACACCCAGATATCAAATAGTACCTATTAGAGGAAATACAAAAAATTCATTAGGAGGATAGCTTGCCTTCAAACATTTGATCCGATAACAGAAGAGGTGTCTGAAGATACAACAATATTTAAAATAATCACCCATCCCAAAATAAAAAATAAAAATAAATAGAAAGAAAGTAGGAATAATAATTATGTAATTTATTAATCAGTTAAATTCCTATATTTAGGATTAAATAATATTATCTTTATGAAAAAAAAAAAGAAAAAAAAAAGGAAAAAGAGAAAATATAATTTTCTCAACCTTCCGAACTGAAGAGTGGTTTTTTGGTACTCACAAATTTTGTTCCCCTTTTTTGGTTTTATTTCGACTAACCACTTGGGAGAAAAACTAATTCAAGAGCATTTTAACTTCCGGGTCAAAATAACTCGGTTCAAAAAGTTAAATAAAATCAAGATATTATTAACTGCAAGTCTGTAAAAGCGAAGAATCTTCAATTGACTGTCATGCACGATTATTCCACACGAAAGCTTTGACCGCATTTTCTTGACTAGAAGTTTGAAAAATTAAATTGTTGCAGGTTGTTTTTTTGTTTTTTTTTTCCGCTTTCTTATACCTTTATGAACTGATGAAGGTTCGAAAGTTGTAGGTACATAAAATTACCTGCGAAGTTAGCCTTCCAATTAAACATCGAAGTTGTGTAACGACCAGAAAGATATGGTTTAAATGCGATTTAAATATAAAAACTTTCAAAAGACTTCGAACAAGTTGAATATTTAGGTCAGTTTGTAGGCTACGTTTTGGCCCATTTTTTTTTTTTTTTTTATTTTCTAAAGCAAAAGAAAAAGAAAAGAAAATCCTGAAAAATTATTGTAGGTAGGTACTTCATACCAAAACAAATATAGTAGACACGTTTTCATCCTTTTTAGGCTGTATGTACTTCAAGTCGGCCATTAAATTGCACGACATTTGAGAATTATCCGGTGATGTCTACTTTTTACCTTTATTATTTTCCATGTGACAGCGGAATATAATTTTATCGATATGGTATACCTAGGTACCTACAGTGAGCGATGTAGGTACGATGTCTACATCGACTATAATGATATGAGCTAAACAATTTAGAAAATTGTAACAGGTTATATAGGTTGCATGGAAAATATTACTTCGGATACTCGTAGGGATTGAAATTTTCTCATATTATATGTATATTGGAAATAGTTAGAAATCGACTTTGTGGTGGTGTATGAATTTTGGAGCAAGTTTAAAAAAAACCTGCTAAAAGAATAATCAATATGAATATCGTTGGGACAGTGAGAACTTTATTTACTTCAGTGAAGGCGTAAGTGCAAATAGGGTTTGATGTTTGGGGGAGCCACGGTCCATATCGAAACGAAATTTGATGAATTTTTTTGGCTTATCTGTTTTCAATTTTGCATTCGTGGAATCCTGTCGGATAATAATCTATTTATTACCTATATAAAAATCATAGCGGGAAAAAAATTTAAATTTTTCAAATTTTTTTGCGGAGAGATAGGACCTTTTGACCCCATATTTGCGCCTATGAGTGAGTGGTGGCTGAATTCTAACCCAAATGTGGCGATTCAAAATTGACAAAATAATGTGAAATTGACACGGTTATTGTCTTAAGAAGGAGCAAAGTAAGCAGGTACTGATGAAAAGAGTGGAAAATTGCAGTCGTAGACTCATTTGTGTGTTAAAGGTGAATAAATTCACGCCTTCATTTTTTCACAAGTTGCGATTACAGCCATTTATACGGCGTTTGGTCGTCACTATAAAAAAGCTTTCAGGTAAAAAATGAGCAAAATCGTCTTATTTATATAAGCTTTTATTCTATTCACTATTGCGATTTTAAAATACATCAATACTACAGCCAACCTTCGGCGCTGAAATAATTTTCAACTGTTTTTACTTTCGGAGGAGTGCGGGAGGAGAGCTCAAACAGAATTCGTCAACCTTAAGTAGGTAATTTATTATAGCCTTAGCTAATGGCTGAACATTTACTGGAATGTTAATTACTCTTCAGAAAGTCCAAGAATAAAGTATACGCAGAGAAGATATTCACAAACGTCACTTTAACCTCTCTTCACTTAAACTCCACTTAAAAATGACTTTTGGCACAATTTTGTATTTAAGAGTGTGGTAACATTTCATTTTTACATTGGAACTTTCATAAGAGATACAATGTTCCAAAATTTTTAGGTACAAAATTGTGCGAAAAACTTTTTTAAACTGAACTTTAAGTGAAGGGAGGTTAAAGTGACGTTTGTGAATATGGGTCTTAAACTCATTCAAGTCGGAGAAATGCAAAGTATTGGAATTTAAGATGGAACTAGATGGTGCTGCAAAGTGCTCTTAAAGGGTAATCGTGGAGATAAGAATCATATATTCCCTATTGGTTGAAAAGTTGATAATAAGTACCTTAATTTGATTTTACGTTAATTAATACTGAAGACAATTAAATTTTTTTTGTGTAAATTTGAAGAAAAATGACGTCCACATAAATTTAAAAAAAAATTATTTCCTTCATTGTACTCAAATACCTAGATTTCAGCTTCGAATCTGTGTAGGATTAAATGTATTTTCTTACATGATCACCTGTTCACTGTTTCAACGAATTTCCGCTAGATGTCAGCTACATTGATCTTAAATCCCAATTTCAAGAAAATCTGTCCAACAACTAATTACGATTGAAAGTTCATTGTACAAGATGAGATAAACGAAGGCAAGATTAACCGACTGATAGGACCTGGTTTAATATTTGTCAAGTCGAACGACAAGAGTAGCCATGAGATGAAATAAATAAGGTATCTACGAGTTTAAAGATTGTGATTAATGAGTTCGCAGGTTTGAAGGAAAAGGATTGACCAGCATATCCCAACAAAAAGAAACCAATTCTACAGTTTCAGCTGATGAGTAAGACGTTACGAGTATAATATGCTCAATATAGATGAGTACAATGTGGTAAAAAAGTGCTGTAACTGAAATTTTTAAGCTCCGGATGAATTCTGTAAGAAGTTAGTTTTACAAGGTTTCAGTTTTGCGGAGAGAAACAGCTTGAAAAATTTGTTTCAAATGGAACAATTTTTCTGATAAAAAGGGTATGTGACACAAACGTGCTCCAGATATCTTGAGTTGAGTCGATACACTCGACAAATTTTGAAAAAAAAAATTTTTTAGGTCCTACTCTAGAAAACGAAACAGCCTGTTTTTAAAAAGTGCTAAGAATTCGGCACTTTTTGACATGTAGAACTGATCTAAGGACACATGCAGAAGTTTTGCAGTCAATTTTCTCGATAAAAATATATCGAGGCTGTCTACACAAAAATGGTAAACTGATGGGTCGTTGTTCAGAAGTTTCCTTATAAATCGCCGAATAGTGATTTCTTATTAACGAATTTTTCAATTCAATTATTTGAATTTATTTTCTAACGAAGTTCGCCCCCTTCCTAGTGGTAAAAAATAGTCTGTATAATTTCTAAATTTGAATTTCAAGTAATGAACCAATCGCAGCATATGTATTAGGAAAAATTTGACTTAAAAAAAAACCAGATTTTACAGTAGCCGGCGTAAGTTACAGTAACGAATTTATTAGTCAATATATTCGTGGATTGGAACCGAGAATGCAGAAGGTATAATAAATAGCCTATACATATGAGGTGGGTAATTATTTATTGAGAAAATAAAAGGTACCTAGGCAGGTAATACTTATCGTATAAATTTCATTCAAAAACTGGAACAGCTGTATTTTTAAAACTAATTTTTGATTTTATTGATAGGCAAGATGAATTTCACATTAAAAATTTCTTAGTAAAAAAATGAAAATTTACAAAAATTCTTACTTAAAAAAATGTAAATAAAAATTAAATTCATGTCTGTAGTTTCAAATACCTAGGTAGATTAACCTACCTACATGAATGGCTATTTGTTTGCCATAAAAAAGTAGGTAGGTTCAGTGGTTCCAAAATGATAGACTTAGGTTATTTTGTTCCATTATTCATTGAATTTTAATTCAATATTTAAATAGGACAAAAAATAAATTAAAGGTAATTTTCATCTATTCAAACTAAATGGATAGCGTCAGGTTCTAAAATTCATAATACTTCTGATATTGATAAAAAATTAATACAAAATTAGAATCTCATTTTGGATACCCGTGTGTCCAAGATGACATAAATCCAGTTTCAAGATGACATGAGGAGAAAATTTGGTGAATCAAGGAGATAAAAAGTTGAGTTGTGCAGAATAGTTTTTTTAATATTCATATTGATATCAAAGGTTAGTGCACACTGCTCCTAATTTTGAGCCATATACTTTTTTGGTAAGTTCTGCCATTGGTAGATTAGTTACTGTGGCAACGGGTGATCGTAGACAAACGAGTGTATTATACACTTGTCAATCACCTAGTGGGCCAGTGGACTAAACTCTACCAACTAACTTTTTGCGCTCACAGCTATGTATTTTGTCTACGTAGCTAAACTTGAATACTGAGCTAGGCTCACACACTTCATACAGAAGAACACACTCCGCCTACTCTGGTGTTTGTGTGGTGTCGTGTATACTACTACACATACACCCACAGTTACGTTGAGAATTTTTGGGGTAGATAAACTTACCTCGGTGGAATGGTTTTTTGTCATAAGGATATTCAGATATAAATCTTGATTGAGAAAAAACGTTTCATTTTTGATGTGTAAACATCTTAGTGCTCGGTCTACACTTTAGTAGGGGCTAAAATGAGAATTAAAATCGTAACTTTACATCTTACAAGTTACAAACTTAAAATACTGTAACTGTTGGCATGTAGGTGTGTGATTATTATGTTTAAGGATGGTTTAAACACACTTCTCAATTCTTTAATCTTTAATCTCTATTCTATGAAGTTGGGAAATTTTAACTTTTAGAGAATAAATAGAATAAACCAAAAACATTGTTTTCCTTTAGTAAACTTTTTACGTATTAGATCATAGAAAATAAATCAACGAGTATAAACTGTCCTTTACACATCAATCCTTCATGAGTCCCCATTGGAACTGACGCCTTTTTTTTCTCAGTATCTATCCATTTGATGCAGAATGAAAAGTTGAATATGATAATTCTGAATTCTTTTGCTTCTCAAATAAATTACCCAGTATAGACCAAAAAGTAACAAATTGAAAAATTTTTTGTTTTCAATATGAAAAATAATTTTTTTAATACCTATTTATTTCATTATTGATAAGAATTCCAATTGTTGGTTTTTATATGAACACTGTTGCCATATTGAGTATTGGTTTCACTACAATAGTGTTCCTAGTGGTCAAAATGTTTAAGATTTTTCATCTTAAAACCACTGAACTGTATAACATAGGCTTAAAATTTCTCATTTTACAGAATATATATCGCCTTTGAATGTGGCACGCTCAGTTAGAAATTGGGGTGACTAACCAAGATGATCTTTTTGTCAATTAATCCATCACATCAAAAAAAAAATAAAATAAAATAAATTAAATAAAATTACTGATGAAGAAAATTTTAAAATTGGGCGAACTTAAGATAATAATATGTTAATTTAATAGATATTTAATTCGATGAAAAGTAGGTATACCTAGACCTATACACTTGGACAGATGATTACATTCCGAGGTAAAAAAAGTTCAAATAAACAAAAAAAAAAACAGATCTAAATAAAAAAAAACCGAATTATAACAAGAAAGTCGATTATTAAGTCTCGTCAGTAACACTGGTCCAAAATGAATTTTGCATTGTTTTTCTTAAATTACAACTTATGAGCTAATAATTCCATAAAAAAGAATCATAAACGAGTCTCAGACCAAAACTACAAAGGTACTTTAGTCTGATGTCTAATTAGCTGAAAATCCTAGTCGTTTTTCAGTTACAAATGAATCGAAAATCTAGTCAGGTTGTTCTCATAGTAAATCACGGATGATAATTAAAATTTGAAAATTAACCAAATTAATTGCGAATTTTCCAATTTATTCCGAACGAATATTTTGCATTTAATAAAAAATAGGAAAAATTCACAATTTAAAAAAGGTTAAAATTGTTGTCCGTAATGGAGACTTGAATTTAAAAATATGTACAGAAAGATTCGAGTAATGGGTATTTCCGCGTAAAAAATTTCAGTTTTCAACATTACAGGCCTGCACGTAAATATGGGAAAGTGCCTACGGAAAGTTTACAATGACTTAGCCTACTTACCGTAGCATAAATCAAATTTTTAAGCTCGAAAAATTTATGTGAACAGTCATTATTTGTGACACCGTCAATTTACATTTTTGTTAAGACGAACAAAAAATTATTAAATTATTCTGACAGCACTCGAACGAGAACCACACAAATGGCGAACGAAAACTCACGAAACTTTTCAACGGTCGGATTGAAAATGAGTTTCAGTCGAATAATCAGCGCGACACTATGGGGTTTTACATTATACTGAAATACGCATGCCATTTCATCATTCAACAACAACAATTCGTAATTGAGAGGAAGTTTTCATGCCATCTCCACCACTTGTTTTCCCTCCCTGATTGGTACTTAAGCGTGGAAATGGGTCTGTTTATTTATTTTTTTATAACTATTAGGTTAAGTACTGCCCAAGATCGAAAATAATTTAACAACAATTAGGTATTTACCTAATTTTTTTTTTTTTTTTTAACAGATGTTTTTCGGATTTTTGCAGACATTTTGCAGTCTAGAAAAATTACTTTAAAAATGCTTTAAAAAAGAAATATAATTGGATGAAAGCTGAATATTTAGTGTATACGTCGATTGCACTCGTCCTTAACAACCACCTGAAAGGGCTCCGGCTTCTCCTCAGAGGGATTAAAATGGTGGCGCAAAGCCGTTTTTCAGGTTATATCACTTAATTTTCATATGAGCGAATAATGGTTCAAACAAAACTGAAAGAAGACTTAAGAATCTATAAAAAAATATCCCCAAACTGATTTTTCTTTAGATTTTGCATAGTAAAAAAACTATGTGTTGGTAGTCTGTATCAGTTGGAAGGGGGTGCTGAAATGCGGTAGGAAGGAGAATTTCACTTCACAGGTCGGTCTGTACACTGTGAATAAAATTATTGGCGAACTGATTTCATGTAATGTATTTAGTAGGGTGTCCAAAAATTGTCTTCCAAGCCAAATGGGTCTTGGAGAACTCATCGAGAGAAGCAAAAAGTTCCTACTGATATGAGCTTTGAAATTGGTTGTTTCAGAGATATAAGGTTTTCAAATTTTCAAAATTTTCATGGTTAAATCAAATGAGGAACTTCAAAAAATTCTTCAAATTTAATTTTCGAGGAATGAATCTTATTGTACACATTGAGTTCATTAAAAATTAAACGTCTTTTTGACCAGGTTCCTATTTTCAATATTTACAAAATGGAATGTATAAAATTCGAAGAAATTTGTTGAAATTTTTGCATATCTAACGTTCGTTTGAAAAAAATAAAATCTGAAAAAGTTGTCCCGCCGCTTGGAATTGCACCCGCAACCTTCGTACCATGAGCAAAGAATGCTACCCGTGCGTCACAAGAATCATCATGTCAGTTTCATTATGGAATTTCATTAATTTTGCCTTCCAAGGAAAAAATATGCAACTAATTTGACACGTCTCGACAAGTTCGAGACCCATTTGGCTTTGGAGACGATTTTTAAGCACCCTGATGCATTACACTACTCGTGTTTACTGTGTTAAATGTAGGCATTAACAGAAAAATAGGGGATTTATGCAAAAACCATGTACTTGATAAAAAAATAGTATGATATTTTTAAGTAGTTTTTTTTTTTTAAATCTAGTTATTAAAATTGCCTGAGTATTCGGAATCAAGGGTGGGAGTGGGTACATTTTTCGTTTCATGATCTGAGCATTTTGGCACTACGTTTGAAAATTCTTTTTTTTTGTACCTCCTTTTGGGTCGAGTTCATTTCCAGGCGTAATTTTGATCGGATAGTTTCGAAATTTGAAACACATATTCGAATTGACGCAAGGAAGAACCCCATTGTTTTTGTTCTAGATCGGGCGTATAATTCATCTGCTAGGACAGTTTACATGCATTTTGTATTAAACAGCGTACAGGTAACAATTTTCAATCGATAGGCCTGAAATTTGGAATACGTATGTGATTCAGGTTAAGGACAGTACGTACCAATTTTGGTGCGGATAGGTTTTACGATACGTCTGATCGGAGCGATTTTGTTGCTATTTTGGAAGATTAATGGCTCTAATAGGAGTAATTTTCAAGCTACAGTCGCAAAATTTGGCACAGATATTGATTTGAAGTATAGCTAAAATTATTCCAAAATTTAATTCCTATTGGTATTATGGTTGATTCCCTGGAGCTGTTGGAGGTGCTAATTTTTCACGTTATCTCAATAAAAATTTCAATTTTTTTTCAATATTTACAAAATTTGGTATAAACAGTACCTCTCATACAAGGACCAGACTTATCAATTTTGGTTTTGACTGGTCAATTTGTTCCCAACTTCTTAGCGATTCAGTGTGATTTTCCCTCGTTTACCTTTCTGATAATGATTCTGAAAAATTAATTTTCTAGCCATCATCGAGAAAACCACTCGTTTTAATTTAAAAACAACCCGATCTCAGAAAAAGGTCAATTTTCGTCCACCCCTGTACACTAGATTTGAACACGGTCACTAAAATCTCCGCTTATATTTTCGTAAACAGCACTTAGACATCTGCACTATTCTTCATTTTGCTTTGGAAAATATTTTATTTATTTTTTTATAATTTTTTTTGTATAATCCACAATTTTTGTTATTGCAGGAAAGAAAACCATTGAATGATTTTCAAAAATTGTGCTTGTTAGAATTTGGAATAATTTTTCATTTCACAAAAAAATAATATCTTTTGACACATTCATGAAATATTTTGAAAACATGACACTCAATCTGTATATTTTATCGCATATATCGTATTTGTCGGATATTGGTAATTTTTTGGAAAAAATATAAGTATTTTATGGATTACTTTATTAGAAAAATGGTGATGATATAGGTGATTTTTAAACGAAGAATATCTACTTTTTCTTGCGAAGCTTGCTGTGCAAGTTTTTTTTATTCTATATTCTTTATTCCTCTTTTAATTTTGTTCAAACAATTTTCTACTCAAATGAAAATTAAAGTGATATAAACGTGGAAAACAGTCTCGCACTATCATTTTATCCCCCCTGTGGAAGCCGAAGTCCTTCTCATAGGGACTGTTAGTTTGTTGTTAAGGATGGTGCAGCCCAAATATTTACCATAATTCAACTTTCTTCCCAAATTATTTTCTTTTTAAATTCTAATTTGCCGGGACTATTATTAATTGAGCTCTTTACAGACATTACAAGACATTCAATTATTTTATTGATAATAAGACGAATTTAATTATTTGAAAAAAACATAGACCCGTATTTTAGAATGATACTTAAGTAAAGATTCGCTACTTAAGTAATATTTTATCTGTGACTCCCATGTATAAGTATAGGATAAATCTAATTGAAGGAGTACTTACGTCCTACTTAAACGTTCTAGAATACAGGTGCTAAAATTGATAAATTTTCTATGACTTTAAATAAAGTTATAAGGTGTCTTGGAAGAAGAGAGAAATCGCCATTATTTTGGCAAACAATGGTAGGTATACCGGAGTACCGTACCTTCTCATTAAAATGTGGAAAAATTTCGTGGATCATCCGCAAGTCAGTGATTGCTTATCAGATAACGATTCTAATATTTTTTCAGAATAAATAGGAGAATCAAAAAATTTATTATAATATACATTCGGATCTTGGAATTTTTCCGCCCTCTTCGAGCAGATTTAAAAATATATACTGAGTAATTGTCTAACTTTACGGTAATACAAAGTGCAAGAAAACGTTTCCGTATTAAAAATTGACAAGTATTGCTCTAGTTCCTTAATGTCTAATTCTTAGAAACTTTTTTGAACGGTGTTCTTCAATAAAATTTTTAGAAGGGCATCAAAGGTTTGACAAAAAAAAAATTCATTAGCTTCAGAACGATCAAAAAAAAACTTCGTTTTGATTTCATTCAAGACAAACTGACAAATATGCAGAAATTGCTGAAGAAAATTTCGAAATTGATCCTCTATTTCACGTTGAAAATTGTTTAAGGGACGGCTAAAATATGAAAAAGAGCCGATCGAAAATTTTTTTTCAGATGAAGTCCCATTATTATATTATAGTTCAAGCAATAATAGATAACGTCTAATAAAAAGTTACAGAACACAGTTAAATAACTAAGACCCTTTGAAGATATTTTCCCTTAATTTATTTATTAATCATTACGTTCCTACATGTAAGTTTAAATCTACTTCCAATATTTCTCTGATTCTTGTTGATGCGAAATGAATGAAAGACTTTGTGAAATTTCGGTCATCAACAGATTTAATTTATTTTACCTAGATACGTAATGGTGGTAAGCATACAACATTTTCATGGTAGAACTGTAATTGGAATTTATAATTCGTCATAGGGTTTTATCTTCCCTATGTTTGTAACATTCTATGAATCAAAGATCACTTATTTCTTTAATAAATAATAAAATAAATATAATACGGAGGATATAAGTACATATTACACTTAAGAATACCCAAATTATGATATTCGAAATTAATACGTTCATTTTTTCGACTGTATGAGTTAAAAGTTGGGTTTCCACTTTTTTTTTCCACATGAGAAGATATTTCATCTAATTCTCTCCTCATAGTTGGAAGTATTTTCCAGAAAATTTAGTAGAAATAATTTGCGGTTAGATTGAAATTTATATGATGGTAACAATTTTCAGCCATGAATCGAATCATCCTTTTTAACAAAAAATCGGTTATTCCATGTTTCTATACATGAAATAAACTGACGAATAAAAAAATGTAAGTTATTCAATTACGAAAGCCGCGACGCGGAACAATACCATCAACGTTCATTTGAAAATTAATCTCTCCCGATCAACGATCTAATTTGGGTTTTTGAACAGCAGAAGTCGATGTTTGTTATCGCTAGTTGTCATCAGGAGGGGAAAAACTGTCGACTTTATACACTGTTACACGGACGGCCCTTGGTCAAACCTGCATAAAAACTAACCTTGACGAAGGGAAACGTAAGAGCCAAAAAAAAAGAGAATGGGGTCAATAACTGGAATATCCATAAAACATATCTGATTGCTATCCCTTGCTGTGAAAACAAAACAAAAAAGTAAAGAAAGCACTTCACACTAGAAAATGGGATAGCGTGTGCACTTCCTTTACGTACACGTTTCCTTTCATTTTCTCTTTATTTATAGCAACGTAGGAAAATTCTTTTTCACGACTTGAAACCTTTTCACATTTAAAAAAAAAATAAGGAAGAAAAGAAAACAATTACTATGCTTACAGAAGCGAAAAAAGGGGTTATTAAAGTAGCGAACAAATTAAAACCATACGGATTTTTATTTTTGATACAACTTTTATACCTTCTACCGTCTCCAATTTGGAAACAGGTACATGAAAAGACCATTTCAGTTTCAAATCAAATTTTTGGCAAAGATTATTATGTAATGCAGTTTACTGAGGACACTAGCTGTTTTGCAAACTCATGGATGGTAAACACATCATATTTTGTTGGTTTATAATATTGTAATTAAATCGAAATATTAAACACTTGTTCACTTTATTTCCAAAAAACTAATTTATTTCAGTTTTAATAAATTTTCACGACGTTGGCAGTTTTTTCTAATTAAATTATCAAAGAACTATAAAAATTATAATTAAAATTATATCGAATGATTACAGTAATCTTCATTAGAATTGAAGATTAGGAGGAATGAAAAAGGAAAATTAAACCAAGAATAATATCAGTACAAGAATGGAAGAAAAAAAAAATGTCGATCAGAGAACCTTCTCCATGTAATTGTGACCTCATTCTTAATCGGCAGATTTCTCAAAAAATTGCTTCTCTAACATAAGTAGTAGCTCTCTAGCAAAGAATAAATGAAGCATTAATTTTCGATACAAAATTACAAATACATGCTGTCAGGAAATCTCAATTGAATCATAAAACACTGATTTTTGGGGAACGATGAAGTTGAAATAACTTAGCTAAACGAGGCCAACCAGCAATGTACACACTAACATTAGTAGACAAGAGGTCACTAGTTTTGTATGAACGATGAAAAATTCATCGATAAATATGAGCTCCGTCAAACGATGTCATTAAAACTTCATTGAGAACTACACGTCAACACTTCAGCCAAAAATATGAACAATTATTACACCAAAAGTACAATGAACAGTAACAATAGTGGAAAAATTTATTAAAAGTCAAATACAAAGTTACTCGTTTTCTTCGCTACGTAAGCGTGCATTACCGTTAGTTAATCTAATGGATAACTGTTGTGCTCTTAAAACGATAGCTTTCCTCTTTTTAGACGATACTGCATGGGCAACTTCTGCGCAGTATTTTCTATTTTGCATCAAGAGCATTTCCAATTCCTAACATGAGTAACAAATCGGAGTCAATACTGGAAGTCAAGACGAATAAACAGGTACATTAAATGAAGTGGGTAACTTACTCTAACATTGTGAACCAAAACTTTGCGGAATTTCGTTGGCAGCATATGTCTAGTTTTCTTGTTACTACCGTAACCAACATTTGGCATCAAATATTGCCCCTTGAATCGACGACGAACTCTGTTGTCAATACCCTTAGGTTTTCTCCAACTGGGCTGAAAAGAAAAAACGTTAATTCAATATAATGCTCTCTACGTTACTCAACGCACTGTTCCAATAATGCATCTGACAAATGAGAATATAATAACGTCGAAACTAAAAAATTAAATAAAGTTAAAGAATATTTCATTTCGTCGGAGAAAAATAGTGTAGACAAGAAGTTTCCTAATCATTCTTTGTAAAACATAATACACTTCTCATTAATACGAAACCATTCATAGGATTGTGTCGAAAACATTAATGGAATAAAATTAAGAACGTAGATTCACCACACATTATACCGATTTTGTTGCACATGAACTTGAGAGTACAGAAGTAACAAAGCTCGGTAATGACGAACTTCAATGAACTAATGGTGATATACTGAGGCTTATGCCGAAATAAATAGAATCGAAAAATGAATATGAAACATACGAAATGTGAATGAAAGTGTCATCTTACCTTTATCTTGACATAACGATCACTTTGATGGCGAATAAATTTTGTTGTCCTTTTCTTGACAATGTGAGGCCGATATGCCGGTTTAATCGACATTTTCAAGACTGAAAACAATACGATGGTAGAAATTATTAAGCAGTTTGGACAAAAAAGCAAATGTCAGAGGAAAACAAGGGTAGATGAGAAATTAAATAAGGATAATGCAGTGTTGGCACACGATCCAACACCATTTCTTCAAGTAAATGTTCTCCGTCAAAACGTTATTCCGAGACCGTTTTGTTCTCATATGAAGTAAATTAACGATAGATTTTGTTTGCAACATTCGTAAAAAGAATAAGAATGAAAATCAAATAACTTACCGGCTTTAATTCAAGGATATAAAGCTGAATTTGAGTAATTACGTTGACTGTACACTTCCATGAGGCGCGTGCAGTCGTTTAATAAAATATTCCAGGCTTGGATATGTTGAAAAAGTGGTACAATGAAAAACTTTTCTGTTGCGACGTTGCCAATACGCTTTGGGTTCTTTATCATGATTTAACGGTAAAAATACGAGTACCAAAAGAGTTCAATTTTAAATTCTTGATTATTTTCCTTTGGCCAGTGGCTATTGGCTAGTGTGCCATAACCATAATAAAATATCTACAAAAAACCTAAACAAACTGACAGTGTTGATTTGGGAACCGATAACTGTTAGATATCACTGTTCACAGCGCCACCTAAAGAAAGACTTGCAGTCGAGATATTTTCTACTAACCAAGTTTACTATTCACTATGTTTTTATCTGTGATATTATCTGATGATGTTCCATTTTGTAATCCTCATCTTTACTCCTTTCAAAGTTGTGTGAAATATATTGCCTGAATATACTTTCTGCATATTTCATGTTTTAGTTATTGGTTAAAGTGTTTAAAATTGATTTCTCTTGTGCCTCTAAACCAAGTTTAAGAGTAAGTTTGAATTTAAGATAACCAAAACAAAAAATTTCACATGACCAATAACCAATGGACAAAATGAGAAAACCATTAATCAGAACATTAACTAAAAATAATCAGTTTTTATTGGTTTTTATGAAATATGAATATTATTGATTAATTTTTTCAAAAATTAACAATTATTTCCTTAAAAATTATTAATTATTGATAATTTTACCTTGAGAAAACTTTTTTGGTCCATTTTACCTCAAATTTTGTCTCAACCAATAACCAGTAACCACAATCAGTAACCAGAACAATAACTGGTTACCAAATAATTACATTTTTAACCAATAACCTTTGAGGATATATATATGATGGAGATGACACATGGGTTGGTGTCCAACCTATAGAAAGTGCGTTTACAAACACGTGTACTTCCATCTAAATATCTGATTGGAGGAAAATCTTGCCACATACTTGTTTATAAATACTGGCATATGAAATACCTCACTTTTAAACCTATTTTCAATTCTGATGGATTGTAGTGTAGAGTCTGGGGTACTTTGTACGCCAGCATGTGGCATCTATTGTCTGGACACTCAACCACATGTTAAAATGGTTCCATATCATCTCCATCATATATATATCCTCAAAGCCAATAACCAGTAACCAATAACCAATATAGAATTTTATTAGTTCCCAGTAACTAATAATTCTAAAAACATTTTGTTATAATTTGTAGTGTGGTGTTAGGTGTAATGTTGTGATTGTAACAATGACTAGCAGAGGTAGAATTCAATTTAAAAAAATGCTTTTGACTTTACTTCTGACCTTGAAAAATAAAAATTTTGCTTCTTACTTTTTACTTTTCTTACATTCATTTCACTTTTCACTTTTACAACATTTGTTGTTCTACACTCCACCTACACTCGCTCACTAACCGTTAGCGCTACTACTTTCGACAACGTAAACTAACACTTTCAGGTTGTGTGAACAAACACGACTTTTTTCATTCGTTCACCCGAGAACGCTGAAACTCATTTCCCACTCAAACTGTAATCTCGTAATGGAGGGAGATTGTTCATCTTCCTCAAACTTGTAAATTGTATTTTAAATCATTGCATTAAAGTATCTCTAACTAACTTGTTCCTTTCCTTGGATTTCAACCTCACTTCATGGTAGGCAGAGCTGCAATTCCTGAATAGTTAGTACAGAGTGATACTTAATCTTGCAATTTAATTTTTTGCTATAGTATCCAAAAGTTTAAGGAACTATAAGCTTTTATTTTCGTTAAAAGTTAATTTTTTACGAAGTATATTTTAATTCAAGAGTTGTTAACTCAAGTGAATTTTTTTTTTTCGTTTAATTTTTCGAAAAGTTCATCGAAAATTATTCGAGGTTTATTTGAATCACATTGGCGCCAAATTAATTTAACGCCATTTTGATCATCTTCCGAAAAATACTGGATCGTCTTTTTGCGGTAAGGTGAAATCAAAGTATTTTCGCCGTGGGATTGCAGATTACTTCGGACCTGGATCGTCTGTTACAGCAAGGTGAAACATAAAAAAAGTTCAAAAATCAGAGATGACTGTTACTTCCAACTCAATCATCGTGATTTTCAAACACCATCATCTATCAAAAAATCTTCATCGAAATTTCGTTGATTGAGTGCTACTGATTTAACTGTTTCGTATGCTGCCAAGATTGAAATTTTCTGAAGATGACCTGAGATTGATCCAATTGCTGACTCATGGGAAAATGCCGATTACTCACAAACTCAACAGGGAGATATTCAACGGAATTCCGCAGATTACGGGTAATGTAATTTTCGATACTTTCAAATTATATATTTCATTTACTATTGCGGAAAACGATGGGATATATTCAGTGATTTTGTGGGATATTGAGCGAAATTAGTTATATAAAAAATTGTTTTTCTCTTTGAGAATTTTTTTTATTCCTTCAATTTCCAAAATGCTTAATTTTAAAACCCCCTTTAGTTCGGTAAAAATCAAGTGAAATTTCACAGGATGATTAAGCTTAAAAATAAGTTCGAATAAAGCAGGTTACGAATGATAAGGTTTTGGAAACAAATTGCTAACTGCACATCAAACTGTGAAGGAACAATAAAAATTAAACAAAAAGATTATAAAAAATTATTAAATACTTTTGAAAACGAAAAAATAACAGAAGTGAGAATAAATTTAATTGAATTCCCATTCTGGAAAACATTTTTGGGAGAAATAGTTTTAGAAACCTTCTCAGTAAATGTTGTTGGAATAATTCATTATAAAAGAGGTATCAAAGTCGCAAAATTCATAGAAATTTCAAAAAATATTTTCAGTATTCAAGCTTTGGACTCGATAGAATCTTTCAGAATTTTTCTTGAAAATTTTGAGAGAAAATCCTCTTTAAAAATACGTAAAATTACAAAAACTAAAAAATATAATATAATATTAACAAGTAAAACATTTTCATATTTGAAAAAATTTCATGTTTCAACAATTTATTGTCATAAAAGAAAAAATCCTTTGTCATATTGGGCAAGTTTAATTGTGAAAGTTCATGTCACAAAATTCCTTCGTTAAAAATACTAATGCATAAACCTGAAAAATTATTACAATAATATTACAGATAGCATTCAAGAATAACTTTCAATAGATCCTTTGTTATAAATAATCACAAGGATTCAAATTTAAACAAGATTTCTTCAAGTTTATTTCTGAAATATATTCTCAATTAGAATATTTTTTATTTTTCTCTTATTTTCTTTTTTCATATTTTAAAACACAAAAATACACACGAATAATATTACAAAAAATTAATAATTTAAATAAAAATAAAATTTTTTTTTCCTTTCAAAAATAAAAAATTTTTTTGCAATTAATTTTTTTGAAAATAAATTTTATTTTATTTTTCAAAATTGAGTTATCGGAACTAAGTACATTACCAAGTAATCCAGAAAGCATGAATACGACAAGTGAGAGAACCACTACCCCATCCCCTCAAGGAGGATCAGGATCTGGGAGTACACACCCTCAAGTACATTATGTCATGCCATCTGATGAAACCATACGTCCGATACAAGGTCCAAGTGGAAAAATATTTGATGGTCAATATTACTTGGACTGGAAACGTATGATAATAGCTTTAATAAGGGGTTCGGGATATTGGGATGTTTTTGGACCACACCCTGAACTAAAAATTTATATTGAAAATATGGATAATCTACAATACAGACCATCTTCGAATTCTGCTAAAGCATATTTTAAAAAACAAGAATGTGCAAAAGCATTCATTATGGAACGGATGACATATAATGTATCAAAACAAATTGGGGAATGTAAAACAGTAGATCAAATTTTTGAAAAATTAGATATAACTTACGGTTCTAAAACAAAAATAGTCGCAAATATGGCAAAATCAAAATGGACTGCTTTTAGATTTACACCAGGTGGCAATATAAGAGGTTTCTTAAATAAATGGGACATGTTAGTACAAGAAGTTCGTGATGCAGGGAAGGAGGTATCTGAAGAAGAGGAATTAGAAAACCTTCAATTGGCATTAGGATACGAACAAACCATTGCAAAAATGCAATTTGATAACCTCCCTGAAAATAGAAAAAATCTAGAAGTATTTAAACAAATATTAAAAGAAGACGGTGATCAAAAAATGAGAGATAAACAAATTAAATTACAATACCAATTGTCTAACAAAAAATTTGATAATAATGGGAATAAATTCAAAAATAATAATACGAATTATAATAATAATAAAGACAATAGATGGAATAGAAATAATAATTATAGACGAAATAATAATACAAATGGAAACAATAATGGAAATAATAATAATAATAATTATAGAAACAATAATCCAAGAAATGAAAATAATAATCATAATAATCAAAATAATTATAATAAAAACCAAAATAATAACAGAAATAATGATCAGTCACCTAGAAAAAATAATAAAGAAGAAAGATGTTTCATATGTAACCAAACGGGACATTATAAAAATAAATGCCCTGATTATAAACCAGAAAATAAGGAACAAAATAAAGAAAAACCAAAAAATAAAGATAAAAAAGAAGAAAGACCAATAAAATTATCATACATGGTCAAAAAATACAACAATGATGATTGGCTCTTAAAAAAATTAATTAAAGATAATACAAAAAATGAAAATTATATACACCTAAAAAAAAAATGTTACTTGTTGGGGGGGGGGGCGGAACTCCATCTCACATCAAATATAGAAAAGTTAATTAATGTAACAAAATTTAAAATTCCAGTAAAATTACAGTGTGCACTCAAAGACACGTATTTATATGCTACACATATGGGAAATATGAGAATATTAGTAGAAAATGAAAACAAAATTCAAACAGCAATTGAGTTATTGGAAGTCCATTATGTACTGGATCTGTCATTGGATATTATGTCTGGAATTAAAGTGACAGAATCTGGAATTCTACATATGGACCAGGGAAAAGAAAAAATACAAACGTACTTTATAGAAACAGGAGACATTTTATTTACATCTTATAAAATCGATGGTGTCTTTCAAGTAAATTATGATTACATAAACATACCAAAAAAATGTATGCCCGTCACTCAAAATCAAGATGACGATGAATGGGATTCCATTTCTGTCGAATTAGAAATAGAAGAAGAGGAAGAAGAACCCAATAATAATAATAATTTAGAAGAAAATAATGAAAATAATAATATTACAACAGAAAATAATAATAATGAGGATAATAGTAATAATAATAAAAAAAAAAAATAATAATAATATTTCAGATAATTCGTTAGAAATAATCCAAAATAATACAAATAATCATAAAAAAATGATTTGGCATATGCGATTAGGTCATTTAAACGGAAAATACATGAGATATTTACATAAAGTTACAGTTGGAATTCCAAAAACAATTAATTTTAAAGATGATGATTTCATCAATTGTGAAATCTGTAAAATAGCTAATAGCCAATGTCTAGGTCACAATAATGTTAGAAATAAACCCCAAAGGAGACTGGAAATTATATCATCTAATATCATGGGACCATTCACACCCACAATAGCCAATCAAAAATATATATTAACATTCATTGACAATTATAGCAAATACACCTTCGTGATACCAATATCAAATAAAAGTCAAGTATTTACCGAATTCAAAAATATTTTTCAATCAATGAAAAACAAATTTCCTGAAACACCCATAAGCCAAATAAGATGCGATAATGCAAAGGAATACACGGATCAAAAATTAGTTAAATTTTGTGAAGAAAATGGAATACAGATTGAAAATGTAGTTCCTTACTCGCCAGAATTAAATGGAACTGCTAAACATCAAAATCAAACTTTGATGAAAAGAGTAAGAAGTTTACTAATTGATGGTTATCTAGATATTAAATATTGGGCACATGCACTAGCTACAGCCGCATATTTAATAAACAGATCACCAACAAGAGTAAATTCAGAGTACAAAACTCCATACGAAATTTTTTTTGGTAAAAAACCCAATTTGGATAATTTAAAAATTTTCGAATCATTAGTTTATAGGCATATTCCATTAGAAGTTCAACAGCAGAGTGCAACTAAATCAAAAAATAGAAATGAACAAAGAATAGACCCAAAATTTGCACCAAGGGGAGAAAAGGGTATACTCATGGGATATACCACTACGGGATATTGCATTAGAGACCCCTTTTCAAATAAATTCAATATATCTTGTGATGCCAAGTTTGATGAAAATAAAAATATATCAAATTTAAAAAATTGTGAACAAGAACTGGTACTTAAACCAGCAAATTTTGTAAAAAATTTAGTCAACATAAATACTTTTAACATTACAAAAACTATAGATAACAGGTGGATCGAAGATTGTATACCGACATGCTATAAGGATGTTAAAAATAATCCATTTAGAAGAGAATGGATGAAAGCTATTGAAGATGAATTTATTTCATTGGGGGAAATGGACGTGTAGGAAGAAGTAGACTACAATAAATCTTTAAAAACGATATATACAAGATGGGTATTTGTAACAAAACCAAACGATGAAGGATACCACCAACCAAAAGCAAGATTAGTCGCTAGGGGTTTCAAGGATAGAACTGAATATGAGTTAGGACAAGTATTCGCCTCTGTAATTCCGATTTGGTTAGTAAGATGGTTCCTATCGATAGTCAATAAATATGACTTAGAAATGATTCAATATGATGTGAAAACAGCATATCTGAATTCCCCTGCAATAGTTCCTATATACTTAAAGCCCCTGGAAGGTTTATTAATGGAAAGTAATAAATTATTAAGACTTAAAAAATCTATTTATGGCCTAAAAACATCGTCCAAATCATGGTACAATTTAATAAATGAATACATTCTAAAAATGAACTTTGAAAGATCCAAAACAGACAAATGTTTATACTTCAAAAAATCAAATGAAAAAATAATTTTTATGATCACATACGTTGATGACATATTAATAGCGTCAAATACCCCCAAATGGATTAAAAATGTAAACGATTCTTTTCAAAAAAGATTTACCATGAAAATTATTGATAACCCAAGATTTTATTTAGGATTTGAGATCATTGGAGATAGAAAAGAAAATACCATAACTTTAATACAATCATGATATAAAGAAAAAATTTAAAAAAAATATAATCAAAATTAATCAAATTTCATAAATACACCCATAGAAACATCCTTAAAAATTGAAGAAGATGAAAACTGCACACAATACTGAATATCGTTCAATGATTGGAGCCCTGTTATATCTAGCTAGAATAACAAGACCCGATATTTCATTTGCAGTTAATTTTTTCTCACGATTCCAAACAAAATCAAACTCTAAATTAAAAAATCATGTAAGAAGAATATTTAAATATGTGAACACAACAAAAGAATTTTTGATTAAATTCACATCAGATAGTAAAGGCATACACTCTTTCATAGATGCATCTTATGCCCCAGACGTAAAAGATCACGAAATAAAAATATCAAATCTAAATTTAGGGAAATCTATATCGGGATTCTTAATATATTTAAATGGGGACTTAATTAATTGGAATATAAGAAGACAAACAATTGTTGCCACAAGTTCAACTGCTGCTGAAATAATTGCAGTATTCGATGCTTTAGACGATATACAAGTCACCTTTCTATTACAAAAAGAAATATTCCAAGAAAATGACCCAGTAAGAATTTTCGAAGATAATATATCAGCCCTCAGGATAATGTCAGGAGGAGCCCAAAAACGAGCAAGAGCCCTAATGATAAAATGCTATGCCATTACACAATTGGTAGAGGATAAAGAAATTGAATTCAAAACTGTGAGTACAAATTCGCAATTAGCAGACATGCTAACAAAAAGTCTCGAAAAACAAAAATTTAGAAATCTAGTCGAGAAAATATTAACAACATCAAACCTCTCACAATAATATTGGGAAATTGTTTATTTTAAAAGGGGAAGAAATATAAATATTCAAAGTTAATAATATGTCAAATCACTGAATACAATAATCTCGCCTTTTGTAATATAGTATATGAAAAATATAATGTTCGAGAAAAAGAAAAATCACATGTTCAAACAAAATTAATAACATAATATATTCTTTAGGCCAAAAAATACTTGTTGAAACAAAATTTATTTTCGTGTAAGTATTCATTGTCATCTCTGCAAATTCAGCTTTTGAATGAACAGAGATTTGAATACAAATCATCAACATGATTTCACACGTTTAGTTGATATTAGTTTATCACATTTCGGAACACCCTTATTCAACAGGTACTAAACAAAATTGAACAAAATTTTTCTCGAACAGCATGAAATATCGAAAAATATCCAGATCGTAATACGTTAACGTAATATAATGCGTCGATAAATAATTTCGAAGATATGTCGAAGTATATGTTGTAATCTAGTCATTGTTCATTATTAATTTAATTTTATGTAATTTGTTTTATTTATTTTTTGGGAAATGAATATAAATGTGTAATAATATTATAATTCAAAATTTTCGTTCTCGCAATAAATCATGTTCACTCGTTTCGTTGGACTGTGGGGGGGGGGGTTGTTCTACACTCCACCTACACTCGCTCACTAACTGTTAGCGCTACTACTTTCGACAATGTAAACTAACACTTTCAGGTTGTGCGAACAAACACGACTTTTTTCATTCGTTCACCCGAGAACGCTGAAACTCATTTCCCACTCAAACTGTAATCTCGCAATGGAGGTAGATCGTTCATCTTCCTCAAACTTGTGAATTGTATTTTAAATCATTGCATTAAAGTATCTCTAACTAACTTGTTCCTTTCCTTGGATTTCAACCTCACTTCAACATTTATTTTGCTTTTCACTTTTGCTTTCACATTCCAAATTTTAAAATATTTCATTTTCTGCTCTTTCTCTTGAAAAGACTCAATAATTCTTCAGCTTTTGAATTTTGCATCTGACCTTCAAAAATAAAACTTTTGCTATTTATTTTTTGCCTTTCAAATATTTATTACATTTTCCACTTATACTTTTTTAATTTTTAAACTAGTGTGAGGCACAGATCTTAATTTGCAAGAACAGAATGCACAGTTACCAAACATTTTTTTTTTCAGTTCTTCAGTATTTCTTTAGTGAGACAAATATAAAAGAACGTGGTGTTTCCCGTTCGTCGCCATTAGCCGAATGACATCGTTCGTTATTTCTTGTAACGAACTTGTCTGTGTTGCCTGTGTTTGTGTAAGTTGGTAACGTTTGATAGGTTTGTTCTCCTGACGTCATAGAGTCGATCAATGACGTCAGTGAGATAACGATATTGTATCACATTATCGTTATCGAATCGTGTACGACACCGTCGTTCACGATACTCGGGGGGGGGGAAGTCTCAGTCTATCCCATTTTCCCTTCCGTTTAGAAGTCATCGAGGAATTGTCTGTTATTTGTCTTAATTTGTTTTTTTTTTTTTTTTTTTTTTTTTTTTTTTGTATTGTATTGATAGGTTTGTTGTGTGATGGTTAGTGTGTTTGTTGTCTGCGAATTGTTTATTGACGTTATAATAAATAAAGAACAAGATATACAAATTATAAACTCATTTATTTTATATACAAAATAACAATGCTTAATAATTATGGAAACAATAATATATATAAGGTTTAGGAACGTTTGGTATCACATATTTTGAATGTTTAATTTGACTTAAGGAACGTTTATTTGTTAAATTTATTTAATATATTGGTAAATGTTGAGATCTGCCTTCTTCTCTTGTTGTTTGAAGGTCTATTATCACAGTTAGTTTCCAGTTTGAAGTTCTATGATCACAGCTAGTTTCTTGTATGATGATTCGTGTTCGGCGTCATGCTTCTGATGTTATTCTATTCTGGTTTGTCTCTTTCTTTCAGGTATATTTGTGATTCTGTGAAAAGAATAAAATGCATTATTTTATATAATCATTGTTTGTTAATAAACACGTCAACTGCATCGTTTTTCCTTCTGTGAGGATAAAAGATGGTTGGCTAGTGTTTATATTGTTGGTTTGTTACATGTCACCTGCTTCTCCAATCTTTATATTGGTTCCACAGTGGGTCCTCTGGTTGCAAACTCGGTCTGTTTTGTTTATAAGTCTACCCAGAGTAGATTCTCCTAAAGACGGTCTGAGCTACGAATTATTTATGATAATTCGTAGATGTTATGTTTTTTGGGCCACTACTTTTGTGTGTGGATGTTGCAAGGCCGCTTGAGAATTTAGCTCTAATGGTGCTAAATATTTAAGGGGTCTGGTGGTAAGTGTTCCGTTTGGAAACATAATGGAGGCTGATCTTATAATTTGGTCTGGGGATTTATGTAATTCTTTAATTACTGCAAGTTGTGGTTTGTTGGGTGTGGATGCGACGTCTATGACGTGTACTAAATCTCCGATTTTTGGTAAATCGTCGTTTGTATGGTAATTATTTGGTATCGGTTGTGGTTGTTTGTCCCTAAGATATGTGAGGTAATTTTGTTTCCATTGTATCCATAAGTTTTTTAGGTATATTTGGTCTATTTTCCATATGTGTTGTAAATGTTTTTCTGTTGATGTATGGTTGACATTTGGTTTGTCTGATTGTAGTATTGTATGTTGAAAGTTTGCGTGAAGAAAGTTGGCTGGTGTAAGGTATGAGTATGTTGATGTTTCTGATTCTGGGCATAAAGGTCTTTCGTTAATCATTATTTGTAGTTGTTTGATAGTGATGTGAAATGTGTGTATGTATATGGGGTGGTGTCCTACAGTCTTGTAGTAAGATTGTTTGATAATGCCAATTAGGCGTTCGTAAGTGCCACCGTACCATGGGGCTTTAGCTGGTATAAATTTCCATTGTATGTTATTTTCGTATAAATAATTTTGTATTTTATTGTTATTTGTTATATTGTTCCAAAAGTTTGTTATGTTTGTGTTGATGACTCTGAATTGTGCCGCATTATCAGACAGTATTAATTTGGGTGTTCCTCTGTCTGCGAAAAATGAGTGAAAGGCACACCAAATTTCCTCTGTTTGTAAAGATTTGATGGGTATTAAATATACTGCTCGTATAGTGAGGCAGGTGAATATGAGAATCCATCTTTTGGATGGTGATGTTGATGGTGAAATTTGTTGTGAACGTTGTTTTATTATTTTATTATATGTATAAAATGGTCCAAATATATCGACCCCAGTGTGTGTGAACGGATGAGCTTTCTCATTAAGTCTGAAATCTGGCATGGTTGAAAAGGGTGGTTGTTTATAGGGTTTTCTCGAATGAATTTTACATTTATAACAATTTTTTCGAATTGTTGATATGACTAGTTTGTTTATGCTTGTTGTGAAGAAATTTTTTCTAAATTTTGCGACCGTATATCTGGTTCCACTATGGTAACCTTTTTCATGTATGTATAATATTATTAATTTAGTTAAGTGTGATTGTGGGGGTAATAAATATGGTGTATAAGTTTGTGTATGTAATGTATGTGGAGGTAGGTAATTATGTAATCTGAGCATGTTGTCTTTGTCTAATTTTATGTGAAATTTTTTGAATATTGCGTATGGTGGTGGGTTTGTTTGTTGCAATTGTTGGAATATGGGTTTACAATATTTTCTTTGTTCTGCATTTATGAAAATAGTTAGTATCTGGAAAAATTGGTAATTTGTGTGAAGGTATGGTATTGTAAGGGATTTATTGTTTGCTGTTTTTTCTCTAAATTGTTTTAATGCTTTTATCGTAATTTGGAAGGTCTTGATTAATTTTTGTAATGAAGAGAATTTATAAAGGTCTAGGTCAAATGGTGTTAAGTTTTTACCATATATATACGTGATGAATGTATTTGTGTTTTGTGATGTAGAATTTGTGATTATTTCTTCGTGATCTAGGTGTGGGTGTGAATGTTGTGTCTTTGATGTATTGTCAATTATTTCTTCGTGGTCAATATCGGGATTTGTCTTGTTGTTGTTGGTTGTTTCCGATATTTGTTCGTAATGTGGGATTTTGTATGTTCTAGATTGTGTTTGTCTGTGTTTACGTGTATATGTATGGTCATTATATGTGTTATTTAATATTGTTTCATTAGTGTATGGTTGGGCGTAGTCATGTAAGGATTCTGCTATGGTACAGAAAGTTTGTTCGTGTTGGTCTTCTGTCTGGATTTCTGAGGTTTCGTCTTTTAATGTGTGTAAATCCGTTTGTGGCCATTCTGTTTTTTCTTTTGCTAGCCATTCTGGTCCTGTGAACCATTTTGATTGTGTTAAGGATGTTAGGTTTGCTCCTCTGGATCCTATGTCTGCTGGGTTTTCTTTGGTTGGTACGTATTGGTATAGTGTGTTTGGGATTGATATGATCTCTTTAACTCTGTTTTGTGTAAAGGGGGGTAGAATTTTTCTTTGTGTGAGCCAGATGAGTACGCATTTACTATCAGACCATAGGAAGATGGTTTGTTATGTGATACTTGTAATGTTTCTCTAAGGAATTTAATGAGCCGTGCTCCAGTAATGCTGCTATTAGTTCTAATTTTGGTATTGTGTGTGTTTTTGCTGGTGTTAGTCGGCATTTGCCTATCAGGAATCTTAATGTGTGTATATTGTTTGTTTTGTATCTTAGATATGCTACTGCTGAATATGCTATTGCGGAGGCGTCTACAAATATGTGAATTTCTGCTTGTTCTGGTATAAATGGTTTTTGAAAAAATTTTCTTTGGAAACATATGTCGTTACATTTGCTTATGTCTGTTATAATGTTTTCTGCTATTGGTATTAAAGAGAGTGGTAATGGTGTGTCCCATTCTTGTTTTTGGTCCCATAAGGTTCGTACGAAGGCTTTTGCTGGACTAATAATGGTGCGAACCATCCTAGTGGGTCGAAAATCGCTGAAAAGTTACTTACAAAGGTTCTTTTTGTATGTTGTTCGGGGATTTTCATTTTTGGTTTTAAGTAGAGTATGTCTTTTGTGTAGTCCCATTGAATGCCTAGTATTTTAACAGGTGGTTTTTGTATTGCGTTTTTGTCTGTAAAATGTGTTCGTAATTCTGAGTCATTAGTTGCCCATTGTGCTAGTTCCATGGAAATGTCATTGAAAGTTTTGTTAGATGCATTGTATAATTTAAGTGCTTGTTCGTTTGTTGAAACTGATGTGATTAGGTTGTCTACGTAAAAGTGATTTGTTAGAATGTTATAAAATTGAGGGTTAGTGTTTTGAAAGTGATATAGTAGTGTTGCTGCAAGTAAAAATGGTGATGCTATGACACCAAATGGTACTCTTTTGAATCTGATGATTATAAGATTGTGGTTTGCTAATGGTTTGTTCGGGTCTTTGAGCCATAGAAATCTTGTGACGTCTCGGTCTGATGGGTTTAATTCTAGTTGTAAAAATGCTTTCCTAATGTCTGCACTTATACCAATTGGGTTTAATCTGAATGTTATGAATAGTTTTACGAGGTCTGCGAGAAGTTTTAATCCTTTATGTATACAATCATTCATTGAATGGTTTGCTTTTTTAGTTTTGGCTGATCCGTCAAAAACTATTCTAATCGGGTGTGTGAGTTTGGTTGGGTCTATTATTCCGTGATGTGCTAAGTAATGTACTGGTTCTGATGTATGTTTGTTGTTGACTACTTCTATTATATCATTTTTGAATAGTTCTTGGAAGTATGCATCGTATTTTTGGAAAAATTCAGGTGAGTTACGCATATGTGGTATTTGGCTTTTAAGTCTGCTGAATGCTAAGGAGTAGTTGTCTGGTAATGGGGGTGGATATATTTTCCATGGCCATCGTACTTGGTACCTTCCATTTACGAGTTTTATGTTTTTGTAAAATAATTCTATTGCTTTTTGTTCTTCTTGCTCTATTGTTAGGTCTGGTGTTGTTATCCCTATTGTTTCTAATTTCCATAACTTTCTACGTCTAGTTCTGATGAGAAATATATATGTTCATTTTTAGTTGGTTCTGGGTTATCTGTTAATTGTCCAGTTATGTGGAATCCGAAGTTTGTTTCAATTAGTTGTATTGATGGTGAGATGTGTGTGATTGATTTAATAAATTGCCACATGTATTCATTCCCGAGTAGTATGTGTATTTGTGATGTTGTTTTTAATGTTTGTGCGAATCGTAAGTTTTTATATTTTGGGTATGTTTGTTTAATTTCTTTTATGTTTTGCGTGTCTAATTTGTTAGATATGTTTTGTACTGTCCTAGCTATTATGTTTGAGAATTTTTGTATGCCATATTCTATTTCAAAGGTGACAATATTTGTATGGAATGTTTGTGTTGTTTGATTTTGTATTCCTGTTAACTTTAGAGAATGTGTGTCTATGATTGGTAGTTGAAGTGTTTGTATAGCAATGTTTTCTATTATATATGTTTTAGTGCTCCCTGAATCAAAGAATGCATTTATCGGATGTGTTTGTAGTGTTTGAGGGTTACGTATGTTTGTGCAGAATGTAAGAAATTTACTATTTGTAGATAGGATTGTAAATAAATTTAACTTACTTGGTATTGGTGGTTGGAGAACTGTTTCTTCGATTTGCGCTAATGTTGATATAGTCTGTTCGATTGTCGTTGGATTAATCTCTGTAGTAGGAGAGTGTCTGTTTTTTCGGTTCTGGAGGTGCTGTAAGGAAGTTAGATTATTAGTATCTTGTACTACCTGTGTTTTTGTATTGTTTTCTTCTTGCTTACGTGGTGGGAATTTGGTTTGTAGTTCTATGACTTTTTCTAAGTATCGGTTTGCTTCCTGTTTGGTTAGTGGGTACGTGATTCTGGGACATAGGGCTGAATGGTGTGCACTGGTCTGTTGGCATTGGAACCATCTGCATCTCCGTTGTGGCTGGTTACAGTGGTCTGCTGTAGCTAGGATTCCGCATTTGGGGCATAAATTATATTGTCTGAAGTATGTACGTCTGTTTTCTAGTGTGTTGTAACTTTTGTGGCAGCAAAGGTAGCTCCAATGTGGTCCTTTACAGAACATGCATCTTTGTTTCGTCGGTATTGCTGGGAATCTGTACAGTTGTTCTGGAATACTGGTGTCCGGGTCTGTTTTTGAATGATATACTGGAACAGAAATTTCATCTATATCGTTATCTATATAGTGTTCTGGCGAAGGTTTACCTTGGTCAATATTTGTATGAAAATTGGGACTGCTTTTAAGCTGTGCTTGGGTTTCTGTTATATTTTTATTGTTATTAGGTTTATTATATTGTAGTCTATTATGTTGACGTCTGTTAGGATTGTTATATGTTCTGTCTCTATAGTATGTGTTATTTTGTTGTTGTGTTTCTTGCGTTTTGTATATTTCTTTTGTTATGTCAGGCTTTTCTGTTAAGTCTCTTGTTTTAATTTCTTGGTATACTGCTTCTAAAACCGCTTTTGAGTTTGGTTTAGATATATCTATCCTGTTGGAATATGAATTTCTTGGAAATATTCTTAGTAATGTTGGAAAGGTGAGGTCGTCTGTTAATTCTGGTACGAAGTCGTGTATTGTGTCTAGCAACATGCACGTTTTGTCGTATGTGGTGCGTAAACTTTCTTTTGTATTTTGTGCTAAAGGTATGTTATTTAGAGTTTGCCATAGTTCTGACCGCAGTCTGGATTCATCTCCAAATTCGTCGTGTAGGTATTGTAGTCTTCTAAAGTAGCCTTGTTCGTTATGGCCTAATGTTGTTAGTCTTTGTTTGATGTTTTCAGGCATAGCATCTTCTAATATTTTACATTTCTGTGGTGTTATAATGTCTTCTCGTATATGTATGTATTTCATAAAAGATGTGATGAAGTCTGGATATGATATACGTTTCCCATTAAATTTGGGTAATTTGTATTTTGGTGTCTTTAGAAAACATGATTGAGTTAATGTTTGTGATCCAATGGGTATTTCCCAAACTTTTGGTATGTAAAGTGTGTTCTTTAGTAACGTTGGTTTTTGTGTATTTTTTGTATGTTCTTGTTGGTTGTTTTCTTGAGTTATTTGTTCCATTGTTATTTCTGTCGGTTGATGTGGAATAACGTTTGTGGGTTGTTTGTTAGGGTTTTGTATATGTGTATTATATATTATGACCCTTCTTTGTGGTAATATATTCATGTTCGTTTGAGTATCTCGTCTTGTAGGAGTTAAGTCAAGTGGTGTTGTTTCGTCTGTTGTGTTTCGTATCTTTGATTTTTTTGTTTCTATGATCGGTGTTTGTGGTGTTTGATCGTCTTTATAAGTCCATTTTGATGATCGTTTCCTTATTGGTGTTTGTTCAAGGGTTATTATAGGGATATCTGGATTATTACCTGTAGGTGTTGTGGGTCTGTATCTGTCACCAGATCCTGAACGGTAGTATCCGGTGGAGCGGGGACTTAGCATTTCCTCGCTGGATGTTCGTGAGACTGTTCGTTGACGTTTGCTTGGTGAGTTGGTGATGTTTGTTTCGCAGTAAATTTCAGGAGGTTGTTTGGTTTGTAAATATTGTTGAGCATGTTGTTGTTGTAGTTTGCGTGCAGTTTGTAATTCTTCAAATTCGTTATTAAGTCGAGTAATTTGAATTGTGAGTTCTTCTTTGATGTCGTAAACTTTTTGATAAAATTGTGTGTCAGCGTCTGTAGGGAGGTTATCTAGGTCTGTTAATTGAAATTGTAATGTACTGAGAAAAATGCGTACGTCTGCTGGTTGATATACGGCTACGTTATATGTTCTGGCTTGCTGTATTTTGTTTTCCGCTCTCGTCATTGATATTTCTATATATGAACGTTGGGGGTTTCTGAACGTTTGTTGTGTATGTTGTAGGTTTGTCGTAGTATAGTAGGTTTGTTTTTGTGGTTCATGAATTGGTTGTGTTTGTGTTATGTTAGGTGTAGGTAGCGTTACGTATGGCTTATTAGCCGTTGTTAATAATGCCATTGTTGTAGGTCTGTACCTTGATACTTGTTGACTGTCCGTAAATGCTATGGATGAGTATGTCTGTTGAGGATTTGGTTTCGTTACTGTGTGTGTCACTGTAGTCGGTAGAGTTATCGTAATTGATTTTGTTACTTGTGTGGGTTTGTTCGGTTCTAATGTTACTCCTGTTGTGTTTGTTTGATTTACTGCTTTTTGTTGTGGGTTTGTTGTCGTTGTTGATAGGTTGCGGGTGAGCGGTGATGGGTGTTGTCTGGGTTGTTCTGGAATTTTTAAAGGTGATGGATGTACGTCTACATCTGGGTTTGAGTTTCCTTGCTGGGTGTCTGCTGGTTCTGTGTTTTTCTGTTTCTTTTTTCCCATTGTTGAATCTGCGAAACAAATATCCTGTTAATATATGACGTTGCTTTATGTTTCACGCACGTGGAATTTGATCTAGCTTATTACATTTATCTCACTTGTTTATATAAATAAGTTCTATGAATATGCTCTGTAATAAGTTCACTGTATCTATTATGTTTAATTACTTACGTCTGTTTTGTTCCGTTGTGTCCGATGTGGACATGCGTTTGCGTTGTTGAATGGTTGTTTGTATCTTGTTTATTCTTCCTACTATTTCACAACCGAACACTTTTCGAATACCAAATACGTAAATTCACTTTTAATCATAAAATAAAACGCTTTTCGAGGACCGTAGTTGCTCTGTTACCATTTAGTGAGACAAATATAAAAGAACGTGGTGTTTCCCGTTCGTCGCCATTAGCCGAATGACATCGTTCGTTATTTCTTGTAACGAACTTGTCTGTGTTGCCTGTGTTTGTGTAAGTTGGTAACGTTTAATAGGTTTGTTCTCCTGACGTCATAGAGTCGATCAATGACGTCAGTGAGATAACGATATTGTATCACATTATCGTTATCGAATCGTGTACGACACCGTCGTTCACGATAATTTCTAGGTGGAGCCTCTGACTATATAGCTTAATGGACTGCTAGAACTGATAAGGAATACATAGGGTTAAATGGAACACCGCTGAAGACACTGTCAACAGGCGTTCTTTTTACAAAAAATGACCTTTGGTGATAAGTGATAGTGATTCCAAATTTCCAAATTGGAGACGTTTCAAATGAATCGATTTTTCGTTCAAAGAATTTAATAAGAGGTAATAAACTATTCTGATCATTGGCTGAAGAGTAACCAACATGAAATGATTTAAATGATGGCAATAAATATCAAACAGCAACCAGCTATGTTCAGTATTATAGAAAAATTGCGAATGTCCAGAATCATGGATAAATTGCGTCAGTTTTTTCAGGTATTGAGTACATTTATCCTTGATATCATAATAAATCGGTGAAAAAGACGAAATTTTCGCAGAGCATTTTAGAAGACGCAGAGCGACTATCATTACAAAGTAAAGTGGACGTCTATTTCGTAAATCCTGTGATTGCAAACAAATTAGTGAAGAACTAAAAAGTCACTGCATACACCGAATATTCTCAGACTGGTGTACCTCGCTAATTGTGAAACCGACCAAAGCAAATACGTTAGCTGAAACAACAAAAAATTGACGAACATAATCGCAAGGACAAAAAGAATGAATGCGCTACAATGATCGATTAAGATTGCGATAAATTTATGTGTACGATAGTATTCCATTAATAAATAGATTGTGAAGTAAGACCAATCAGAAAAAAAAATGAAACAGTAGAAAACTTACTGAAAATATCATGAAGTTTGTCTTCAGAATTCAACTTTAAATCATTTCACGGGCAAAGATATAGTAAGAAGGTGATAATGCTTCAGATAATGTTAAATGTCTTTTAATAACACTTTCCTGTTAAAATATTTACGAATTATTCAGTCTAAAATATGAAAAATCTTCAAAATTGCAGTACGTTAGTTGGTTCACAAAGTCGAATTACTACTCAGTACTCGATGTCAGTACTCACTCTCACTCAATTTTCAGTAGAAAACAATCCTTCTATCAGCCTTTATCACATGATTAATTGTGCCTTTGAGTAGTATTATAATAAAGGTTTATTCATAGAGTGTTATAAAAAAAAGTAAGAATTATGGAACAAAATAATTATGTCTAATTATAAAATTCACAATATTCTACCTGAATAGCAAAATCAGTTGTTGTCAAACAACCAACAGTTAAGCCGGTCCCCACAATGCGCGTATTCGGCGAACATCCGGCATTCGTCTACATTCGCGCATCGTGTGGGAGAAATGCCAATGCGAATGTTTGGCATTGCCAAACATTTGTCTAGGTTCTGGCAGTTGTCGGTAAATAATTCGTGAATCAAAGGGATGAAGAATATTTGAATGCTTGCAGATGGCTCCTACGTGACGTGCGTGAATAAGTTTGTATATTCATGGTGTAATTTAGGAGCTGCAAAGCAGCGAGGCAAATGTTTTGGCCGAATATTTGCCAAATAACATTTGCCGAATATGTACATCGTGTGGGACCGGCTTTACAGAAGTTGTTTCAGCAAATGAACCACAAGCCAGGGTTGCCAGGTTTCAAATATGAAAAGTCCGTACTCTGTCATATTTCTACATTTTTCAACGGCCAAAAAATCCGTACAAATTGGTACAGTGTTGCAAACTCGTTTTGAAAGAAAAAGTACCTTCTTCTTTTCTTTTTTTTTATGTTTTGAGACTTTTGAGAGATAATATTTCAAGTATTCGCCTTTTTTTCTGAATTTGCAAAAAAAAAAAAAAAAAAAGAAGCTATTCATAGTTTACCAGGAGAATTTTATTAGTTAAAATGTAGAAATACATCGAATAAATAGGTTAAAATTAAGGCTGTTTGTCATTAACGTCATTATAGTCTTTCAATATCTGAGTTTAGCATTTCATTTCTCATAAAATGAGGAAAAAAACTAGGGTATGATCTTAACTGTAGTTGCAGGCGTGTTTACGGCTGATTCTAGCTCAATGATATTGCAGCTTCATTCGTAATCGGATTGACTTGAAAGAATTCCTATTACTCAAACTCAATCTAGATTCTAGTCACTCCTGTGATCCTGTTATTGTGCATATATATTTGAATTTTTTTTTCTATTAATTTTTGTTAACTTTTGGGCTTTGGCTTCTCTTATCCTTTTTATCTCTTCTCCGATATTCTTGACATTATAAATTTATACTCTTGATGGCAAAAGCCAACAAACATTGAAAATTTGAAAATTTGACTTTTTTTTTTCATCAGCAATCAAGGCAACTAAACTGTGTGATGAAAAAAATGCTTAATTATAATTTATATTGTATTTTTGCTCAAAAATCCGTACTAGTGGCAAGAAATCCGTGTGAATCCGTACCCTATTACAATATCCATACAAAATCCGTACGCAGATTTTCATACCTTGAAAAATCCGTACACGTATGGATAAATCCGTACCACTGGCAACCCTGCCACAAGCAGAGCATTTCAATTCTGACATAGTGTTAGGAGTCACGAAAATATAACTCAATACAAATTCAGTTTTCACACAAAGTACCTTTTTCAAAAAGTAATGCCTGCATTGTTTGGCTTCAAGATTTTATCAGTTCTAGCAGTCCATTAAGCTATATAGTCAAAGGATGGGGCAACAGATCAATTGAGATAATCTAGGTGGTGGTTTGTTCACTCTAGAGGAGTATTGGTGGATGACTTATTCAGTACTACCTGGTAGACAGGCTCAGAATGGCTAAGTTACCACCCACAATCACGACCACAGACCAATCAACATTTATTAGAGGAGGAGAAAACTATATCAGTCTTCTCAACCTTGAGCAAATCCTTAAATATCTCTGATGAATTGTCCAAAATGATACCCTCTTCAACAGATCTTATATTTGACAATCATTAATCTATCAAATTAAACAGAAAAATTGAAGTCCCACGAGGTCTCTATCCCTAAGTTTACTATAAGCTCCATAAATTATATTTGTGAAGTAAAAATGTTTGCCACACAAATTAACAAATAAAGACAAGCTCTGAATCAAGCAAACTCGGACCCACCTCAGATTCATGAACAAATGAGCTCACAGAAAGCATTAGATCTATCTACCAAAATAAGGATAGATCCAATACAAAACATACTTTATGCGAGCTTCATACACAAATTAATGAACACACCATTCAACATAGATACAGACAAATTCAGCACTCTAATAAGCCTCAAGAGAATTTTCTATCATTGCCTAACAGCCATTAGAAAAATCTCAAGAAGTGACTCGCATGAAGTAGATTGGTTTCACTATGGGTAATATTGTCTAACAATTATCAGTTTGAATTATTATGCTTTATATGTATATGCAGACCAAAAAAACATTTCTCTGATCTACATAACACATTTATGTCACATAATCCACCAGAATATGTGGCATATGAAAAATTCCACATAATCATAGACAAATCAAGGCTACTCTGGTTAAGAAATTACATACCTGTAACGCCATTCACCAAGGACATTTGGTTCCCAATACTGTCACACCCAAAATCTCAACTGAGCTGATACTACTGAATGTACATGCACTCAATAGTCATACAGGCATTAAATTCACAATGGCAGTCTCCTGTAGGACCTACTTTTTACCTAAAGCAATGAAAATACTCCTAAAAGTATTAAAAAACTCATGCCTAGTGTGTAAAAAGCAAATAAATGGCCTTTCACCCAATCAACACACTCTGTAATTCCCAATTTCAGACTAATTCCATTTACACATCCCTTCACCAACATAGGTGTAGATGTCTTCAGTCCATGTTCAGTATTTGATGAATATTTACCAAAAAAGAAAAAGGCTTTAGCAATACCAACAATATCAACATATAAAAAATGGATATTGATCTTTACTTGTCTATCCACAAGAGTAGTGTACTTTTTATTTTTATTGTCATTAATTACACAAGAAATGAGGACGGTGTTCCAGACCTTTTTTGCATATTGTGGAACACCAAAAGCAATATTATCTGACAATGCTGCCCAATTTAGGTTAGTTGCAACCAACTTACCCTAATTTTGGGAAGCAATAATGTCAGATAGCTCTATAAGTGACAAACTAATACAAAAAGGCATCACTTGGCACTTCACACCACCTAAGGCTCCTTGGTATAGCGCTTCGTATGAAAGACTCCTAGAGGGCTTTAAACAAGAATTAGAGCAGATCATGGATTCACACTCTCATCATTGCTTTAACTTTCAAGCAGCGCTTAAAAACATGTAAGTGATGACAAATGAGAGACCACTTTGCCCAGTAGTAGATGTAGGTGAGCAGGAAACATTGACAACTACACACTTCTTCCATACAAAATTTAGAAACTTTACCCTAGACCTAGACAAACCTTTTATACAAAACCTCCATAATTTTCAAAAACCTACAAGGCCTCTGGAAAACAGACAAGGATAACTTTAATAAGCTTTGGGCAGTGTGGAAAGGGCTCTATCTCCCACATCTGAGATATAGAGTCACAAAAGGTTTATGACAAAACCAGAAGCCAACAGGTTACAAGTTAGCCACCGTAGTCAACATGATGACATCTCACAATGGCCTGGTACACCAGACAGATGTAAGACTACCAACTTCAAAAATAGTCAATAAACCTATAAAGTTCTTAGCAGCCCTGGAGCTAAGAACAAAAGGTATAGAAGATAGCCCTGTGCTGGCCTAACTTCTATCTGTACTCAATCTGGAAAAACACACATGCACACAGTCACTACCAACAACTTCAGTGCTAGTGCTTTAAAGACATAACAAGTCAACGTTGCCCAATACTTACTCTACCATCCAGCTACCTATTTAGACAAATGGGTAGAGGTGATAGTGAATCGCAATTTATACAAATTGAAACTGTGATAACTTTATCAACTATCACAACTTTTATAAAATTTCTAATCCAAATGTATTTCTCCCATTCAGAATCAGTGCTGAATCGTAATCACCTGTCTGAAATGTTCTGTAATTTATTGGACCACAAATCAGAAGTTGGGAGCCACTTGGTGACTCTGACTCCCAACTAAAAGAAAAATGAATTTTAATTTGTTTTCCTTTATGTAATAAGATTTGTGGTCCACTTGTGAATAGGTATTTTAAGTATTATTTTTGTGTAAATATTTTGTAAATAAATAACATTAATGTACTTGTGTGCGTATATAACTCAATCTCTTTTGTATAGATCTTTAGGGATAGTGAGTCTTGGAGGACTGGCTATGGATACTGCCCCCAGTATCGTGGGTGTAGCCCACAATCTCCTGTACGCCTGGCAGGTGAACAAGACACTTGTCTACTGAGGAAACGTAGGTAGACAAGCGACTAGGCTGAGGAGGTAGCCATCAGTTGTTGTTGTACCTAGTGAGCGAGGTAGGTGTGTGATGACATACATTTTATAGTCCTCTGGACATTAAATACACACCAACCTACAAGTGACCGATCAGTAGTGTTTCTGCCACTACAGGACTATTTCTCACTTCTGAAAAATTTATAAGGGGCGTAGTTCCTTGTGCCCCTCCTGAGTTTGGTTAATGAGCCTGTTGCATTTTAAATTCATTATTCATTAAATTTGTTGTTTTTAAAAATATGACTTGCCTATTACCTAATGGAACATCTTAAAATAGGTAGATTAAAGATGAACTACTTTAGAGTAATTTAAGTCGAAAAATTTAATGAGTTATACTGTAACTTTAACACGTCATTTCGGCGAAATTTTTATGGTCAAAAAAAGTAATATTGTAGGAAAACTGATATAAACTGGTCACGTTTTCGCACGGCAATAATATCTTTGTTCTGGTGCAGTAATTAACGAATGTGAATTTTTGTTAGTTATGAGAGAAAAATAAAAGTGCGTAGTAAGTTGTTATAACTTTAATGAATCCTTGACATTAGCAATATCTTATGACCTTGCATCGTAAAAAATGCTATAAATGGTAGTAAACAAAAATCCTCCAATTGATTCGGCTCTAGATACTTTATACTATTTACGTTGCCTTTCAAGAATTCAGTAGGTATGCAATATTTCGTGAAAATGACCGGCACTTACTATCTGTTTGTAGGGCTGTAATCTGTATCAGCCTGGAGTAAGTTGATGGTAGATAGATTAATAGATGGATATTGGCCTGTTAAATCAAACTAAAATTTTTGAGTTTTCGATTTTAAATTTATAAAAAAGGAGAATACCTACGTTCGACTTGGAGAAGGATATATCATTCATGTTAAAGGAAAATGTTACTAAAAAGTTTTTATAAAACGTCGAAAGTTTTTTTTCCAGTTCCGAATATTATTCGGGATGGGATACTTCATTGCTTCATAATGTTTGTATCAGGAAGATACATAGTAGAGGACGGTATCCGAATTTTATTCATCGAGCGGTCAGATAATGACTAAACGAACTCAATAAGTAGTAAAAGAAACAAAAACTGAAGTACGAAGACTTGCCAAATTACAAATTGAAGGGATAACTTGATTTTGAATTTGTTATACATCCGTATACCGATATGTCATATAAAACATGAATAATGTACGTTAAAAACGAATTTAAAAAAAATAAACTTTTATTTATTTATTTTTGGATTTAGCTTCATATGAAATAAATATTATTTCGTTGCGGAAGGTTGGCTGAAGTATAGGTATACTTTAAAATCGCAGTAGTGAGTAGAATAAAAGCTTATAACAATGATTATCGGTAGGCGTATGTTTTTTGACTACTGTAAGACGTAGTAGTATCATCTCGGATGAAAAAACAATTAAAACCTAGTGTTTTGCCTATTCTCAAAATTGAAGGAGGTCAGACAGGTTAAAAATTTTGAAATTAAAATTTTCTTTTTTTTTTTTTTCACCTGGTAAATGGTAATGAATGATTTCAGAGAGATTGCAACTACAGTATAATTGTATCATCATTTCTCCCAGATTTAAAGAGTTTAAAAAGTTATCTTTTTAGCATCTATCTACGTGATCGGAGCTGAATCTAACTTTATGAGGGACTGGTTGAAATATTATGGGAATGTTCCCCCCCAAAAAACAACAACATTTCATAAATTTATTTCTAGATGTAACCAGTGATTTCCAATAACAACGGAGATGTTTAAAATGTTTGTTAATCACATAATTAGTTTGATTCGAATTTTACATTTTTTTGAGGGCCCTGCTTATGTGGAGGCCTAGGTGCAGCGCCCTTAGAGCAGTCATCCAAAATCTTGACCAGTATATGATTTTTTAAAGAGAAAAAAAGAAGATGTTTTTCATATTTTGTAGCATGTTCCAGCTCCTTCAATTTTTGAAATAGGTAAAATATGGTTTTATGAATTTTTTTTGCTGAGCCAATAATACCACGAACGAAAATGTGTATTTTTGATAATAATTTGTTTCGTTATGGGAAAAAAATTTTGATTTTTTTGGACTTTCAAAACCTAGTTACCCTTTCAGTTTGTAATTTGGTAACATTTAATACTTACATGGATTTTTTATTTCTCTCAATAAGTTCTGTTGAAAATTTAGACCCTTGTATAGCACAGGATCACAAGGTATAGCAATGTTTAATTTATTTTCGGCGAGAAATATTCGAAAAATTGAAGCTCGTACGCTCATAAATCATTTTAAATGTTTTATATTAATGGATAAAATTAAATTTTTCAAAGCAAAACTAATACAAATTCAGCAGTTCAAGCTGAAGAAACTACGTTCTTGTTTGAAAGATTGTTGCCCGATTTCGTTCCACTTGCGAACGTGCAAAAAATTTTCTTTTCGTTTTACACATAAAAAAAAATTAAACTGCTTGATGATCTCTCGGAGAGAAAAAATGTAATTATTGAAAAAACTGATTAGATGAAATAAGCGAAGGGCGAAAATATTAGAGTAGGCGCTAAATATGTAAAAAATGTCTATATTTTTCGATTTACCGTGTTGATGGAAGATAAATTTTTGTATTTTCGCAGTGTGATCACCTTACCGAACTCAAAATATCAGCCTTCAAAATTTTTAATGAGCAGAAACAAAAGTATACGTAATGCTATTAAAATACGGTTGTATAAAAAAAAGATAAATAAGAGAAGAAAAGCCGATTTATTGCTTAAATTTAAAATGGTATTTCGCATTTTTAACTCAATTCTTCAAAACTGAAACTCTGGTACATATTATTTATAATACATGTGTTTGATGAAAAAATGGTATGGACTTCAAATAATTAAGAAAAAATGTTATGTACGAATGTTTGCATACCTTCATTTTGAAGGAAACTGGACGTTGTACCTTCGAGGCTGATAAAAAGAACAAAAAAAAATTATCGAAAAAAAATTTTTTGAGATGATGATCCCATTTAAATTTTTTACGAGAAACGAAAAAAGTTATATAATTTGTTTATCTAGTTTCAATACTGAAGGAGATACTGGATGATTTTCGAAACAATTGGTATGTATTGATAGTTTTGCCTTGAAACTACTTCAGGAATCTCAGGATACATTTGTCTTGAGAATGAAGGTATGTAATAGGTGAAAATAACACTATTTCCTATTCTTCTCTTACCTGATTACATGTTTGGACAGACATTCTATATTGTAAAGAAATTGGTAGTGGACAGTGGTGTTCCAAACGGTGCATTTTGTACAATTCTGTGAACGAAGAGAGTACAAAAATTATTATTTTGGTGTTTTTTGTCTTTTAGAACTTTCATATGAATAGCCTTTTCTTTTCTCTTATTTTTTTAAATTTCTTGAGAAAACACCGCGTATCCCGGTATATGCCTATGTCACGGGTTGGAACATCCACGCAAATTTCACATTTCGTTCACTTCTCATGATATTTTTATATCTTATAACTAAACTTCGAAAATACCGGTTTTTTTCTAATTTTTCTAAATATCGGCCGGATACAGGCCTTTCCGATTTTTTCATCAAAATATAGGCGAAGCCGGTTAAATACCAGCCCGATGGTCATATTGCATTTTAAATGTTATTATTTTCCATAGGCGAACAGATAGTTTTCAACATAGGAGGGCATTTGTGGCACTAAATTCAAAAGTAAGCTGTGACGTACCTCTCTAGGGGGATCACCTCATAACGTTGCCAATTTTTGAATACTTGACAACAGTTAATATAAAATGGATATAGTAAATATACATTTTTACTCAGAGTCCGAACATCGTTCGGCAAGCCGGAAAATATGGAGGGATAAAACTAAGTAAAACACGTGAGAAATATCTATGCATAAAAAGTTGCATATTTTCAAATTGAAGGTGTTATCGTGTTCCGATAATAATATTGAAATATCACAATTCTTCGCCTATGAGACCAGAAATGTTAATCAGCAGAATTAAATTTTTAACCAATTTCAAAATTAGGAGGAGGTTTTTAATTCAACCATGTGTATATATATATATATATATATCATACGTTTTTTTATTCCAGTATAACTTCTAAACCTGAGTACAGATTTCTATTAACTTTTTTCAAATGATACATGATGATCCCACGGGTGTTCCATTCAGTGTTTTTTTTTTTAGAATAGATGAGGTAGTTTTTGATTTACCTTAGAAAAAAAACTGTTGGTTGTGAAGTAATGCTACCGTTAATCATTCAAAAAATAAATTGTTTTCATCAAAACTCAAACCAACTTAAAAACAAACCTATAAAAATTATTTAAAAAGAAAAAAAAATTCTCTCAAAATTTTTCTAGTAAGGAATGCAAGAACGATACTTAAGTGATTCTTACATTTTTTTCCATTATCAATTATATCTATACGTAAACATAATATAGATGTAATTTTATTAAAATAAGTAATTCTCAATATACCGTTGATACTTGAGCAGGTATTATTCATGTATTCTGACCTAACTGTTTGCTAAACGAGATTCGGACTCACTGAATGTTGAAATACATTAATACGGAAAATCATTTTCACTGAAAAAGTGTTACCCCCTCAAGTTTAACTCCCCCCTTGACAGCAAACTGGGTACGCTACAATTTCACAAAATATTATCGAAATTTTGAGATACTTTGTATAAATCTTCGATGTAAGGGCGTATAATTATGTAGCTCCGTTGCAAAGGAGGGGTTCATACATTTTCAATGGGGACCCTCCCACTCGACCAAAAATCACCAAAATTACCATAAATTTTTAATTTTCTGAGGTAAAACTTTAGACCCCCAGGACCACCTTATATACACCCTTATTCGACGTACATTATTCGATTCGATGTAATGTTTCACATCAATGGCATCGTCTTTGAAAAATTATATAAAAAAAGTGGGTGGGTGGAAGGGGCGAGAGAAAATAACGAAAAATAAAATTTTTATCTAATTTATTATTTTTGGATGAAAAGCGGCTATAACTGGGAGCTATTTTTCCCTCTCTATCAATTTATGAAGGGAAAAAAGTGATTTTCCTCTTCTTAATTGTAACCCTCTTTCTTTTAGGTACTATCGTTTTCAGCTTGTATTTGTTACCTACGTAGGTATTTTATCCAACGAATAATTTTGGGAACCTCATAAATTGGGGACATAATATTATGGCAACCATAATATTGTGTATGGTGAAATGCTTTTAATTTTTGTACGTTAAAAATGAGAAAAACAATTAAGACTTTAGTATTTTACTCTGACTTCGTAGTTTCAAAGACGAGTCCAAAATTTTCTTATAATTCTTTATTTGTACGACGCTGCGCATCACTCTTTTTAAATTATAGTTTTTCTTAAACGCCGTCGTGGACAGTGGCGTATAGCCAGGATTTTCTTAAGGGAAGAATTTGATGAGAAAAAATTTTTCACCTTTTCACCTCACCCTCATCGGCGAGTTTCACGATCCTTTTTTTCTCGGCAGGCGGACTACAGGCGGAGTTTGGTGAACCATCCGAGTGGATCGAAAAATTTTAATTAAAGAATGTCGACCTTTAGGTATCTTAGGGCCGTATGCAAGATTCATTTCGAAGGGGAGGAGAATTTGAAAAAATAATTCAGCTCAGCTCGTGAAAATATTTTGTTCCTATTTTGGGATGTGAAATTCCGATTTTCATGCCAATCGTCATTATTTGTTACGAAATTAAAAACCATAATGGTCTCATTCTGTGAAATTCTGCTTCAAAAAATCCAAAGGGTGATTTATTTTTCTTATCATCGCGGACTACGCCACTGGTGAGAGGGTGGGGTTATATCCTTTTCGAACGTATTTAATGTTGGTTTGGTTTATGTGAGATATGGTGATATAACTAGGGCTCGGCCGAATATGTTTTCATATTGAAAAAATATGTGAGATAAAAATGGGAAAATATGCATTAAAAGTTAAAAAAAAATAATATGCATTCTTCCATCACTTGTAGGAAAAAAAAAAAAAACAAAAACAAAAAATTTGAATTATTTAATTTTTAATGTATTCCAGTTACAACATACGTACCCAGGTCTTTCACTACGTCTACATAAATTTTTCATTTTGAAATTTTTGCGATTAGGTCTTTCGGTTTGAAAATACTTTTGTGTAGAAGTTGGAATTTTTCTCTACGTCACACGGTAGTATGAAAACAAATTTAAAAACTCTCAGCTCAGAATTTTCTCGAATGTCAATAATAGGTAGGTTCCTACTCTCTTGTAATTTTAGTGTTTAATGTAAAATGGTAAAGTAGCCTATCGCTCGTTAACTGTTAAATAAAATCAGTGAAAAATTTGAGATTAAATTTTCTCTTTGCCTGTTTTTGTTTTCATTACTTCGTTTTCCGTTTTTTTCACTTAATTTTTTTCAAAATAATATATTCCGCAAAAATATGCCCAGTTTCGAAATATGCAAAAATATGCGAATTGAAACCATCAGGAAGTAGTAATTTGCGTACCTATGTAAGTTTGTTATTTGATGAGATCTGAGGTATAAATTCCTAAAAAAAAAAAAAAAAGTAAATATGTTGGAATATAATTTGGACAACCTTATCGAAATGAATGATCAAAATATGTAGGTAAAGGAAAAGAAATTGTAAACAAGCTACGCTAGGTCCCAAGTACTGTAATTTATTAATTAATACCTATATGAATAATTCCTGGAACTATTACGGTACCGTTGTGTCACGTTCGGGCATCCGAAGAAATCAGTGTTTGTCATATGAATAGGTAGATCACATGTGATATTTCCATCGAAAATTTACATTCTTGTCGTGCGTATGTAAATCTAATAAATTTACTAATATTTCGCTGAAAATGAAATAAAACTCGTACTTGCTGCGACACGTGATTATAATACGTAGGTAGTTATAGGTATCCATATGAATGAACACCTGTTTTTCCTACAGCTAGAGGTACCTACGCCATCCGAAAATGAACAGTTTATTTGCATTTAATAGTCAAATTTGATTTTACAATATCTGCGACGGTCAATTATTGGACCAAAAACGCTAACCGAATCTCGTACTAACAATCTTACGAACGGCTTCGCAAAACTTAACCCATAAAAATAAGTTAACAATTATAATTAACCTACTAAAACTGACTAAACAAAAATAAAATGAAAACTGGAATGTTTTCCGTGGAATCTTCCACAGTTACCACTCAAAAAAAACAAAAAAAAAACGAAGTCTTCATTGCGGGAGTGTGTTTTTTTCTTTCAGTATTAAGTCGCGAGTTTTCGTTCGCGAAAATAAGGAAAAAGGAAGTGTTTGTAAAACTGTTTTATTTTACAAAAAATGATAATAATACAGCTCACACATGTGGTGGGTTTCCAGGATTCTACGAAAACTACAGAAGCGATCGGGCTGAAATTTTCATAAAAGATAGTCCTCACGAAAGAAAAAGTTTGATAGAAGTTTGGTACCTAATAGTTGAGTAGTTTCCGAGAAAAATCTAAAACGAATAATTGCTGGAGAAAAGAAAGTTCTGTTTGAACTAGTTGCTTATAAGATATTTTTTTCCCCAGTTAGCTTGGAAACAGGGTATTAAAATTGACCTCATGGAAGGGTTAGGGGTGGGGACGATGAAAATTATCCATTTCATGAAAAAAGAAAACGATTGGTGCCATTTTTTCATTTTGACCTAATTTTTATACGTATTACATACACACACACACACACACACACACACACACATATATATATATATATATATATATATGTGTGTGTGTGTAAGATTCCTATCATATCGCTCCTCTCTACAGGTCATTTTTCACATCCACTTTTGTTATCTCATTTCTACGCTCACTCAACTTTTCCATTCTCAACCTGCGCTCATACACGATTCCCTCTGTCATTGTCTCTTCTTTTCTTTTCTCTCATTTCATTCACTTTTTTGCTTTCATACGTATTGTACACATCCACTTTGCCTTCTGCACTTTCTTACTAAGCTTGCAGTTACCTCGCGACTTTTGTTTTGAATTCTAATTTAATAAAAGTTTGCATTCATTCAATTGTCGCCGAATCATTTGAGATCCTGTCGGATCTTATAAATTCAAAACAGTTTCGCATTTTCGAGTTTTTTTTGTCACTTTAATTTCCTTCTTGTGAAGTTTACACTCGAAATTTTTGTGCGTTTGCTGTGTGTTTTTACTTCAACTATGTGTCCTATGAGACTCCGTTTTACACTCCGATGCAAACCAAATCCAACCAACAGCAAATCTTCCATCATTCACATGTATTCTGTGGAACTTCTAGATGATGACGCCGTTTATGTGTTTCCTGAGCAACACAAGGTCACAACCCATCATGCCAAACTTTTTGCTGTCCCAACCGCCGTTCTCGCAAACCGTGACATTCCTGAGAAGCGATGGAGTAGAAAATTGTTCAAAGTAACACTGGAAGGTGATTTACTCCGCACATATGTCGACTTCTAAGGAAACATTGTGTTCCTGGGCCACATGTTGGATGAACTCAAAATTGATGATTCCACCTTTGAAAAGTCTTCCAAATCTGCCACCCCCTCTGTACACGTTGACTGTTTTCCTTCACCTTCCTTTGCATTCCTTCGCTTCAAAATGACTTGTGGTGGGGGGATGTAAAATTCCTATCATATTGCTCCTCTCCACACGTCATCTTGCACATCCACTTTTGTTATCTCATTTCTACACTCACTCAACTTTTCCATTCTCAACCTGCGCTCATAAATGATTCCCTCTGTCATTGTCTCTTCTTTTCTTTTCTCTCGTTTCATTCACTTTTTTGCTTTCATATGTATTGTACACGTCCGCTTTGCCTTCTGCACTTTCTTACTAAGCTTGCAGTTACCTCGCGACTTTTGTTTTGAATTCTAATTTAATAAAAGTTTGCATTCATTCAATTGTCGCCGAATCATTTGAGATCCTGTTGGATCTTATATATGTATGTATGTATGTATGTATTGCCCAAAATTTTGTGTTCACTGTTCTGTGAAAACTAATGGGTGGATAAGGTTGAAATTTTTGCGAGAGATAATTTTTATATTGGAGCAAGTCTGAAAGAAGTTTTTTGTCTATTGGTTGATTAGTTTCTGAGAAAACTGAAAAACAAAAAGTTTCTTGATTAGCCGTTTTCCTAGATTTTTAGAAAATGACAAAATGGATCAGCCTGAAAATTTTACAATAAACTTTCCTTATGTTAGTGCAAGTTTGTTAGAAGTTTGATGCCTATTAATTCAGCAGTTTCCAAAACAATTGGAGAAGAAAAATTTCTGGAAAAAATTTTGTGTTCACCGTTTTGAGAAACCTACCAAACAGATAGGACTGAAATTTTTATGAAAGATAGCTATTGCATGGGAGCAGGTTTGAAGGAAGTTTGGTGCTAATTGGTTCAGTGATTCTCAGAGAAAACTGGAAAAAACAATCTCTGAAAAAGCAGTTTTTAGCAATGAAACATCGATAGATCAATATTTTTGTTAAAGATATGGATAATTGTCGATAATTTTTTGTAATTTCTTAACCTGAAACTAGCAATGAAATATGTTGAGACCACCAATCCTTCTCCCCTCTCACTCCTGCGAACACACAATTATCTTTATACATACTTTATATCTCTGTTCTCAGCTACATTGTATTACCATCTCCGCCACTCACTCGTCGATATCCATATACATTTGTTTATCTCACTCAAACTGTGCTCATACTTAAATTATGTAACTGTCACAAAATACACTCGCTTCTTGGACATAACTTTGTGTAAAACTTTCTTTCGTGTATTCTCATCTGTCCTCATCCTCTATAAAATATGGATATATCGATCACTCTATCGATATAAATATCGATGACTATCGATATAAATATCGATGACTAGCGATATAAATATCGAGCAAACTGGGTTTTTTTTAGCAAAGTATTGCTGCTAGAGTTTTTTTGTATATACAGTGCATTTACCAGAAATTTTGTATGTAAGGTGCAATGGGCTGATATATCATGGGGTGCCTGTTTTTAATTGTATTGCGGGATACATGGCATTCTAGAATTGGTTAAAACTGAAGCTAGGATTTATTTGAGAATATCACTATAGTAAATGTACAAGTTGCCATCAAAAATAATTTTTTTCATCAAAATTATCTCACAAATATTATTCCTTTAAATTTTTTCGCTAATATTTTCCCTCATATTCGATGCACATACGCCACAACCCACATGGCCACTCATAGATACGAAAAAAAAATTTTTTGCTTCAGCCCAAACAACAAATTCTGCAGTGTTACCTATATGCTAGCAAAAATCCAGGGCCAACATAAGCTAAAGTACCGCGAAGAGGCACCTCAGAGCTTATTATTAATAAAAAAATAATTTTTTTTTTGGAAACATATTTGTGTGTTGATTATGTTTTTTTGAAAATATATTATTCTTTTAAAGAACTTATATTTACCGTACATCGAGGTTGAAAATTTTGACTGATGGATGAATTATCGGCAAATTATATGTGGTATAGCGAAGTGATGCTATCCTAGAGTTTTTTTTTTCTCTTACAATTTCTCTGTCTTTGATCCAGAATTTGCTTTAGGTATTTTTGCGGTATAGGCACAAAAAATTTACACTTTTCACCAAATGAGTGTAGAGGCCATTAAAACATATGATTTACTTTTTTATTTTTTTCTTCTTTTCCACCGAAAAAATTGGCCAAATCAACGTATTAGTTTCAAAATGGTGGATATTTGAAATTTAAATTTGAAGACAATGGGGGCAATTGGTAGGCGTAATTCTTTACAGATTGGGATAAAATTTGACATATGCTTACTTTGAGTCAGTATATCTTAAGTTCAAAGATAAGCCAAATCTGCCAATTAATTTTTGAATTAAAGTTGTTTGAAATTTAGAACCAGCTTATTAAACTTACAGATAAAGGACTCAGCCGCCTATTGGATTCAAAATTGCCTGGCATTGATTGGCTAAACCGAAGTTTATCGAGGAAAATTTGTTTATTAGATTCAACAAATCGGTTTTTCGACTCAAATTTCTCACAAAAGATTGAAAAAACATGAAATTTTTATCGCCTCACTTATTCAATCAAAACAAAAAGTCAAAATTGACAAATTTTCTTAATTAATAGCTACCTGTACTGTTATATTAAAACAAACATATTTTTTAAGTCTCGATTCCATTAAAATATATGCAGTGGAAACCACTTATTAGGGACACCGGATTAAAGGGACAACTGCTTATTTGGTTCAAATCAAAGAAGTCCCAAAATAAACACAATGAAACTGAAGGAAATTCTATCACTCATTAGGGACAGCACATTGGTTTATTGGGACAACACAAAGGATAAATGAGAAAATTGCTGTCAAACTCGGTGCTTTAATTGATGATAATCCCAGTTCAGTTCATTAAAGATATTTTTTGTTGTTCTCTGTCATTATTCTACCTGACTTTTGTGTTTTCTTGCCCATGTTAATCAGACAAGCACCATCAGGAAGATGTGTCAGAATATACTGAATCATTAGCTATTATCATATTTCATCAAAAAACTTTTGTTTTTTTCATAAATATTGGACATTAATTTAACCTTTTTACTGATGTGTGCTCAAATTTTGGAAATGAAAAGTACAAATTTCATTTTTTTTGTTTCTATGCCTTAAAACTCAGAATCAGTTGAATGGAACACCCATTTTTTGGGACAAAAAGGGTACCACCCAATGTGTCCCTATTAAGTGGTTCCCGCTGTATTAACCTAGATGTGTATATTTTGTACAGACTGTACCTATAAATATTAGTACAAACTTTCATTTAGAATTAATTCTTCTTTCCTTTGGCTAATAGACCCATTTGGTTATTAGACTCACTTCGCCTTGGTCCAAAAGTGAGATAAAAATAAGTGGGTTCTACTGTATAGGTAACAAACATTCACAAGCCTTCAGCATTTCACGTATAGTTCTGAGGTAAACTTTGGTAGGAACCTTTTCAGTAAGAAAGTTTATGAAGAATATTTTTTATATAAGGTTTTTTTTCTTTTAAAACCTCTCAATTTTCAGTAAAATTGGAAAAAAAGAAAACAGTCACGTATTTTCAGCCCACTGCAGAGATGTTTAAGGGGTATGGCTGATAGCTTAGGGAAAGGGCCCAAACATTTTCCAGCAATAAAACATTTTCTAGAAATTTTTTTCATTTTCCAATAGTTTTTCATGCAATTCTCTTGGTTTAACAGCATCTGAAATGAAATCAAGCTTATAGAATACCTTGAACTGTGAAAAGGATTCCACTACAAAAGGTAATCTTCAGTTTGCTTGTTCATCACCTTTGTACACAAGTATGGGAGTGCAAACCCTAGTAAACACTTGCTCCTGATTTCTATTTACTGGCATCTTGTATAATTGCCTCTGTACACTCACATTCAAATAAATACATCTGTATATTCATGTATGTATTGGTGATCTAATTATGTTGTACTTTGAAGATAACAAAGTATAATGAACTCACTTGTCAACATAATGTAATCAGCGATAAGCTGATTCGTAATGGTCCGAAAATTATGAATTATGTACAGAATGCAACAAGTAATTCGTGAAAATGAGTTTAATGTACTAAATTGGCCAGCCATTTGGTGGTGGGTAACTTTCACCAAAGGATCTGAGCCCCTAAATACCTCTTACAGTATGATCCCCACAAAGCTTATTTAAAGTTTAAAATAAAAAAGGATTGCGAAAACAATGAAAAATTATATTTGAAATAAGCGAAACAATGAAGGATAAATAGTATTATTAAAAAATTAATTCATGTATATGGAAGTGAATTATTTTCGAATTATTAATTTTTTTTTTTTTTCAAAAGTCGTCGTGGGTGACGGGCACTCACAGACAACCACTGCTACGTGCGCATGCCTATAAGGAAAAGAGTTAATTCAAGTTTTTAGATTTTGCGGAGGAAATTTTAAGAGTTATTTTTCTATTTTTAGTGCATTTTTGTTGCCTATTTTTTTTTATGTGTTTCTTTTCTGATAATTTAACAATTTTTATTTCTTCTTCGCGAATTGCTTGAGAGTATATTATATGCAGCATATATTATTGTACATGATTTTTCAACGAAATCATGAGAATAAATACGGCGAATATATAGGTAACTATATAGTGTACCTTGGGCTCCTATGAGAGCATCACTGGCCATCGTAATTTATTATGGATTCGGCAAACAAAATTTTTATTTTTTGGTTGAAACTAAAATATTTGCATCAAACGAACGTTCACATTTATGAAGAATTTAATTTCATACGCAGTTCGTGCAAAAGTATTCACGTACAGATTGAAGAGTTAATTTTTCGGTTTATATACGTCTGGATGATACAAATTCACTTGCAAGAATGCTGTTTTGCTGCTCATGTTCATCGATTCCGGTAATAAATTTTAGCAGGTCTCCAAAACAAAAACAAAACAAAAACAACTCGTGCTTTTATATTCAAGATACCTACCAAAGGTAAAAAATTTCTTCATTATAAATAAGTATGCGTCCAAGGAGAAAAGGAAATTTCCAGCAACGAAATCTACATAGACGAACTTTATCATGCGTAGGGCTAAACTTGCTGCAAAACAAGTTCTTATAGTTGTGGAATGAAATGATCTTTAGAAATGGTCAAATGACCGTTCGACAGAGAAATATAATACTTGTGTGTTGTTCTTCTGCCATATTGTTTTTGTTTTTGTTTTATTTTTTTAAGCTATGATTTTGAATATCGTTCTTATAACTCTTTGGTCTCATAAAATATAACGGGCTCAAATCTAACTGGTCTACTCAGTTCGTTAAAACATCAAAAAAAAAACAAACCTTTGAAGTTTTTGCACAATCACGTAGTCCCATCAGACTGCATGCATAATTAGCATATAATTTTTTTTTTCTCGTCCTCACTATACAATAATATGTTAAGAACCAAAGGGTAGTAACCTATTAATGATATGTACACTTCGACTCTACTAGTAATAGACCAGTAAAGAAAGATGATTTTTGGTTAAACATTCAGGCGCTAAATAGGCAACCAGAGCGTACCTTTTGACATATTTTGCTTTTTGTTTACGCACGCTATCCTTGTGAATTTAAGGAATGTTTTCATCAGGTTGAGATGCCTGACCCGTAATTTTCCCTATATATGAAATTCGTTCTTCCTCTTTATTTACTCTTATTCCCCGAAATATTTTTTTTCTTTGAATATTTTCCTAAAATACGATCACCGAATTATTTTTTTTGCAAATTTATAACTTCAAATATATTATATTTCACGTATTTTCTCTCGTACGCGGCTATGCTACACATTTAAACTTGTTCTCTTATACGTTAGCCTGTCCACGTTCCATTATTTGCCGCCTAGCCCAGCCGCAAATTACTGTTCACAATAGCCGAATACAATATTCTCGTAGCAGCTTGCCTAAACTTTAGTGGTCCGTATGGTTGCTCGCCATACCAGGCTGAAAAATACGTTACAATTTAAATGAAGCAGCGGCCGAAACATTTTAATCTCTTTCCACAGGCGATTGGTTGTAATTCGATGGCGTGAGCAATGTACAAGGCGATGCAATTGGTGGTGAGTTCTGGGGGTATTTTCTCTCGATACCTAGTGTGATCCGTGTAGTTAGGCTACACATCAGTTGAATTTTAGCAGTCGGATTGCGCCGTGTAGAGGTATTTGCCTCAAAAGTGTTTTTTTTGGCTAACTATTTTCACTCAAATTTAGAAAACTTATTCGAAACGGCAAGTCCGCATCGTCTAATGTTACAGTAATTGTCGTGAATCGTGTGTTTAAAATCACCCTTGTTCACAAGGTTTCAGGCCTATTTTTGGATCTCACAAAAAATTTGATCTTTAACACATTTCTTATTGTTTCGTCCATTAGGGCATCCGATTCATAAGTCCTACAGTGTTAGTTTGAAATTCAAAAAATACAATTTGACCTTCAAGGTCAAATACAAATTTTTGCTTTTTTGAAATTTGAAAATAATCGCAGAGGGGCGTCGAAACCGCTTTCCCATTGTGATTCTACATTACCAGCCAGACTAAGCAATAGGAGCAAAGCTAAAATTTCCGTAAGTTGCAAATTTTTCTAACTCTAGCTACTTCCCTTCACACAAGTGTTTGTCAACGGGCTATATCAGCCAGATCAACGAGGGGCATTTCCAGAACCACACCACCGGATATTGTATCTTCTCCAGGCCGCTGAGGAGCTGTGAAAACGGATCAGTAATTATACGGTTCTTCATTACTTTGTTTTCTGTCACTTTTTTTGGGAATCGAAATTAAAAATTATAGCCAAAATAACCAGGCATGTGGTGGGAGGGGGGTGGTTTGTTTTACTGGTAATTGGGTGTCTGTCTGAAGTGGTGAATTCTCCTTTTTCTTCCTCAATTGTCTATTCCTACACTTGGCCATGCAGGAGTTCCTATATTTTACTTGCCTTTCTGTTGGCTTTTTTTGTTGTGTGTGGTTTTTGTGATTTTTTCGGACGTCACAAGGTGTATTCTAAATTGGTGGTAAATTCAAGAAAAACGTCAAAAATATGCAGAACATGCGCCAGGGTTGTTTGTTTTTTCGCCGGCATGTCTTGACATTAAAAAGTACATTGGTTTTATGGAGATTTACTGGTCCAGTACTAAATAGTGAAAGTATGTACATAATTCACTTGTTACGTCAATTTGTGACCACTTTGCCACTCTATCACCATTAGCTAAGTTTTCTATGAAAATCTTATTAATCATGGCCTCATAAAATGACCTGTATTGCGGGTAGGTATATTTTTCGTTTCATGACTCAAGAAAAAATTTGGCATGAAAAACTAAAATTCATCTTATGCATTAAAGCTACTTCTTTAACGCTATCATGTGACCATAGTTACAGATATACTTGCCTATAATATATTTAAGTCTAAATTAAAATCATTTTTTTCTTTATAATATCATATCAATTGTCCTGGTAAATTGATATTGGGATATTTTACGAAGATATTTACTGGATAATCTATTGTAACATTTTATCAATTTTGGTATAGCCGACGGTATACCTCCATAACATCCATTTTTGTTAAGAATTTATTTTGAGCCGTACAGCTACAAAATTTAATAGTCGTCAGTTATGATATATTACTAACTTTTTAGCACCTAATTTTATGTTTTTTGAAAACCTACTTTTTTTAGCGGAGCTGCTGCTGTTTTAGAGAGTTTTCACTCAGTTTTCTTTCAAATGAGGTATCGGTGATTATGATGAAATTATCTGTTTCACGAAAAAGGAAAATGATTGGTACCATTTTCAAATTTTTCCATTTTCAACTAATTTTTTTTAAATGTATTTCAATATATTGAACGTACAATCTAATCCCGTTTTTTCAGTCAAAACTGAAATAAATTACACCAAAATTATTAAAAAATTCTTGTTCATGCGTCAACTATTAGGCAACAAAAAATATTTCGTTATTCTATGAAAATAACGAACTGAATTGTCACCAGACCAACACGAGCCAAAGTACTGCGTTGCAGGGCACATATAATTATAAAATTATACATATATATAATTATATACTAGCAGGACCAAGCCAAGATCATTATTCATTAAAAAATAAAAAAAAATAAAAAAATCAGTGAGCGTTAAAAAAATAATTATAACTTTCAGCAAAAATTTTTGAAATTAATTATTGATTAGCCTACACCTAGAAATTTTTGGAGTTTCCATATCTCAGAACACAAACTATAACAGCAAAGAAGAACTGTGAACTAAATTTCAACAGAACAGGTCTACAACTAAAACTTTTCGTGAAAATTTTCCCACTTGTTTAAAGCAACAAGTTTTTTGAGTTTTCACCCTTCTTATCTAACGCTACAACCCAAAAATAGAATTGGAAATTAACATTCATCTGAACAGGTTAAAAAAAAAACAAAAAAAAACTCACCTCTGGAACTTTACGTAAATACAAAAACCAGTATCTTTAATGTTTGTAAAAAAAAAAATCAATTTCAAGAATGAAATATCAGATGGGATTCGAAGGTAGGATTCACTATATACTGCCCAACCACTTCTTTTCCGTAAACATTCATCAAGTCGCATACGTCATTAAGTAGGTATTAAGAACCCCTAATATTATCATCAAAGGTTTAAAGCCATTCTTGGGCAAATGATTGAACTTCCGCAAATGTTTGTTTTGCTAAGTTACTCTAAAACAATTTCTTTTATATAATAAACTAGCTGCCCGTGGTGTCAGCTTTGCTTGACAGATTCTGAGGGCCTTTGATCCTAAGCCTAAACTAAGTGTTCACTGACATATTACACAAAAAAATCTGAAAATAAGCTATAAAATTCTTCTCTTTTTGGGCCCAATGAGGGTCGAAAAATGGATCTAATGATAAAATTAATGTCAAATTTGAATCCAGCGGCTCAAAATACATGTCCGATGACATATTATTCAATAAAATCTGAAAATAAAAATTCTCTCCTTTTTGAGCCTAATGAGGGTCGAAGAATAAGTCCAGTGATAAAATTAACATCAAATTCGAATTCAGCCACTCAAAAAATATGTCCGATGATACCTGTGGAATACCTTGTTGTGAGAGATATTCTCACCAGAAGGAAATTCAACAAAATTTAAGCGTGTTCAGCCACTTTGTACACAAGTACGGGTAAGCCAGAACCAGACCAAACACTGGCGATTTTAGAGCCAATTTGGGTGGTTTATATACGACTTATTTATACGCACACTAAGACACGTATGTAAGAATATATGTACGTCTGTGAGGGCGGCCAGGTCGCATCATCCCCTACCGTGATAAGAGATGGCTGACTGGTTCGTGTACGGATTGTGACATTGTTTCATTGTGTCACGATTCGGTACTCGTACATTACCTGCATGTACTTGCAGGTAATTACGATCGAACATATTTAGTGTGTTTAACGTCACAAGGATGATTATTTGCCTGCCCTTTTGGGGCAGCGACTGTCATCAAGGGGTTTGAGCCCCTTTGCCTCATATTGTTGAGTCCCCACAGCTACTCCCCCCAGTTTTTGCGCCGCAAAAATGATCAAAATGCGCACGGCCTGGGGGGACGTGTGGGTTTCTATTTTTGCCTCTGTTTGGCCTCCCATTTTGCCAGGGCACTACCTACCGCAGCCCCGACGCACTCGTAGGATTCCCTACGGGCGTATATCTGGGCCAGGTAATTTGCCCAGCTGTCTTCTCCCCTACGCCTTGGTGGTACATTTTTTGAGCGGGTGTAGGGTTGATGATGGGAGTGAGGGGGTAGTGGACGTTTGAACGTTGGCTTCCTTAACATTGAGGAGTTTGAGTTCCCCTATGTCCAGGTGGCCATTTTTGCTTTCTCGTTCCCGGTCCTCTCAGCCGTAAACAAGAACCTCATCGGCTCCCGTTTCTCCTCTGGTTTTGGCTCCGGCTCTGGCTTCGGTGGTTCTGGAGTCGGAGTTGATTCCTTCGGCAATCGGGGAGGAGAGATAATCGGAGGCAGCGGAGTAGTCATTTCCGCTAGGACATCGTCTATGGGAGGAGCCGTGTCCATCAGCAGCTCCTCTTCGATCTGATCCAGCTCAGTCTTCTGCTCAGTCTTCTGCTGAGTTTGTAAGAACTCAGCAGTTTTCCGGGCAGTTTGGGAGGTGGCGGACTTCAGGATAGGAATTGGCAGCGACATTAGAATGGGTTTAGCAGGAGAAGGAACCAAAAATATTTCAGAAAACACATCCAAGATCTCTGGCAGTTCTGAAGTGGGTGATTTTACTGCAGTTTTCAATTTACCATTACAGTTTTGTTTCATTATTTTCGCATCTTCTTATCAGCATGTAGAGGGGATAGTGCTTAAAATTCTCGACCATATGCAAGTTTTCTGGTTAAGTTCTGATCGGTTTAAGCAAAGTTATGCCTAAATAAACTCATAGAATATATTTTTCAAATTTTTATTACAAAGGAATCTCCGCTTGTGACGTCACAGTGTTGAGATTATCTTTGTGTTTAACGGTAAACGCACGTTGCGATGTTTATTTCCGTATCGCACGTGGATTTGTTTATTCCTGTTGTTTTCTTTTTGTTGGCATTCCTCGTTTGCTTATCTCCGGAGTTTCTTTTGTCTCATGGAGTTCCAATTTTTGTCGCATATTTTTTAGCGGGTTTCAACTTACTTAGCGGATATTACTTTCTCGGGAGTAAACTTTATTTTCTTCGCATTAACCTCTCAGACATGCGAGAAGGGGGGAATTTTTGCGTTTTTTACTGCCAAGGGGCCTGCCTCTTTTTTGTGGGCATAAGGGGGCCTCAGGATCGAATGTTTTAGTGGTAACATCGTCCAAAAATCTTACCTACTTTTTTAATGTTTTCTGTTGTGAATTATTTGTTTTACATTTTTCGACAGATTCTTCCGTATTTGTTTGGGAATCTGTCTGGATATTTTCTAGGTTCTCCCTTTGCAACCTTTTTATTCTTTTATCGTCACTTACCATGTGTGCAGGCTTCAATCTGTCGATTGAAATTGTTCGAGGTTTGCCTGCAATGAGTATCACAAAGTTTTTCTCATCTCGTGATACTATTTTGTAAGGACCGGCGTATGGTTTTTCCAGCACAGATCTCATTTTTTTGTCTCTAACGAATACGTGTGAAGTATTGGCCAAGTGTTTCGAGATGTAAATCTTGGGCTGGCCATGGCAAGCTGCCTGTTTTAGGAAATTGTTGGCATCATTTCTTATGTTTTGTACCATGATTTTGGGGCTAACTTCCTTCGATTGTGTGAAGAAGTCCCCTGGAAGGCGTAGCTCTTTGCCGAATGCTAATTGCGCTGCAGAGTGACCTGTATCAGTTTGTAGGGCACATCGAAGGCCTAAGAGGATGGTAGGAAGTACTTCTACCCATCTCTTTGTATCATGAGACATGATAGAGGCTTTGAGAGCTCTATGCCATCTCTCGATTTTGCCATTGGCTTGAGGATGGTAAGCTGTGGTATGACTGTGTTGAACACCAAGCTTATTAGACAGCTCTTTAAAGAGCGAGCTCTCGAATTGGCGACCTTGGTCTGTAATTATGACTTCTGGTATGCCATACCTCGCAATCCAGGTATCGTATAACCTTGCAGCTACTGTAGGAGCTGTCATCTCGTGTAGAGGGATTGCTTCTGGCCATCGTGTTGCCCTGTCTATTATCGTCAACAGGTATCTGTGTCCTTGAGATGGTGGCAATGGGCCTACCAATTCCATATGTACTGTTTTAAACCTCTCTGTTTGTTTGAAAGGTTTGAGGGGCGAGTGAGTGTGTCTTCCTAATTTGGATTCTTGACAATTCAGGCAACTGCGAGCCCATTTGTTGCAGTCAGACTTCATTCGTGGCCATACAAACCTTGCCAAAATTAAATTAGCACTACATTTTGGCCCAGCATGTGACAGATTATGTACATTGTTGAATGCCAACCTGCGATATTTTACTGGTAGAAATGGCCTGTTCTTACATGTACTGATGTCACATGTTAATAAAACATCAGTACCGGGAATTTTTTGCTGTCTCAATTTGAGAGTAGTATCATCGTTCGATAACAACTCTTGCAATTCTGCATCCTTAAGCTGTGCTTTAGGTATTTCAGCATAAGGTAATTGGACAGGAGCCGAGATAGCTTCGATTCTACTTAAGGCATCAGATGGAGTGTTAAGTTCTCCACTTATATACTGAATGTCGGTAGTCAATTGACCAATGTAGTCTAATTGTCGTGCTTTTCTCGGCAATGCTGGTTCTGCTTTTTGTGTGAAGGCATATGTTAGGGGTTTATGGTCAGTATACACAGAAAAACATCTACCCTCTAATTGGTGCCTGAAATGCTTCAACGCAGCAAAATTTCCGAGCAATTCCCTATCGTATGTGCTATAGTTCTTTTCTGTTTTTGAGAGCTTCCTCGAGAAGAAAGCTAGCGGTAACTTCTTGTTGTCTTTATCCGGTTGGTACAGGGTTACACCAATAGCAAAATCAGATGCATCGGTACTCACGCATAATGGCAGACTTTTGTCTGGATGAGCCAATAGAGTTGCATTTGCCAGTGTATCTTTGATTTTCTCAAAGGCCTGTTTGGCTTCTTCATTCCATTCGAGTGGAGTTTTGTCTTTCTTTTTACTTGTCTTAATTAGTGCAAACAGCTTACTTTGTTCAGCTGCTGCATTCTTCATGCAACATCTATAGAAGTTCACCATCCCCAAGAAACGCCTGAGTTCAGCGACATTTGAGGGTTTCGGGAAGTTCAATATTGGCTCTACTTTGGTCTTCAAGGGGGAAATATCTTTAGTCGAGACTTTGTAGCTGAGGAAGTCAATTTCAGTCTGTGCATATAAGCTTTTACCTAAGTTGATAGTAAGCCCGGCAGCGTGTATACGCTGTACAATGGCTCTTACATTCTCCTCGTGCTGTTGCTCACCGCCTTTAGAGCAAATGCAGATATCATCCAAGTATGCATATGCAAACGGCAATTCCCTAAACAGTCCATTGATAAATCTCTGGAAAGTTTGTACTGAGTTGTGAAGTCCAAATGGCATTCCAAGGTATTCGAATAGTCCAAATGGGGTTATAACCGCTGTCTTTGGTATGTCCTAGTCAGCCATAGGAATTTGGTGGAATGCCCAGTTGATGTCAATTTTGGTGAACATCGTTTTACCCTCCATGTTCGCGTTGAAGTCCATTATATTGGAGACTGGGTAGCGATCAGGAACTGTTATGGCATTTAAGGCCCTGTAGTCTCCAACAATTTGCCACTCTCCACTTGCTTTTTTGGTCATGTGGATAGGGGAGCTCCATGAGCTTTTTGAGGGGCGACATACGCCCTCCTTAATGATGCAATGAAAGTACTCTCATGCCACTTTGAGTTTATCAGGCAGTAACCTTCGTGCTCTAGCATGGCAAGGCTGTCCTTTGGTTTCAATGTAATGAACCGTATCGTGTTTGTATGTAGGATGCCTGCAAATTGATGGTTGAGTGACTCCAGGATAGTCAGACAGGATCTGTAAGAGTTGTCCGTCGACTTTTGTACAGCTGGATATGTTTGTGTCCAGTCTGTAAGCATGTGTTTTGCCATCCACACAATTTTTAGTTTCACTATTGATCAGTTTGCCATTTTTGAGGTCAATGATCAGGCCATAATTTGCAAGAAAATCAGCACCCAGGATCGGGTTTGGAACATCAGCAACCGTGAAGGACCACGTCATTTTTTCCTTAAATCCGATGTCAACTTTGCTGGTCTCAAGTCCATAAGCTGGAAGGTTTTGACCATTCACAGTACGGAGATAGTATTTCGGAGGAAGTACTTTTTGGTTTTTATTTACTGGCAATATACTCAAGTCTGCACCTGAGTCTATCAAGTACCATCTCCTATTTGTCCTGTCCTTGATGAACAGGTGGCATGAGTATTTTTCCGAGGGGTCTTTGGCTGCATAGATGGCCCTCGTTCTAGTTTGACACTTCCTTGTTGTAGGATTTACCCCACTATTTGCACCTGTTTTTGCATTTGGTGGCCTCCGCCCCAAACCTGTTATGGAAGAAACAACTCTTATCATCACAATTTCGAGACTGGTTTTTGGGAGATGATGTACGTGGGGGAGTTGAACTCTGACCCCTGTTGTTGGAACTCGATATTTGGTCTCTGGACTGGGACTGTCGTCCTGTACTATTGCCATTGTTGTTGTTTCTTGATTTGGATCATTGTCGCCAGCTACTATTGGGTTTTGTTGAGCTTTGGCTTTTGTTCCGTTTTACTTCATCGGTCAACTGAGCAATTTGGGCTCGAAGTTGAGCGAGTTTTCCAGTCTCTGCAGACATTGCACTGACCACGGGCTTTGACCTGGTGTATTCGAGTGCATTATCTGCAGATTTTGCAAGGAAATCCAAGTCTGCAGATGTATTTATTACAGTCCAACCTATGGCAGCTAGGCATTGCACAACACTTTGTGGAAGTTGTTTGCAAAATTGATTGCCTATGACAGAAGGGGCTACTATGTTATCTGCCTTCTGCCTCAATTTTGCCATGAAGATTGAAGGTTTGTCATCCCCCATCTTCATACCACCCATCACATCATCAATAATTTTGTTCTTAGTGTTTCCGAATACATTTTTGATCTTCTTGACGAACCAGTCATATTTGTCATCTTCTGTCGAAGGGCATTCCATGATGTCCGGAATGTGGCGGATTATCTGTGGGGGCATGCCTCCACAGATGTGTAGATACCTCTGGTTCAGAGTTATGTTCTTGGTCTTGAACCTGCCTTCTAATAGAGTCAACCATAAGTCTACCTCATTGGGCAGAAATTCCAGGATCTCTATCCTCCGTCTGTAGAAGTTGGGATTCTGCCCTGGCTGCAATTGCAAAAGTTGCATAATCTGCGCCAAAACTTCGGGTGTCAGCTGTGGCTGACTACTACCTCCCTGCGATGGTTGTGGATTTTCGGTTGGTGGTAGGGCCATTGCTTTGTCTTTCTGATGACAAGCATATTCCACAGAACTACTTCCTTCCTTGCTGGTCGAAAACACTGGCTCCTGTGTTTGTAGGACAGGTGTTTTCAGGTCAGAACTTTGGCTTAAAGTTTGACCACTTCTCAACGTTTTCACTGCTAGTTGATCATTATTTATTGCAGCTCCCAGTCGTGCTAATTCTGGGTGTTGAGGGCCTTCTTCCAGGTTTGTTAAATTTGTAGAGTGTTGAGTCGAAGTTGAGGGGGGTTGGGGGATGAGTCCAACCTTCTTCCTCCAGGTCTACTGTCTTGTTTCTCCTTTTTTGTATATTTTAAGGAGAGGGGTATAAATTCCCACTTCAGCAGACTCTACTTCAACAACCTAAAAGGTGTCTTAGTCTGCAAAAAATTTTTTTTGTATTTGCTGAACAAGCGAGTATCTTCCCAGCACACCGCGCCAAATTTTTGTAAAAGCGCAACGCGCCTAAAGACACCTCACGACGTAGCCAAAAATCACGTCGGTGTCACCACTGTGGAATACCTTGTTGTGAGAGATATTCTCACCAGAAGGAAATTCAACAGAATTTAAGCATGTTCAGCCACTTTGTACACAAGTAAGGGTAAGCCAGAACCAAACCAAACACTGGCGATTTTAGAGCCGATTTGGGTGGTTTATATACGGCTTATTTACATGCACACTAAGACACGTACATAAGAATATACGTATGTCTGTGAGGGCGGCCAGGTCGCATCATCCCCTACCGTGATAAGAGATGGCTGACCGGTTCGTGTACGGATTGTGACATTGTTTCATTGTGTCACAATTCGGTACTCGTACATTACCTGCATGTACTTGCAGGTAATTACAATCGAACGTATTTAGTGTGTTTAACATCACAAGGACGATTATTTGCCTGCCCTTTGGGGCGGCGACTGTCGTCGAGGGGTCCGAGCCCCTTTGCCTCATACCGTTGAGTCCCCACAATACCTTTCACAATAGAATATAAAAATCAAAAATTCTTCCTTTTTTAGACCCACTGATGGCCGAAAAATGGGTCCAATGATAAAATTAATGTCAAATTCGAATTCAGCGGGTCAAAATATACGTCCGATGATGTACCTATCACTCAATAAAATCAGAAAATAAAAATTCTCCCCTTTCTTGGGCTTAATAAGGGTCGAAGAATATTAAGTCCAATGATAAAATTAACATCAAATTCGAATTCAGCAACACAAAAAACATGTCCAATAATATATTACAAAAAAAAAAAAAACTGAAAATAAAAATTTTCCTTTTTTTTTGGGCCCAATGAGAGTCCAAAAAAGGATCTAATAATAAAATTATTGTCAAATTTTAATTCAGAGCTTAAAAATACATGTCTGGTGATATATACTTGATAACATAGGAAAATAAATAATTCTTCCTTTTTTGGGCCCCATAAGGATTTATGAATGGGTTAAATTATAAAATGAGCATCAAATTTGAATTCAGCTCTTCGAAAACATGTCCAATGATGTAAATCTAAGAATCAGAAAAGGCCACTAGATGCAACTCTAATAAGTTTGCATAATGTTTTTTCCCTGTTTACTTTATATACACGCAACGCTATTAATCCAGCCTTCATCGATTTTCATTCACAAATAAGTTTTCCGAAGTAATAAAATTATAAAACCAAGCCTAGAACCTTCCTGGGTTCATAAAGAATGCACGTACAAAAATTCATTAACATCGGTTTCGTAGGTTCTGAGATTACCTTTAACATACACTTTTCCAAATTTTCCTATTTTTATATATTGTATATATATGTATCACTTAAAATTTGAGTTCATGGTTTAAAGAAAATGACTGACGGGATTAGGCTGAAATTTTTATGAAAGGTAGTAATTATAAAGGACTAGATTTGATAGGAGTCTTTTGGCGATTAGTTCAGTAGTTAGAGAGAAAACTGGAGAATAAAAAAATTTCACGATAAGTAATTTTTCCAGGATTTGGTGAGAACTATACTAAAAATCTGGTTGAAATTTTCACCACCTACATATCGTTCTGACGTATGCCTGCAAGTCTCATAAAAGTTTGGTGTGTATTCGTTCAGTTGTTTTAGAGAAAATCGGAAAAACAAAAATTTATTTATAAAATTTTATTTTTAGGATTTTTGAAAAAACTACGAAAGAGATATAGGTAGCTGAAATTTTCATCAAAGATGGTTCTTATGTAGGACCTCGTTTAATAGTCTTTTAATATTCATTGCTTCCGTAGTTTTCGGTAAAACTGGAGAAAAAACAATGCTTGGAAAAGTGGTTTTTCTAGAATTTTGAGGAAACTGTAGGCAACAGATCGAGCTGAAATTTTCACGATACATTGTTCTTATGTTTGTAAAAGTCTCATAGAAGTTGGCTGTCTATTTATGTGATAGTTTTGAAGAAAATTGGAAAAGAAAAAATTGCTGGAAAAGTTGTTTTTCCAGGATTTTGAGGAAAGTACATTAGGGATACGGCTAAAATTTTTATGAAATGTACTTGATCTTATGTTGGACCAGATCTGAAGCGTGTGAAAAAAAAAAATTTCTGGAGAAACGTAAGTCGCCTATGTTACTTGAAGTCTTCTTCGTATTTACGGCGCGAGGCGCTTATTTTACTTATTAAGTAGGTTTCTACGAGAATCTACTCATTAATTTTGTATTCATGGATAGATCCAGGGATGGTAGTATGTTTTTTGTTTCATGATCCAAGGAAAATTTGGGCACTATTTTCGAAAATTGTTATTTTCAACCTTATTATGATTGACTATGTCATGTGATTCGTGATTTGAATTATTATTTCACAATGAATAGTTCTGTTTTTTTTTTTTTTTACATAATTATTGTGAAAATTTGTGACAATTTCACAACTGCTGTAAAATTTTTACAATTTTTTACAGCAAACGGCCAAAAGCATCAAAGTGATTCGTAATTTATGATTGGACCGAATCTTCTTTTTTCTTTTACTGATTTTTTGAATTGTTTTAAATTATTTTTTAGAGGATTTTTCCATTCTTGAATAATTTTGTTTATTACCTCATGGCACTCATTTCAATTCCTTAACTCCCATAAAGCTGCGCCACAGTTTCATTTAAGGTAACGACCTATTGGGAGATTTTTGGTATCTAAGTAGTATTATCTAGTATCACTTATTCTTCTTTTTACTGATTTTATTTTCTAATTTTCTAGGATGAGGATGTTTGTCTGATTATCTTTTTCAATGCTGAGGCACAAGCTAAATTTAAAAGAATTTTGAATAATTAGTACCTAACTAATTATGGTATGCTTTGATTATTTTAATATATATATTTGAAAACCTAGATGTATTACAGTGTAGCCGCGAGTAATAATATAAAATGATATTATGAATGTAGTTGAGTGTTTGCAGGAGTGAGAGAGGAAAAGGATTGGTGGTCTCAACAGATATCGATAACTAATCGATATCTTTTTGAAATTGTTTCAAGCATTTGAAATTGATGATAGTTTGTTTAATTTCGTTGTAGATACTCGTATATTAAATTGGTACACTGGGCTTTCTGGTGAAGTATTGTTGCGGTACAGTTTTTGTTTTTTAAAGTTGGTTGACAAAACAAAAAGAAAAAAAAACAGAACAGTTCCATTCGAAAGAATTTTCCTTTTTTTTCTCCGGACTTACAAATAATTAGGTTAATTTTAAAACTGGATTTGAAGTTATAAGGAAGTTTTATTTTTTTTTTCAAATTGGTCACTTGAAATGACGATAATATTACGAATCAATAGTTGGAAATTGTGTTTATTGAAAAATACCTACCTATATTATTAATGTGAGGAGAATTTCTGAAAGCGCACCAGTCGTTTTCCGGGCTCAGCAATGTCAAATAAACTCTAAAAAGATTTACCAAGTTTTTACTCGAAACAGAAGACGTGTAAAATAATTATTTTTTTTCTCAAATCACAAGATAAATTCGATAGCGAATGTGTAGAATCATTAAAACGATGCAACAGTCGTTCATAGTTTATTCGTATTTTGCATCAGATTTTTATGAGACGAGTTTTTACAGCATTTTGCTATACCCACGTGTTACAGATGAAGATACGTATTTTTTCTCCCCGAGAGATGAAAATGTTATAGGTACGAATAAAACTAGTCAATTGTTAATTAAAATTTTATTACATACATTTTTTCATTGATTAAATTATTTTGATATTTGAAAAAAGTGTTTTTTGTCCAAACGCTATTGACAAATGTATCTCAAAAAATCATGGAATCCATATAGTAATTGCTATATAGATATTTTAATACAGTATAAATATCTTATAAACATAGTAAATTGTCATATCGCTACTTCATATATCGATACAATAATGTTACAATGATTTAGGAATATTCCTACACTGAATTAATATCGCAACTGTCTATATCAATTAATATAGTCATAACCTACATTGATACTAAATTAGTAAAATTAATATTGAAACATATAGGTAAAAGTAATATCAAGTCAATATTGATTTTAAAAATATTGTTAATATATTGATATATCTATGTTGATATGATATTTGAAATTTAATTTTGATCTATATAGATACAAACTATATTGAAACAATATCAATATTATAAATATTGAATGTAAATCGATAGAACTTTATTACTGTAATATTTACAAACTCAATATTAATCCATAAAGGTGTAAACTATATTGAAGTAATATTATCTTACTGATAAAGAAATAATATCGTTATTTTTATATTATTAAAATATCAGTATGATCATAATAAGAAAAAAGCCACATTGTATGTTATAATTATATCATTCTGCTGTTATAAAAAGGTATAATTTAATAATTTACAGAAATTGTGCTTATTTTTAAGGTAGCAGTTATTATATGTTGAGTGTTATGTTTAAATGTGAGTGCCGTGTTTAAATGTATTAAATTGGGTATATTGTGATGTTTGAGAAAAAATATTAATATGGAATGCATGCTATATTTACTTCCACATGTTATATGTTTGAGTGTAATTTTAAAAGAATATAATTTTAAAAAATGAAAAAGGTTAAACTCAATACATTTGGCAAAATTGTAAGTGCTAAATACCATCGAGCTTCAATTAAAAGGAAATCTGAACATTTTCAGAAACTGGTAAGTACTATCCTTCATTATGTATAGTAGCTAGACTTCCATTCATTTTATATGGGTCATTATAAATGTGGAAATTAATGTTTTCTAGTTATCAACTCTGTTGCCACTGAGGCAAATTTCAGTAAAATTTCAAGTTGAAACACAAAATACCTTAACTAATGACGAAGATGATAATCCTAACCAACCATCATCGGTTCTAGAAAATGAATTACTGCCTTTACAAGTAACTTCGGCACATGATCCTGAAGATGAAATTGAAGTAATTTCAGCATGTGATGAAGATAAAACTGATCCTCAACTAACACTTCCACTACTGAAGGTAAAGCTCAAAGACATACACAAGTATTAATTATAATGTGGAATTGTTTTCAACTTTGACTATGATAAACTGATCGCGACATTCTTCAACAAATTCGTTGATAAATCTTAACGAATTCATCGACGAAGTCGTTTGGGTTTACCAATAAATCCATCGGCGAATTGTGAATACTTACGAATATATTGCAACCAATATGGATACCTTGCAAATATTGGTTACCTCTGGCTAACACCAAGGGTAGATAACTAGTAGGTACCGACAAAGTTTTCAAATTATTGACGCAAATTTTGGAACACAGTTCAGGATATTTGCCTGAGGATTATATATGTAGGTAGGTACTATATTATGTTCTCGATATGCACCTATATATTAGGAATATTCACAATTTGTCGACAAATTAAGAATATACCTAATTACTAATATACCTACACATACCTATATTGAGATATAAGTAATATATACATACTTATCAGCAGATTCGTAAATAAATCTCAACAAATTTGTGGACGAACTGGGTTTAATTCATCGACGAATTTGTTGAGATTTATTTACGAATCTACCGATATGTATATATTATATCTCGATATGTATATATGTATGTATATTAATAATTATAGGTATATTCTCAATTTGTTGACGAATTGTGAATATACTACGTCGATTAATTCGTTGATAAATCTCAAAGAATTCGTCGATGAACTGGGTTTAATTCGTCGACGGATTTGTTAATAAATTTCAAGAGTTCATCGGCAAATTTCTTGAGATTTATCAACGAATCCATCAACGTATTATATTCACAATTCGTCGACGGATTCATTGGTAAATCAAACAAGTTCGTCGACAAATTGTGAATATTCCTAATAACTTACATACATATCGAGAATATAATATGGTACATATATAACCCTCGAGGCAAATATCCTGAATTGTGTTCCAAAATTTGCGTCAATAATTTAAAAACTTTGTTGGTACCTACTAGTTACCCATGGTGTTAGCCAGAGATGACATAACCAATATTTGCAAGGTATCGATATTGGTTGCAGTACATTCGTATTCACAATTCCACGGTGGATTCATTGGGATAGGTACCTGTATGCATACGCACCTAGTTAGTAAAGAGCCAGTTTGCAAATTATATGCAAATATGATAAAGCATCAGACATAGCCTACCTATGCATTTAGTTACATGATGATAGAAATACAATTAATGTTTTAAGTATGTTTTCATTTTTCACGTATTTTTTCTACGAAAATCTACTTATTAAATTTTATTCGATTTTAGCCTCCCAGAGTTGGGAGTGGTATGTTTTTCGTTTCATGATTCACAAAAATTTTGACACTAATAAGTAGAATTCATTATATATTACTTATAAAGACCAATTTCTTTTTACCATGGAACAGGTTGAAATTTTGGTCCGATAGTCAGGAAAGTTGGTAAGAACATTATAGTACTTTAAGCCAAAGATATGACCTATTGATTTTTTTGCGGAATAGCTGATACTGCTATTAATGTTTTTATTTTTGCTGTAAAATACTTAATTTTCGACCAATATCTAAGAAAATTTGAAACAAATATTCATAGTATATTACGCTTCGAGAGAATAAAGTGAGTGATTAATATTAAGTTGCCAATAGTAGCACGAGGTATTATCGTTCACTTTATAATTGAGTAGCATATGCTGTTTTTTGTACCAATGCTCACAAAAATGAAAACTTTCAAAAAAATTAGTTTGAAAACTTTTGATTATTTTTTTGTTTGATTTTAGTGCTCTATTCTGACTTTAGTTAAAGTTAACATTAACGCCTTTAGTCATTAATATAAAAATTGCTAGATACCTAAGCATAAAATTAACCCATTAACACCCTAGGGCGTTAGTAATTTTATTCAACATTTTAAAACCAAGTTGGAAATGTTATGCTCTGACCCCCGAAGATGATGGAGTAATGATCATACACTTTCTCAGCATATTGTGCAAATCATTTTTTGATAAATTTGTTGATAAATCTTAACGAATTCGTTGATGAACTCAGGTATAATGTAGGTCTTTCTCAGTCGTTGGGTAATAACGACAGAATAGTTTTGGCTTATTAAAAATTCGTTTGACAAACTGTGTAAAAATTTATTTATTTTGTTTTATTCAATAAAACCCTAGGCAGATTTTAATCATATTTCTCGGTGGGAAAGGCCAAAAAAAATTTATTTGCTCACTTTGCTCTCGAAAATTATTTAAATCTGGTTGTTGCAGAACATATTTATTTGAAAATTCCTTCCAACCACACACCTCCCTTCAACTCTGCAATTTCTCAATCAACAGCAAAAAATATTTATAGAAATGTTTTTTTTTTTAACTTTGAAATTTTCCGGGCAAGCCAAATTCAAATCTGCCCGTGCGTAAAACAAAGCCATGTTCATAACGATTTTTTTCAATTTTATTTGAAAAAAAAAATACTATGTAGAATTTTCATGTTAGGTCTGAATGAAATAACTATCGACACACCAATTTACCTAGATTAATTCTCTGAATGTGTCAATTTCTTGAGATGGATAGAAGACAATTAGTTTCATGAATGATATAAGGGTGAAAAAACTGCGATAAACGAGGCGAATCTGCCAATATATCTTTTTTTTTTTTTCATTTTTCCTCTTTTTAATTAAAAATTTTCCATTTTTTTTTTAATTATTTATTACTATTCTTTCATTTTTAGGTTGATGCTGACCAAGATAGAAATATTACTCTAATTAAAACATTCCTAAGCAAACATAGAGTTACAAAACAAATGGGAAATGATTTACTTAGTCTTATTAAATCCTTAAATTATGATAAAGTCCATAATCTTCCAAAAGATATTCGGAGTATAGTTAAACATACTGAAATAATTGACATAATTGAAATGGGATCTGGACATTTTGTTTATTTTGGCATAAAGGATTATCTTTTGAAAAATGCAGTTATTATAAACAAAATGAAATTGAATTCTATAAACCTAACATTGCATATTGACAGATTACCATTATTCAGAAGTTCAAAAAATGGATTTTGGCCTATTCTTGGTTGTATTGAGAACTTAGAAGAAGTGTTTATAATAGCGATTTACTGTGGTTGTACCAAACCTCATGATAGTAATACTTTCTTGCAAGAATATGTTCAAGAAATAATTGATCTTACAATCAATAATATTGTGCTAAATGGAAAATCTTATGAATTTAAATTGAAAAATATTTCTGCAGATGCACAGGCCAAATCATTTTTGCTTTCATTTCCTCAGCATAATGCCTATAATAGTTGCTTAAAATGTTCAACAGAAGGGATTTATTTCAAAGCAAGAGTGTGCTTTCCATATACTGACTCATTATTGAAGCAAAATTTCCCTGAAGGCAGTCTAATCAGTACAATACCACATTTTAATCCTATACTCTGTACTTCCACCGACTACATGCATCTTGTTTGTTTAGGGGTAATGAAAAAATTATTAATTAATTGGACCACTGGACGTAATTAAGTGATTGATAAAGAAGTGGAAGATCTTACTAATAAGAGAATAAATAAGTTGAAACAGTTTTGTCCTACAAATTTTGCTAGAGTTCCACGTACCTTAAATAACCTAGCTTATTTTAAAGCAACTGAATTAAGAGCATTCCTTTTATATTATGGACTTGTAATACTTCACAACTTGATCAATTCTGATGAGTATGACCTACTTTTAGTCTTACACGTATGCATTCGAATTTTGTGTTGTTACGAGTATATAAATGAAGAAAGTCTGAAAGATGTTGAAGATTTATTGAAAGAATTTGTGAAATCATATGCTGCCCTACATGGTCTGCAATTTGTCACTCATAACATACATGGACTGATTCATTTGCCTGCTGATGTATTAAAATTTGGACCTCTAGACAATTTTAGTTGTTTTAAATTTGAAACATTCTTATATCGTCTAAAACAGGAAGTAAGAAGTGGTAATAAACCACTCCAACAAATTTGTGATAGGATTTCTTGTGGAATGTTTCAAGATTTTAAGAAAAAATTTCCATCATCAGAAGTCCCAGAGTTATCAAAACCATTGAAAAATTTTTCTTGTAATCACTTCATAAGTGGAACTTACTTTTCTTTTCAATTAATTAATTATAAGAATATACAGTTGAAGGCAAATTCATTAAAGGATGGATTTTGCTATTTATCTAATGGTAAGATTATATTTGCAAAAGTTTTTATTATTAATGAAGGTAAAACATACATTGTTGGAAACATGTTTCAAAAACTTCGTAATTTTTTTACTAATCCTATTTCTTCTGAAAAGATTGGAATAGTTTTAGCAAGTAAACAAGAAAATGTGGCCCAAATTTTCAGTATCAGTACACTTACTCATAAATGTTTTGCTATGCCTTATCATTCATCTTCACATACATTTGTTGTTGCAAAGCTATTACACACTGACTTGAATAATAATAGTCCTCAATTTAATGATTAATTTATTTTACCAACATAATAATTGATTACAGATTGTATTAGTTAAAGCCCTTGTTTAGATCTATATTTAATCGCAAGTTACTAAATGTATTATCAATTCAGTAAAACAAACAGACACTTCTTTAATATTAAATAAGAAAGATGTTAATGTTATTTTCGTAATTATAATTCAGTATTTTTAGTTTGTGAATTATTTATACTTTTCCTAGTTTCATTATGAAAATTAATTTTATATTGGCATAGAAATGTAAAATGCTAGAAATAATTTTTTCCTACTTTTCTTTTATTTTCTTGCTCTTTTTTGTTATTGCTGTTAAATGTATCATTTTTAGCTTTCTAGATCTTGTAAAACTTCAAAATGGTCAAGGTCAACCAAGAAAACTTATATTTCAAAGTTCAGAAAAATCAGTTGTACGTATAATTTTGTTGCAATAATTCAAATTTCCATGTGTATTTTTAATAGGTATATCCAAAAGCATACATATAGACATTATTTTTTGATCATTTTATTTTCATCTTAATCTGAATGTTTGACATAATTTCTAATTTCAACTTATATGTGTTAAGTGGTAAGTACTTTGTTAAGGTTAATTTTTTGTCATCTAATTTAATTTACTGCATTTTCATATAACTATGTATATAATAATACTGTGGCTTTGAACAAAATTGACCAATGTTGAAATTTCCAGTTTTAAGAAAAATTAATTATTTCTGGAAAACTGATTTTTTTTTTTTTTCTTGCAGTAGGCTAAATTGGCATGACATTATTGGTTTTTAAAGCACTGAATTTGCATAGTAATAGCTGTTCTTAACTGTGGAAGTATTAATGTCTGATTGTCCTGATGGATTCTATAATTATACATATAATTATATATATATATTTTTTAAATTAAAAAAGGTTGTCTTAAGGAAGTTATTTGTACCAAAAACTCAAAAATATAGAATCTAACTTTGTTCTTCTGGCTCAAGACATATATAATGTGGAAAATAGTAGTATAAATCTCAATGAATTTGGATGTGTATTAATGAATCAATTTTTTACTTTCGTAGGTAAGATATTGTAATAGACGCATGCTTAAAAAATTAATTATTTAATAATGAAGTAAGATGAGGTCTAAGGAGCATGAGCCTCTTAAAAAATTTTTTCTTTTGCATGCAATTTATGTGCTTCACTTATGAATTTTATTCAATAACTTGTGGCTTAATTAGCATGCCCTATTGGGATATTATTTTATTGTTGAATCTAAATTTTCCAATTCAAAATAATTTTCATTATATTATTATTATTATTATTATTTGGTATTCTCAATACATTGATAACAATGTTTGCATAATTTAACTATTTGTATGAGATATGGCATGGAATTTTAACGCTTATATATAAATGTGTGTATAATAAGTATAGCCTACATTTTAATTAAATTTATTCAATTTTAGAAATATGGGACTTATAAAACCTGCTATATGAAAGAAAATTGATCCAGACTGGCTTAAACCATTTGTGGTTGTGAATGAAGAAAAACATGGTATGGTAATTGTTCATAAAAATTGGTTGGTGGAAAATTTCAAGAAATTGTACTTTCCAACTCAATATAAATTCTCCAGTCAAATTAAGACAGCCTGTGTAGGTGGCAAAGAATATGATAAACAGACATGGAATCTTTGTGATGTCAAAGAAATTATTGGACATGCTTGTAAGCACTAAATAATGATTTTTACCTCTTAGACATAATTGTTTTATTTGTTAATGAAACTTTTGAATGAAAATTCTGCGAACAAGGTATTTTTTTTATAATACCTATAACTAACCCTCTTTTCTATTGAATCATTCCTAGAAGTAATCTTTGAGAAATATTCTTGTGAAAGTATTACTTATATGTAAGCCATGAAATCGGTGTAATTACATAATCAAATTTAAAAGAAAAAGACTTGGTTCATCAAGTACAATTAAGAACCAATTTAAGGTATTAATTCTATATAATCAACTTCTTTTTCCTTCAGCTAGGTACAAAAAAGCTGAAACTTTGATGAAAAGAGCAGAAGAGGAAACAGATGTTTCAGTTTATGAATTGCCATCTGATAACTCTTCAGGAAATGAGGTAGATGAAGCGTTGTCAGAAGAAAATAGTGATGCACGAAAGAGGAAATGTAAGTATACAATACCTATCTGAAAAAATGAAATAACTTTTTGAACTGGAATATTAATGAAGTTTCTAATAATGTTCTTTTTCCTAAACAATTATGTTAGAGCTTACAATTTTTTTTTTTTTTTTTTTTTTTTTTGGAGAACTCTGAACGTACCTATGAGTATGCAGTATAAAAATTAAATTGTTATTGTGACATGAAAAACTTATAAATATAAATTAAAAAAATTAACATTCTACAAAATCAACTTTTTTGTGGATCAATGAAATAGCATTAAAAACAAGTTATAATGTCCACCATCTGAAAGACTCAATTTTCTTATTCATTGATTCACTCAATCATACTATAATAATTAATTTTTTGGAACATTTTTTGTTTTTTGTGAAAATATTTTTAATTTGCATAAACAGTCATTAATTCAATTTTATATATTGATATGTAGATGGTCAAAGCAGTGGAAGAATAAGGCTACCGGTACCTGAAAAAAAAGTCAAGTCTATGCTGGATCCAAAGCCAAGTTCAACACCAAAATTGAAAATATCGACAGTACAACAATCTTGTACTAAACTTATTAATTCAGTTTCATCAGAACCTGTTAATACACCAATTAATGCTATAAATCCACCATCAGAGATTTCTCCTTTGAATTCTTCGATAAGTTTAAACCAGGTGTATGAATTCATTTAAAGTGAAACAGATGAACCATTGTCAACATCTACAAGTGTCCAGAATGCGGAAGGAAATGATGCTCATCAAACTATAATACTTTCCCAGTGTGAGTATGATATAATTATAATTTTTACATTTTCTTTAATAATTTTGAAAGTTACACAGAAAAAAGAATGTACTGGGAATTACATGTCACTTGACCAATTATACCTTAACAAATTATTTACCGATAATAATGACATCCTAAATTCAGTTGTCAGTATTCTACATATATGAGTTAATGTCAAAATATTTGTTTATAAAATATCATTTAGTAGGTACCCTCTAAATTAAATAATCCAGTACATTTACTTATGCTCTTCATTTTAAAATGTAATTATATACTAATAAAAGTTCCCATTATCAAAGACTGATGTAGATGTAATGTAGATGTACATATGATTTATGCCTTTTTAGGTCCATGTTGTGAAGCAGCTAACAAAAATTATGCAGAAATGTACCAGTTTTTTTCAGACATCTTCAACAATATCGCTACTTCACTTGGGCAAATATAAAGTCAGTTAATTTCTGACTATAATTCAATTACGCCATTCAAGAAGCAGTCCGATAAATTTGGGCTCCCTATAACTTCCTCAACTTTGACAGAATTTGATATAAAATTGCAAACAAATCAAGAATTTCAGAATGCTTTTGTAAGTAGATTATTATATTTTTTGATTTGTTAGTTTGTTTATCTTTTAAGGACAACCTTGTTTCAAAAAGTATTTTACTTTACACAGAGACACCTTATAATTTTGTTCTACATTTATAAATAAGTTCTGATATCTATTTCACCCCTTTTGGAATTGGCCATATTAAATTTTCAAGATTTACAATTTGTGCAATATTTTTGCAAATAATTTGATGGCTCGGTGCAAAAAAGTCTTTCTTCTAATATATTACTAAATTTTTCAGAAGAGCAAAAAGAAAGTTGGCATTTAAACTAAGGTGTTGAATAACATGTTAAAAAAAGAGGAAATTTTCATAGTTATTATTCAATATATTTGTTTTCCTATGTGTGGTAAAATATGCTTTTATCTTATAGCTGCAATATATTAAAGGACTAACCGCCCCTACGAATGAAATTGCCATGACCAATGCTATAATGAATGCCACATTCAGCCCAGAAATTGGATTAATTTATAACTTCATGGGAAAAAAGGGCAAAAAAAGTTTGTTGAAAGCATTTTCTAGTATGGAAATGATAACAGGTAAAAGAAGCTGTCAATTTCAATTCTCTTGATTAACTTTAATTTTGTACTCTATAACCTTGCCTATATAATTTTAGAATATATACAGGGTGCTGTTGAAAATGGTAAAAAAGATAATATAATCAAGTCAATTAAAAAGTGGCTAACTAACAAATCAGAAAACCTAAAAAAAAAGAAAAAACGTCAGAATGAACAAATAACCGAAGAATCGAATGAACAAATAATCTGAAGAATCAAATGAACAAATAATCTGAAGAATCACTCCATGATTGAAAATTCAAGTTAAAATTTAATTCATATTGTCAATTTTTTTAAAATATATTTTTTGTTATTGAAATGATGAATATTATTGTACTGTATAATGCGATAGTCAATTTTGATAATTATATAAAAATTTAGGATTGATAAAAATTCCATAAAGTTGATAATTTTGAAATTTTATAGCCATTAACAGTTCATTTTTATTTAATGTTTGTATCGAAGGTTTTTTTCACAATAACTTGATATTCTTAACAATGACTAACCTTTTGGACTAGGCAATGTTGATAAAATGTATTGCAGTTAATTTTGATTGTCAGACAATCCCAAAAAAATTTGGTACATATAAAAAATACTATCTTAATTAATAATTATAAAATTTTATATTATCCTTTAATTGTTACTTTTCAAATACAATGTAAATATTTCCAGTTTTGTCATTAATTATAAAACTTGCAATGTTTACATTATATAAAAATTGCTAGTTAAAGGTAACAAAATGTTATAATTTTTAATAAGATAGCATTTTTTAAATGTATTGAATTTCCTAGGATTATCTATAAAAATTGACTGTGACATATACATCTAATATTGATTTTACTAATATGAACCTATATTTCAAGTATCTATATGGATTCTTTGTAGGAAATTGCGATACAGATCTGTGCAGATATTTACATATAAATCCTTTATTGATATATTCTATATATACTTATATAGACATGTCAATATTGAATCTACGTTGACATTTACAATATATATCTATATAGATATTAGGTATATAAAATCATTATCGATAGGCAATATAGAAAAAATGGCAATATAGGGCTAAAAATCTATATAGCAGCAATATACATATATCACCATTGCAGGATTAAATCCGTTATTTTTCTAGATACATTTGTCAATAGGGAAGCAAAGATACTAAAATAATTAACAGCATCGTGATTGTGCCATTGTGTACGTGTAGCCTGTGCTCTGTTGGAAAGCATGGCATTAGATACACCTTGTGCATTAGTTTGAAGTTGAAGGATTGAAATGAGAAGTTCTAGGCTAAGTAGGTAGTATAAGTAAGTGCACTAGCGAACGTAGTATATTATGAGCGAAACATGCGGTCGCGAATAACAAATTTATCTGCGCAAGACTTTTTCTAAGGCTTTGTAATTGAAACCGCAAAACTGGATATTGAAGTATGGGTAATTGTGTAAATTAAGGAGTCGAGAATTTTTGGAAGTGATAACTTAAGCACGATACTATACTAACGCCATGAATCGGAAACGGTAGCATATACATATAGTGTAAAGCCGGCTCCACACATTTGTCTGTGAAGAATGAGATACCTATGCCTGCCATCCTCCTTAGCCAAATGACGAGCACGCTGATACACACATGTGGCAAATGCGTACTTAGGTGGGTACGGCAAGCTCGAATATTTTGTTCTCTTTGGCTCTAGAAAATTTACCTTCATAACAATCGCAAAACAGGGAGCGTGGGTTTGGCAATGCTCGCCAAATACACGAGCATCCCCGAGCAAACCTACCACGCATTCGGTGATTAAGCAAATGTTCGTCTTTTTGTCGAATGTATTTGGCAAATACACGAATGTGTAGAGCCGGTTTAAAATTATAGCATTTAACAGCTGCGAGATAAGGTCTCCTCTCTCCGTTTTAACATCAAAATATATCCTCCAGCCTCTGGGTAAAATAGCCACGTAGCTAAAACGGAGCCGTTCCACCACTAGAAAATGTAGGTTTTCGGAAACATGCCAACTGCAACTAAAAATTTTTAGCAAGTTTCTATAGATCATAAATAATGATTGTATCGAAATTCGTAGCTATTGATTGAAAATTACCTGTTTTAATGTTCAAGATCAAAATAAATTGGACATATCGGAAGTACTGTTAGGCCAATCCACACCAAAATTGATAGCATACTAACAACAAAAGTGGAGGATCAAAATGACTGCCTAACCACTTACACATATGAGTCTGTAATATTTCTTATATTTTACACACAATCATAGGGGCTTTCCGAAACTTCCATAGTTTGAAAAATTGCCGATTTTTAGCAATTTGTACCAAGTTTACTTGCAAACGGGGTAACCTTATAAAATGATTAGGAGTGGGGATAATGAAAATTATCCGTTTCATGAGAAAAGATAACGAGTGGTAGCGGAGACCAGGGTACCGTGGAACGAGTGTACCGTAGATAAAACTGAAACCTTTCAATTTTTGGACAAACTGGTCCCCTAACATTATGCATCATACACCTGATAAATACTTTACTTGTTCAGTATTGTTATCCAGTTCGTTATTAAAAATTAATTGCAATATTTATATAAATTATACCAGAAGTACAATTTTGATAACTCACAAAAAGTGCGACCAGTGGGAGAGAAGTTGAGTATTCAAATTTCTGGATGTATTTCAAAGATGTTTAATAGTCAGTAATTAATTATTCAAAGTTATCAATACACCAAAACATTTAGATTAAATATAAAGTTAATTTTTAGTAAGAAGTTGAACCTCCTGTATCATGGTGTAAATTTTCTGGTGTACCATGGAATATGCTAAAAATACCTTACAATTTTTTTCAAATAATTTTCCTAATTAAAACCGACCAAAAACATGAAATATTGGATCATGAGAAAGTTTAGGATACTGTGAAAGATGTCTTAAATTAGCAAATTTATGAGGAAAATGTCACAATTGGAAAACAATCAATTTTCATAATAATAATAATAGGTAATTATAAATTATTACAATTAAAATAGCAGATATCATCTGTTATCTGAATATAATTACTTTTAGATGCAGTGCACTTCATATTGTATTAGATAAAATAAATTCAATTTTTTGGTTTAAATTTTTTTTTTTTTTAATGGATTTAACATGTACCATAGTATCCTACGCTCAATTCTATGGTACACTGGGGTAGTGTACCATAGAATAAAAGACGTTACTTCCTCGAAGGTGGAATTAGAAAAAAACTATCACACGTTAACTATTTCTTTTCATTTTGTTTTGTAGATGAAGTTTCGTTCTTTTCAAATTTCTTGGTCTTAAATTTCTAACTCAATTTTAGCCCACACCAAAGATAAAAAGGAAAAAAGAGTTCTATGGTACTCCAGTCTCCCCTATCATTTTCCCATTTTCACCCAATTTTTACCCAGTTTTTGTGCAAATGAGGTATTAAAATTGACATTTTAAAATGGTTAGGAGCTGAGACAATCTAAATTATCTGATTCATGAAAACAGAAAACAATTGGTACCATTTTCCCATTTTCATCAAATTTTTTTTTACAGTTAGGTATAATTAAGTAGGTATATCGATATAATACACGTACATGCTGGCTAAAATTATTCGTTTGTTAAAATTATTTCACAATATTATTATTCCCCTAAATTATTTTGCATATATTTCCCCTTATATTCGATGCACAAGTGCCATTACCCATACAACCACAAACAGATACAAAAAAAATTTTTTTCTTCTGCCTAAACAACAAATTCTACAAAGTTATGGATAAATGGAAAAATTTTCGAAGGAAGGTAAGTTAATAAGAAGGAATTTAGGAAGGTAATTTAAAATAACTTCTCATTTAACTTTGTAGAGTTAGCTATAATAAATCGATTGACCCATTCAAACCTCTATTTTTAGACATTTTTATTGCAGGGTCACTTGTAAAGTTGGAGATCATTCCGAATTTTAAGATGATCATTCGAACATTGAGATTTATATTACCATTATTAAACGTTGAAAATAAATAGTAAAAAGAATCCCGAGACATGAAAAATAACTAAGACACAATTCATTGAAAATGTATAATAGGTATACATATATTAAAAACTTGTTGACAACATGAAGTTTAGTGATGGACTAACTTACTGTATAAAATAATTATCGACGTTAGCTGTGGCTGTGAACTAGGTCACAGATTAAAAATGTAAGAACGACTGAGAATGATTTGACAATTTGTCACATCACTCGATACTGAAATATGACATAGTTCTGAAGATTGCCATCAGGTCTGCTAATATCATGTTTATTGTTGCTTTTTAAAGATCAATGACGAAAAAAACATGAAAAAAAAAGTTTTACCAACTTTATTACACATCACCATTTTGGGGGAGAACAAGATTTGAACAGTCAAACAAATGATTAGTAAAATATAAGGTGTTCGTATAAAAAAAATGTATCGCAGATACACAAGTTGGAGTATCAATTTTTGTCAACTAGATTATAAACTAAGTGTAGGTTTTTAACAACGGCCTATACTAAAAGAACATTCATGGCTGTATAGAAATCTGAAATTGAAATCATTCTCAGAATATTCGGTGTAAATAAACCAACATTTTTATATCGAAAAATTCACATACACTATAATTATTCTGCCAAGTTCAATATGATCATTTATAAAAATAGACTGATAAAATAATGAATTTGATGATCTTTATGAATGATATGGTTATGAATTATGCTACGTTATGTTTGGTTTGGTTAAAAAATTAAAATAAGCTGTAAAAGCAAATAGAAATTTTAAAGTAGTACAATTATAGCTTACTGTTTTTCTGTTACCGAATGCTTTGAGAGTATACGCCAATTTTTCATATTTAATGAGAGTATATACCGTATACGCTGTACATTGTGTTTAGAGCATGCCTGAAGCCTACTTACATGATGAAGGAAGAGTGTTATACCTTCTTCAATAGTCGCACAGTCGGTCATTAGATTTCGCTGGAGAAATTTTAAAAAGGTTATTTTTCCATAAATTAGCAAATTTTTATTTCTATGTCGAATAGTCGAGCTAATATGTACCAAATGTACCTAATTGGAAATTGGGGATGGTAGGTACCCAAAGTTGATAAGTACAGGTGGTTCTTATTTTTAGCCCATTTTCAGCGATAAATTGCTGTATTATATAAAATTTTTATTTATTATTTTATTTTTCAGAAATTCAAGTTAGATTTTTCGAAGATAATATATTATGATAAAAATAATGTTTTTATTGACACATGATTTTTAAAAACCTATACTTTTTTTAGTAGAGTTTTGCTGAGCTAAGATTATCTTGTTTTTATTTCTGCTACCTGCATTCGCGTTCATCCTACATACGATTTTATTAATTGTCGATGTTATGCAGTTCTTTACTAAGTATTGTAAATCAATACATTAGTCATTTTCAATTTCTGTTTGATCACTTTGATCACTTTTGACTTATCAGTAGGTGATCGGGTTAGTAGTTAACGTCATTAGTGAGATTAAAATTCAAGGAAACCAATTGTTTTCCATTTTTGGCAACACACAATTTTTTAGAATTCCGGTTTTGACTAGTTAGTTTGGCATCACACACCTTAGGAACTTAATTCAATTAAATAGCAAGGTAATATTGGTAACTGATCGTCCCGTAAAATAGCGTCTAGATTTTCCGACGTAAATTATATCAGTTAAGTTATATGAAGAAAAAATAGATGGCGAACCTGCCCTGAATAATAAAAATGTTTCTAGGTACACGTTTTCTTTTTTTGCAAATTTCAATTACTGAACATTTCAGTCGTTTAAATTGAATTAATTTGTTGTCACTCCAATGCGATCTAAGATATCTACGGCCAGATTTAAATGCAGCACTTTCAGATAAAAACAATTCTATTCAGATAATGTGGAACTAGTTTTCTGAAGAGGCTGTTTTAAAATCTTAGGGTTGAACTAAGTTCTTACTTTTTAGAGTACTTCGTTGAGATCCCAGCACTTAAGTGACTAAAACACAGCCATTCAAAGCTTGCAGGAAGCACTTAATAAGCAGAATGTTAAGACTTGGGACCAAATGATTCAGAATGAGCAAGCAAAAAAGCTAGAAGCTCGACTCCAACAGTACTTTAATTCTTGATCTCTTGAATTTTGTCCATAATCTTTGATGACTGTAACGACGCACACCATTCCAGCTCGTTGTTCAGTAGTTTTCAATTAATTTTCAGTGCAAAGTCGCTGGCTATTGCCCTCACGATCGCGATTTCACATGTTGCTGAATACAATAAAGTAGTTAAAATGAACAATCGGCTATTAAAAAAGAACGAAAAAAACTTTGAAGTTCTTGAGTCATGCTAAAACGGATAGGTATTATTGTGTAGATTGTAGAAATCGATTTTAATTTTTGGAAGCAAATTTGCTATTTTTCTCCTTTTCATCTACCATTATTATCTTAAATTTATATCGATTTTTGTTTTCCTCAGTGAAGTAGAAAGATGAAAATCTCAATCCAGTATTTACCTGCATTTTTTAACATTCGGATTAGAAACGTAGAAAAAAAAACAAATTTAGAATTTGAGATAAAACCAAAGTAGAGTGAGGTGAGGTGGGAGAAGTGGAGTGTGAAGAAAAGATTATGAACGAGTGTGAAAAGTATGACGAAAGTAAAAATAAAATAAAACATAATAGAAAAGTAGACAGTGGATGATAGACAAAGAAATGATTTTTAGAACAAGAAAGACAGATTATGGTAGTAATGAATATGAAATCAAAATTACTTTACCAAAAGATAGAGTTTAACAAAGATTATAAAAAAAATGAATTTAGTGATCAAAAGTGTGAAACTCGTGGAATCAAGCTTCTAAGTTCCAATAACTTGGTAGTTCGCCAATATACGGTGAACAAGCGAGAAATCAAGCAAGTTTAAAATTTACGTTAGGATAAAAGAAGAGACAGAGAAGAGTGAAATGTGTGAAGTTTGAGACAAATAATAAGAAGGGTGTAGATATTCGTATCAATGCGACTAAGATCATTATCAACAGTTGAAGTGAAAGATTGGAAAAAATGTGGTATGCCAAATCGGTTTTCACCTATTTACGAGAATTTTGGTTTTCATCAGCTCCTACAAGTTTTCAACCAATCACTTACCTGAATTGATTCACAGAGTACGTAACGAGATACCATACACATGATATCTGAAGATGAAAACATTGAAGACATAGATGTTTTACCAATGATAGAATGATTATGTGAAATTGAAAAGTTGTCGAAATAAAAGATTAAAACAAAAAACAAGTGGAAATTTTGAGTATCAAATTGATAAAAACCCACAGTGAGAAATTCCAAAATTCACTGTGGGGGAGAAAAAATGGAAGGGAAGACCCAGGGTTTGTTCTCACCGAACTCGTGTAATATTACATTTTAAAAAAGGTTTACTGAAGGTCGAAAAATATGCCCAACATCATTTTAAATTTTACCCCATTTTCTCTAATTTCCCCCTAGAAAATTCACCCATTGTGTTTATACCATTTCTCCACGTCACTTGACCTCGTTAGCCGGACATTCTTAGGAAAAAATCAACGAGTTGAAAACAAAATACCAACTATATTAAAGAAGAAACACATACCTTTTTCAATACATCAAAATGTTCACGTAGGATGAAAGATATTATAAAAATAAAAACTAGACATATTACGAGAAACACAAGTTAGAATTGTAGGTGAATTCATACATCGATCGAAAATTTTTCTAAGTACAAAATCAGAATAAAAAGAATAAAATATTTCATGAAGACATTACAAAAAATGTTGGATTTGAACGGACAAGAGTTCCAAACGGAATCGTCTTTGGGAATCGGCAAAAATTTTTTATTTTTTAACACGATGTCTATCCATCTTTCATAGGTCTATATAATTTTACATTTTTACCCATTTATTCTCCTCAGTTTCCTCCCATTTTCAGATTGTCAGATTGTCAGATTGATACCCAATTAAACTCAGTAATTTGAATTGGTTGTTTTTTTCACTACTATTTTTACATAAAAAATTGTGGAAAAATTATCAGTTGCACAAAATGGCCTACTTGCAAGGACATGTTTCCGACGCAAAAATCTTTTTCTTACCCTCCAGATCGTCGTCTAACCTAGAAGAATCGTAGAATACTAAGAGAATTTTTGTCGATTTCAGATGTACGATCAACGTAAACGTGTACCTTGTACCTAGGTACCTAATCTTCAGGGTAAGTATAATATACGTGTAGGTATACATTTTTTGACATTTTCTGTGAGGTTGTTTAGAAAAATTGACGATCTTGAAAATTAGTAAGTACGAAGGTAAGCATGGAAATTTTTGTTTATTTCCTATTGGTTTCCGACCATTTTACATGAAATCGTGATCTTCATTTTTGCGAAATTTTTATCGATTTTCAGTACATAGCTTTATTATATTCGACAACAAAATGCTGCATAGCCAATTAAATTCCTGGTTTTTGACCTGTTCTCTTAAAAGTAAGTTTTAAGTTCAACGTTATAGTTTTAGTTCCCTGTTAATTCGGCCAAATGACAAAAACTTAAAAAACTGGTAGGTATCGATTTTTAGAGGGAAAAACGAAAGAACTTTTTTCAAATATCGTTGTCTGTGGCTACACTGTATTGGGTAGATACACCAGTTTGCAACAGTTTGAAGTTTAAGGTTTAAAAATAAGAAGAATAAGTAGATTTATTAGCTGGAAGTGCTTTTGCTACAAATATTAAAGCATACTCTTTGATTCATATCTATTTTCAATACGTCATCTTTGATATAGATAAAATCATAAACCAAAAAAATTTAAATTACTGTGAAAAATGCAAAAAGGGCTTTTTCTTCAAAAAAATCTATACAATTATTGATGAATGCATCGTTAAATGGGAATAATTTCTATAGTATGAATATTTTAGTGTTCTAAGATAGTAAGTACACTTTGATATTGATGAAAATTATTGTATTAGATTAATTTAGCTAAAATTATTAGTATTATACACTGTTGCAAAATGGTTCATTGAATGTCAACATTTTTAGTTTTCAACAGGAACTTTTTGCTTCAGTTTGAATGAGAAAATTTAATTAGTTTAATCATTTGGATGTGATAACGTGAATTACCATCTCTGAATTCATATTTATTTTTCAAATTTTAAATTTCTCAAAGAGTTTTTATTTTATGACTCTTACATAAAAATACCATTTGCTCCAGTTTGCAACACTTATGTCCCAGTTGTGCAATACTCATGACCCAGTATCAATTTGAAGATGTTTATCAGCTTTATTTTCACACAATAAAAGCTTTGCTAAGTCCCGCCAATCTTATGAAAGGGGAATATTGAAATTTTTGACTGATAATACCAGTTTATGAGATAACATACACCTTTTTTCTCCAATTTTGTCCTTATATTATTTGTGTGTTGCAAACTGGAACATAAATTTTGCCAACTAGAGCAGAAGTATTACAAACTAGGGAAAATGGTATTTTTACATAAAAGTAGTAAAAAAATAATCAGAACAATATAATAAAAATTTTAAAAGGAAATATTAACCGGGAGACCATAATTCATGTAATAAAGCATTCACATAAAAAATACCTTCATTTTACTGTGGTATGCGACCTCGGTAGGCCAAATGCCATCGATACACACCCACATATCTCCCAAAACCCACTCTATTAAAATACAAAGGTGGTAGATTACCTACTACATCTGACAGCCATTAAAAATCCTTACAAATACACATAGTCAGCCAAGTTAATCAATTTTTACCCGTTTTATACCATGTATTAATTTCTAAAAAATTCCCAAAAAAGACTATGCACTCGAAGTGGTGTTCAAAAATAAATTAGGTCTTATAATTACTGAGGTTTTGTTCGAGGTCTGGCCATTGCTAGAGAAAAAATTCACTCCATTACGAAGAAACACATCTTGTAATAGAAAAAGGTTGAAACATGAAAAAATAAAATAGAGAGGAAAATTATAGCTGTTAAACAATCGAATAACAAACGCTGATTGATTGACCTGGTGAGAATAAAAAGTTACATTAGCTGTGAAATATAGCCAGTTGATCAAAAAAAAAAAAGAGAGGGGATATGTACTGAGGTACAAACACATTTATTTATTGTATTCAACCACTGAGGTGGTGTTATAGAGGGAAAAAATAAAAACACATTTTAAAATGGAGGGAGAAAGTTTGTTCGTTGCGAGAAAACCTAGGCTAAAGCGGTTAGCCTAACCCATGCGCTCACAGCAAATTTCATTATTATAGGGAAGATTTTAATTTAATTTATTTTATTTTTGAAATAATAATGCGTTCGAGGGTGGGCAAAAATCATTAGGGGTGTTATTATTTTTCGAATTTATTATTAGATCATGCCAGGTTGTATCCTCACTACACTGAAATATGCCACTTCAAACTGAACATTTTTTTTAAACTATTGCAAACTGGTACATCTACCTTCAATTTTTCTATCTTGTTACATTACTCCATGTCATCTCACACACTGTATGTATGATTTGGGTATATTTTGAGAAATTTCTAGCTTCACAAATCGTAGTGTTAAATATTAATTTTGCTAATGTTAAAGAGAAGATTGCATACAACATCGATTGAAATCAGTAGTGATTTTACCTTAAAGAGACAAAATATTATGCTGGTCAAATTCTTTTGGTTTGGTAGGCATCAGTTGGCTTCTTTGGGGATAATTTGGTACTGATCACTATATTCTTCTCATCCATCATAATCGTGGTTTCTCCAGGTATTTCAAAAAATTCTAGGACAAAAGGAATTTCAATATTTCTCTTTGTCTGTAAATTTGTTTCTCTTTTCCACATCCCATTTTCAACCCTTGTGTCTACATAAACTCATTTTTTTCTAACTTAAGAATCTTACTTCTCATTTTTAATTCTTTCAATACATATCCAAGTAGTACTAAACTTTCTGGTGTATAGTAAACATCTACATGTACGTAGGATTTTTCCATTATTGCACAGTAGTAAAATTTTGATAAAGTTGTGCTCAGTTAAATTAAAACAATAATGTTATTGTTCACAAAATTAATTGTGCTCTTTTTTTCAAAATAAAATTGAAAAAATTTTAAAAACTGCGTGACTCAATGAATTTTTCCTGAAAATGTTCAGTTATGAAGCCTAGCTGATCAGTGTATCTGGCAACATCAAATTTTTGGTTCAAGTCTTTGGCAAATTTCACTAAACAAAATTGGGCTTTCCAGTAAATATTTTTCAGTATGTAAAAATCTATATTCACATGAGATTCACATTCTCTTGAGAAATCTCATTGAAATTTTGGGCTTTATTCTTGTGAACTTTTTTGATCAAAAGCTAAAAAGGAAAATATCAAATTCTTTTCGAAATAAAAGTGGCTTAGCCTAAAAAGAAAATTCATTTCATTTGAACTACAGTGCTCCGAAAAGTAACTCACTAGAAAGTTTTTTTTTTCGAATCTCTTGTGTTGAAGCAGAATTCTTCAAAATAAATATGGCTAAAGTTTTTGGTTAAAATCAATGTGAAATTTTTCTGGAATATTTATTCGTTTTGTTCATGTTTTTCTCTAAAATTTACAAATTTTACTCCATTCCATTGTTAGTCAACTATCTTGTTAAGCCAGTCAAATGGTCAACAAATTCCCGTTAATGCTGCGAATTTTCATGAGTCAAGTTGCTGCTCAAAAAACTCCACTCAATCAAATCAAAATTGCTGTATCATTGAAAAATGTCGTAAGAATTTACTTATTCATAAATTTGAGTTTTTCAGGTATTGTGAGGTATGTCCTTTACATTAAAATAATGATAAATAAAATTATTTTAATTATTTTTTGGTATCGCTTAATTTTGTAAACATGTGTTAATTTTGCATAATTGTGTTTGAAAAAATGAAAAGTGGGATTGAATTGGGGAGGGGGTTTAATTGTTGTTTTAAAAAGGTGGTTGGAAGAAAACACATGCGAGGCAAGATTGGGGGACCTATGGCCATGATGCCAGAAATTCATATATCCTGGAAAGCCTCAAAAACGGGAATCAGGAGCAACACCATATAAATAACTTGAAATACTAGGCTTGTATAACGTAAAATCATGAGGGTGAGAGAAATACTTTTATTTTGTAAACACCCTTCTGAAAAAACAAAAAAAAAAAGAAAAGGAAAATAATAATATAAAATAGAAAAACTTAAAATACACGTAAATAATAAAGAAAAAGAATTATAACATACACAAAAAAAAAAGATATATAAATATATAGTAAAGAAACAACACGAAATAAAATCAAAAAAACGAAATAAATAAACATACAGAAGGATGTGTAATTAATTTTAAAAGAAAATTTTTTTTTTGTATTCAGGCCCAGGTCTGAGCCACCAAAAAAGGCGAAAATATTCATTTATAATACATAGCCTAGGCTATAATTCAGGTGCGTGTAATATAGAAAGCTAGGCCGCCTATTTTTTGTATTTTATCTCGTAGCCTAACATTTTCTAATAGCAAATTTCTAGGCGAAAAAATAATTCGGGGCTCAACGGCGCTACGAGGCGTTATAGGGCGCTACAAGAATTTCACCCTGCCTAACTCAGCGACGATGCCTAACACGTTTTAGAAGAGAGAATGTTATTGTGCGTGTTTTACAGTTTAAGTTTTATCTTTCATACATCACACCACTTTACCTATTAACTGCATCTTGTATGCCTTATCTCTTAACTTAACAATGAAACACATTTTCATTGGATCTCTTCAAGACGATCATTTCAAACACCAATTCACTTTCATTTCTTCGCTTAACAGCTCAACATCAAATTTATTCCTCTCATTTTTCATCTATAGCCGTGGCTATAATATATTTTATTTTTCTTACATTTTTTTTCACTTGTATTTTTTCTTCATTCGTCTTACTTTTTTTTATATTTTTTTATTACACAATTCGAGGTCTAGGTCTTCCCAAAACTATATTTTTGAGAAGCCTAACCTCTCGAGGTAACTGAATTTGGATTCACCAGTCACACTTCACCTTTTTTTACTTTTATTTTTTTATTTTTTTCACTTTACTTTTCTTTCTTTTTCATCTGACCTCGTGGTCAGAATCCGCCCACAATCCATCGATCACCTTGAATTAATCCAGCTACAAAATATGTAAGTACCTGTGTCTTTTCTACCCTCTCTATTTTCTATTCTTTTCAATTTTTTTTATTATTATTTTTATATTATTTTTTTTACATATCTTTACCTATTTTTTTTTCTCTCGTCTCACGCATTGTGTCGTCCTTTTTTTTTCTTTTCCTTATGTCCTGTCGAAAATAATAATTAAAATTTTTTTTTTCCATTATAAAAATTTTCCAGCATGTTGATCAAGCCATTTGTCGACGTGATTTATTCGTCCCTGATGAAATATCAGGACGAATTACGTCGACTGGCCGACCCGGGGGTTGCGGCCAATATACCGGCGCATAAGCGCTTGGTCATCCGAGCAGACATTTTGGCCACACACCAACGTCTAAATTTCCTTTTGGAGGAAACTTTCATGCTGGCCAATCCAGCAATTGAGGCCATGTTGTCGGTCTACGATTTGCCCCTGCCCAACACCGCCAACCAGAGCAAAACATCGCGAACTCCGGCCATCTCGGACGTAACCGAGATGCGCCACGTAGACTGCCTCAACCCAGTTACACCGGAGAGGTGTGAGGCAGATTCTGCAAACCAGCCAAAACGCAGGGCAAAGTGTTTGACACCCCGTAACAACCTCCCACCTTCATCTAGTGACTCGTCAATTGTCAATGTGGTGAGGGCCATCTCACCCTCATCGCCGCTGAAGGACTCAGAGACCATTTCTCTGCTGGAGGACTTTGAATCAACATTGGCATCACTCGTGGTGGACCTCTCGGCTTCGGAAGGTGCTGAGTTGGTCTCGACCACTCTCGGTACCTCTCCACTTTTCCAGTGCACCACCACACTGGAGGCCATGGTCTCTCCAATGACATCGCTTGTTTCTGCCCTCGACACAGCCACCGTCGAGGAAGGGGATACCAACAACAACGTCACCATTGTTGAGACGGATCAGCCCCAGAATGAGCCAGCCCTACCCCCACCATCAACCATGCATTCCATTGTGGCTTCGGCCACTTTTGGGACACCCATTCCGACAGTAGACGCCATAATCCACGAAACTGCTGCGGCTGAAAAATTTGTAGCCTTCACAGCTGCAATTTTGTCCCCCAGCAGAACAACAACAACAACAACCACCACCAACCATGACGACACTCCTGTTGAGCCCTACTCCCCCGGCTTTGTCATCCACCCCTCCATGGTGGATACCATCAGCGAGATTATCGACACTGTCACGACTTCAGCAGGAAAGGAGAAACTTAGCCTGAAAGTCTCCAACCCCCTTGAGAAATTTGGCGTCAATTTCCTCAAGGCCCCTTCGACCACCAAAACCACTAACATGGAGCCTCCCATCATCATCTCAGACGACGACGACAGCGATCACCCCAGCCAGGTGACGATGGTTTCCAACGACGAGGAAATGCGGTTGATGCAAAAAATACTGCCCCCCATTTCCCAGGCATTTTCCATCTCCACGCCTATTGCATGTCTCGGCAATTTTGTTAATGTCACCGCCTCAGCGGCTAATGTATCGTCGGTGACACAGGTCACATCATGTGTAAAAGCCCCTACTGTTGTCACAACCTCCAGCAATTTGCGTGTGGTGCTGCATCGTATCAACCCTGCAATAACTCCTTGTGAGGGTGGTGTGGTAAACTTGACCAAAGTTGACAGTGGTCCGAATGAACCCACCCCTTCCAAGCCTCGGATATCAGTCCTTGAGACTGAGAACACAAAAAAGAAGGGGTCAGCGGAACGTAAGAGACCCTCAAAACCTAGGGGAAAGGGGTTAACCATGGTGAGTTTTGCTGGTTCTGACCCTGAATGCGCCGACCCATCTTCGAATCTCCCAACAATAATTTCCAATTCAGCCTTGAGGTCTTCCGAGACCTCAATGACTCAGGTGGATTGGGTTAGGCCAATCTCAAAGCCCAGAGGTTCTCGCTTGTCGAGTTCAACCTTAGCCAGATCAACATCCAGGGATGTCTTTTTGGCAAAATTGAGGCGCGTCCCCATCCCTGAGTCATCAATAGGATTCACACCCCAACCTGTGAAAGATGCACCTATTGGGGACATACAATATTTGAATGGCAAACTGTCTCCTGATCAAATAAACAATTTTGTTAAAATTAGTCGGTCAGGTGACCCACCTATCATGGGTCCCTGTCCCCCAAAAACTGATCCTTTTTATTGTGGCCCTGTGACCATGCCAAAATTCACTATCCCTAAACTCTCCCAGGTGACAACAACAATTCCGATCACCATCCCCTCGTCCGTTGTCACCGCCCCCTATCCAAATTCCTCAACAACCCGAACCACTTCTCGATCTAAAGAATACCGCTCATCGACACAAGTGCCCCAAGAAACTCCAAGGTCCGGTAACCCCGGTTACTTGATGTGGAGTCCCCCATTGTCTGGTTCCCTTCTTTCAAACCTACTCCCCTTACAGGCGATGGCTACCTCGTCGATACGCGATAGATCGGCAAATGGTAGAGGCAGAGATGAACCCCTGTTTGTCTCTAGACCCTCTACTCTACACTCTGCCAATCCTGACCATTTTGACCCCCCACCCTACCATGAAGTTGAGGAAGAAGACTCTCCAGCCTATAATAGTATCAATTTTTTTATACAAGAAGGACCAGAGGAAAGACCCCCATCCACCTCTTTTCACTCCAAACTCCCTGGTCCACAACTCCTTAAGGAGTTGACACTACCCCCCTCAAGACCAATTGTATTTCGTTGTCGAGTTGAGAGGGATGTACAGCGCCATCTGATCTATTATGACAACCAACAGGCTGTGTCCGTATGCGGGGAGGAGCCATTTTCTCCATCCGTCCTGGCGCAAAGGCGCGAGTTGTGCAATACGCAATACATTAGAATTAGGTGGAAGATTCGTGGGTCTAAACCTTATTGGTTTGATTCCACAGCCTTGTTGAACTTACACCTCCCCTCAGGACGATACGCGGGTGTGAAGGCTGGGCTTGTTTCGAGCCATGGAAATTCAGTCAATCTGGGCTGCGATTTTGCCGCCCTACACGAGGTCGATGTTCAAATTCCACAGGGGAGGGATAGAGGCATCGTGTACATTAATGGTGAGGGTTTTCCTTGCCGTTATGTGTTCAGGGGGTCTTCTGATCCATCATCTCGGAATTCTGGCCCTCGACCCTCACGTCCCCCTAACCACAGGCGATGAGGTGTCTCTCGGAATATGTTCCTGCTTCCCTTCTTCCCCGACTTTGACTTATTCCCGATTTTGTCTTTTCATCCCATCTTGTTTAAAAAAAAATAATAACGTAAAAAAATTTTTCTCTCAATAAATACAAGATGGGTTATTTAACGTTAACTACCCTAAGTAATTGTTGGTCGAGGCAACATTACAAGGTAATGACTTTCATTTTATATTTTTTGATTTATTAATTTCAGGAAGTTTTTTGGCAGCCCACTAGGAGGCGAATGTCCTTTCTTCGGTTGCTATTTATTCCATTTTAATTTGTTGATTTTTATGACTTTAATTATTTATGTATTTTTTTTTCGGCCTATTTTTGTAGCCTCATGGTAACTTTCACTATTTTATTGTTATGTTTGGCCACTCATTAAGTCATGTTTTTTTCTATTTACAAAACTGAAGGACCCATTCAAAAACTTCTTTTTTTCTTTTTTAAATTTAACGTAAAATCTGTCCCACATCTACCTTCTTCTAGTCCCCGACTCTTCTCTCGAGAATGCAACGTGGTCTGGGGGGAGCATGTAGGATGCGACCATCCCTTAAAAATCAAAATCAAAACTTTTTCGTATTTTTCCCTAATAATAAAATAAAATAAAATAAAAAATACACGCATTTTAAAACGCCGTCGTCTTCAGCTAGGCTAAACTCTTAGCCTAGCTACGTAGCCTAAATGTTTTTTCCCTCTCCTTCAACTTTTCGGTCTTTTCTTACCACCATTTTCCTTTAGTGGTGGTAATGTTATAATACAACTGAGGTTGTTGGAAATTCCTCTTCATTTCTCTTCTAAATTATATTTTTTTCTGTAATATTATGAACTCTGTATAGATTTTATCCTTCGTTTTGTCGCCGACCATTACTGGTCGATTTATTTTTCGTCTTCTTTTTTTGTAAAGACTTAAACTTTTAATACATTTTTATGTTTTTATAATGGTTTAATTTTATATTCCCGGGCATCTGGCCAGCTTGAGACAATTAATTGAGGTAAACTCAGGCTGCTCTTTTCAAAAAAGACGCCTTCTTGGAATACTCAGCTATGAGGTAAATGTTTTCAATTCACCTTTTTTCGTGTTGCATGGTATAAAGCGGTTCAATCGATCACCTAGATAGCTGAACAGGTCTTGGGCTCTTAACTCGCATCTTCACCGAATTCTGTTGGTGGAGATGCTCTTGGAACACTCAATTAAGTGTGTTTTTTAATTATGGGGAAACTATGTTAGGTTTTGTATTGGGCTGGATTCAGCCAGCCAGGGTCGCATACCACAAAAGTTTTTCCTGCTCTGCTGCAACTAATAGAATTTTCTGTTGGGAACGTCAATCCTCCACGCCTTGCCCAAGGACACTTTAATATCATTGTATCGTTCAGTCATAAGATTCAATTCGTTCTTTATCGTAATTATTCGACTCGCTATATACCCACTACGTCATCTTGTACCTGTACTTAAACTATATTGACCTTTGCAATTATTGTATATGATCATCAAATTCAATGAATTACTTTTTTAAACTTTCGTATCTTTACTATCGTCAACGCCATCTGAAACATCTATACATTCTCTGTAGAAAAGTAGCTTGGAATTTTTCTAAATTGAACAGCGTAACATTCAAAAAAGCTAAAAATTAAGCAGCTTTTTCTTGTTAGAATACACCTAGTCTCATTCTTTGTTCAAATAGGTACTTAGTTTCTCGCAATTTCAAACTTACCTAAACATTTCGACCTTTTTCCTAACGGGAATTTTGAAATAATAGTTGAGGGAGCTATTTTGCTAATGTTCAAGTCACATACCGTTTTTATTGGCACATATAGTCAAGTGACAGGAATAGCTCGCATAAAATATTTTAGTGTGTCATATTTTTTGCCACGTTGAACACAGCTTATGATTTTTTCTTTCAAAATGGATACGAAAGCAGTTAGTAGTACTGAATATCTAAAATGAGAACTTATTTTTTACCGTGTCGCCATCCAGTTTGCCTAATTCAAGGTCAACTCAGTTGATTTTACGTAAATAGGTTTTTCCTATTTTTTTATGGTTAAAATATAAAATTTAATAAAGTCTAAATTCTTCAATACCTTACTCATATTCTTACAAGTGAAAATTTGGGAATGGTTTCAAGATCGTCTTTCACTGTGCACGTGTATAACAAGGACGCGAATTTTTTTGATGTCGATCAATTTTCAGTTTTTCCTACTGATGCCAGTTGAAATTTTTAGCCTTTTCATTGCACACCATTGTTTTTTAAGAAATTATCGAATACTGGCAGAGACAATGGCAGCGAGTTTCTTTTAAAAATCTTAGTGATCGTATTTTTCAACTTGTCATTCAATCATTATATTTCATATAGTTCGAACTTGATTTTATTATTTTCGATTTCTATCGACTTTTTAGGCCCCTCTTCGCCTTTGTTCCATTCGATTTCGAAATTTCGGGACTAGTTTAGCTTTCATTTATTTCTTCTTCTACTGTGATGTTTTGAAGTATTGAAATTTTTATAGGCTAACAGCTGGCAACCTATACAATTGTTGAAATAGTTTGGGCTACAAAAAGGGGATTAAAATAAGGGGAACAGGCAAACAGAGTAATAGACACCATATTAATGAAGAAGTTAAACTACTTAAAAAAAAATAGTTTGCGCTATTAAGGGAAAATGAAAAACAAATCCTCCAACAAAAGATGAAAACAATTCGAAAACACACCTACCTGGACAGGGTCTTATTGTGAAACCGAAAAACTCCACAGATGCCACCTGTTTTATAAGAAATACTAAAAATAAAAAGGTATAAGCAAAAATAGGAAAACTTGTAGAATGTAGGAACCCGAAACCCTGATACACATTATATGGCTCTCTACGTCATACCCGGTTTGTGTTATATCTCCTTTTATTTTTACTTCCCTATTTACCATCTTGGTTCGGGACATGTGCCTTCTCCCAGTAAGAAAAGCTCTGCCATATCTTTCAAAGTGTCAATATAATATGTGCACCGGGGTTTTCAGTTCCTACATTCTACAGGTTTTCCTGTTTTTGCTTGCACCTATTTACTTTTTTTCCCTTAGGTATAAAACAAGTGGAATTTCTGGAATTTTTTCTTTCCTCCATACAACCCTGTCCGAGTAGGTATGTTGTGGCATTACTTTCCACTTTTCCTAAAGACTTCGTTTTTCCTCATTTCCCATCACATAATACACCTTAGCTCTCACAGTAAGTGTAAAAATTTTCGTTAAAGTCGAACTTTTTCTGCTCGTATAGTATACACCCTAACTGAACTTTCATTATGCATAGACCTAATATACAATCATTTGTCTGAGATATCATTCGGATAACTATGATGATGATGATGAGAAAAAGTGTCTTAGAGTTGGTAATGTATCAAAGGTTTTTATTAAAAGAAAATAAAAATCCACACTTAGACTACACACATTAATACTTACTAATAGTTTTTAATTTAATGATTTACGAAGTAATGTCTCACATTTGATGCCTACATTCTGATTTTTATTATTTTCTTTTTTAATATGAGGAATATACTTACATACTACGCGAGTAGACCTAAATAAAATTTGGGAAAAAGAGGCTCTGTTGTTTTCTACTTTTTAGGTCTACAATTTGTTTTACCTGTCATGGAAAATATTCATTTTATGGAGCGTTGTGACTTCAGAAAAACAGCACGTTTTCTACTTCCTATTTCTCTTGATCATTTAATTCAGGATTTTTTTCTGAAGAACAAAAAAAACGAAAAATCAATAACAAAAAAAAATCTGCTTAAAATTAAAAAGCCAAGGGAGTGTAAGCATACCTCAACGAAAACGAAGCCCACGGTATTTTCGGTTTTGGTCTTTTATAGTCGAGTCGCGGTCAGGTCTTGGCTTTAATTTCTCTTTTGATTACAAGATAGGAGGAGAACCAGTTTTTAAAATTATTGATGGCTATATTGAACATTTGAACTCTCTATTCATGTCCCTCCAAATGAAAGAGAAAAATTTAATACCAAATGTTACCAATTATTAATTATTAGCCACATTTCAAACGTACAGTTTGTTTTTATTTTTTTACTTTTGTGTTTGGTTTTGGTCTTGAAAAAAGTGCAAGACCAAGATGAAGATGGCAAAAATCAAGACCAACCTTCCACATCACTACCTAACTACAGTTCAGCTACATTTGAGAAATTATAATGTAAAGTTTTTTGCAATATTACCTAATTTATTTTGGAAATTTTGTCAATAGATATGCGTAGGTACCCAAGTTGGAAACAGAGACACTATTGCCATCATATTTGGACCAAAAATAGCGGTGCGCTTGAGCTAGAGAAAATTCATGACACGAAACCATTGGCCACTGGATTCTGACTCATCCCTTTTTCAACAGACCAAAAATTATCAAAATATTATATATAAACTGCCAAACGAATATTTCCTTAGGCTAATTTTCGTGGACAAAAAGCTCAACATATGTAACTACTGCAGAGAATTAAAAAAAAACAAAAAAACAAACAAAAATCAATATTGTAGAATTCTTAGATTATCTTAAAATCGTGAAATAATTTTTATACTTATAAGTGGTTACCTACAACTAAATCCGACCTTCATCGACAGACCACTTTTTCTTCATTTTTTTTTCTTGTAATTTTGTGGATATGTTATTTGTAGAAATTTATAATGTAGAAAAAAATACGGAAGAAAAAATGTAACAAGAGTGGTATGCGTTAAAAGTGAGTGATTTACGTTTGTGATGTCTTTGCTGCAACTCCAGTTAAATGTTTTTAGAAGGTCGTGTGCGTGAATTTAGTTTTCGATGATCGAGTCTTTGCGAATTCTTGTTTAATGTTTACCACGGAATGCGATGTCAGTTTCCGATGCACATGTTTTTCATGTTGAAATAACCGTTGAAGAGAGTAATTTGGAAATTTTTTGTAAAAACCTGAATTTAAATTGTAAACCTACCTTAGCTCTTATCTTCTGCACTTCGTCAACCAGTCAAATGTTTAAAACTTTTGAAATTTACGTATGAATTTTACAATTTTTTTTTGTCAATAAAAATAACTAATTTTCAGCTGGTAACAATTTAGTTGCTTCATTTTTTTGTCAAGCTTGAAAACTTTTTTTTTTGTATTTCTTTGAGAAATCCTAATACAATTTGCATTCTGAGCGATTTAAAAACTATGTCAACGGAGTGAAAAAATTATCAGTCACATAAATTAGTATCGTTAATGAGTTTCATAAAACAAAAAAAAAAACAAAGGTCAAAAGGTCAATAGATGCAATGATAAATGATCTTTGTTCTATTCCAGTTTGTTACTTTTAGAGTAATTAGTTTGAAAAATTCCAAAAAAAAGACGGTTAGCAATTCAAATCAATGTTTCACTTCGTTAGGTATAGGTACCGATAAATAATTCATGCATAAAAAATGCATAAAAGACCGAATGAAAGACGAATAATGCCATATACTTAGGACCTATAAGTACCTAGTTGCGTTTTTTTTCCAACAAAATAAATATACGAAAAAAAAAAAATAATAATGGTTAGGTACTGTAACAATGACGGAAACATATTTTTGTAACAGTTTTTCCACGAAGGACCTCTCTTATAATTCATATTTTTTAAATTTCTTTTCAGAAAATAAAATTAAGGCCGTACGTTAATTTTTTGAAAGCATGAACGAAGTTTGCCATGCATATAAATAAATAATTTCATGAAATTAGATAGAGAAAATTGTACAATAGTATTAGCACAGACAGCTCTCGGTGGATGACATTGTAACGTTGAAAAATACCAACACATTAGGTTAGCTGGTGATGAAAAAAAACAAGGTTTAAAACATATTTTAGATGACTAAACATCCAAAAAACCTCTGGATTGTACAAGAGAAGGTAAAACGTTCATACCACAGATACGATGATAAGGTGATTAATCAAATGACAAGCCTCAGTGAAACAAACATTTTTAAACCAAAAAAAAATATTTGACATTTTTGCTGCCTTAACATTTAAAATAATTATGAGAATGTAAATTCAACAAAAAATTGCCGGTATTATTCACAAATCTAATACGAAAGAACAGACAGTTTTTTCTGTTTGAAAATGATGAAAATGTAATACGTTAGGAAACATAGTTTTTTCAGTTATAAAAATAGTTTTGGCAAACCAAGGTAATTAATTATTCGTCATCAAAAACTAACACTTCTCCAAAAAAAATTAGGCTTATAAAGAGAGTTGATAATGCAATGAACGAAATCTAATTCGGTCTATGGTACCTAATACCTATCTAATTCAAATTTAAATTTACAATTTTTTAAATTATTTCAATGCATTTGTTGATTAAAAATTTATTTTAATTTTGAAATTGGGTATACGAAACAACATTAGTAAGCTTATTATGAGAAAAATGTGAATTATTTTTTTATTTTTCATTCTATACGTAATGATATGTTCTATTAAATTGATAAATTTAAAAGTTTGCTTATCATGGTTTCCAACAAAAATGAAAAGTTTGACCAACTAACCACTTTGTTTGCAGACTACCTATCAGAGTAAAAAGTTGTTTATGGACAGTTTGGATCTTTGGCTGAACTACAAAATTTAGAATCTTCGACGTTGATGCTGAAAACAACAGATCTTGTAAATATAATCACCGAGGAGACATGAAAAGCCTATCTCGAGGATGAACCACTGAAACAACTGTTTGCATTTTCAAAACAGTAAGGAATAATCTCTGATACGCTATTGAGATTATCCTTGTAGTTCTTTATCGCTTGGCATTAGGAAAAAATTATTTTATAAAATGAAGCTCATAAAATTTACGAAGAACCAGTGTAAAAGTAAAGATCATCTGGCCAGTTGCACTCTTTAGAGCCCAAAAAATGATGTAAATATAGGTATTTACTCTGCAACATAAATGTTGGTAATTTTTAATTAATTTTTTGTAGGTAACATGTGCATGGAAATGCAGTTTTTTGTAGGCTTTTATGGCGTGGAAAAAGCGGCCATAACTCATCAGTTCTCATCCACTTTTCATAAACCTTTTTAGAATCTCATATTTTTTCTTACGTCTCTCATTAACTTTTCTTTCCGCGCGCTTTATTGACTTCTCAATCACTTTTCCACACACCTCTAGAGACAAGGAATACTCCAATTAAATTATTTTGTTTAATTTTATTTAATTTTATTTATTTGTATCAAAAACTCTAAAATCATTGATTTGGAACAGAGGCGGCTCCAGAATTTCATCCAGGGCATAGTTGCGCATGTGCCGGAGGATTTAGGATGTGAATCTCTTTCTTATTATGGAGTTTTATTTTCTTCCCGCTCTGCTCCTTTTTTTTTTTTTTTTTTTTTTTTTTTAATTACTTTGTTTAAACAAAAATTTTTGATTGCGTAATGTATGGTGGAAGATGGATTTTAATTTGGTATTAGTGTCTTAGCTCATTTAAAATAATAAATTAAAAAAAAAAAAAGATAAATTTAGTCTTTGAACGAAACTTTGAAGTAGGTGCAGACAACACCATGAGCGAAAAAATTTTTTTCTCCTTTTTTGGATCCCAAAACATTCATAATTGTACAAATAAGTTAGTTTTTTTAGTTAATCAAATTTTTTGAGAGTTTGTACACTGTGTACACCCATGTCTAAAGTTCAGAGTTCCCCTCACTTTTCTATAAAGATTAAAAAACATAAGCCCACTTCAGTGGTGCCTGCCTGACTGAAATATTCGGTGTGGTACAAATATGAAAAGCGCACGCACACAACCGCACAACTACTCACACAGACTCACTTTATTCTTCACACTTTCTTCTCTTCGTGGTGCCAAAAATCACGCTGAAACTTGTGTCGAAAATCGTGCACCTTTCATTTTGTTACTACAGGAGTGAATATAGAAATGTGTATCATATTGAAAATCTTCATATTATGATCTTTCAAAGGTGATGCATAGGGCTCCTGGGCCGCCCTTGATTTGGAAGGCCACTATGCTCCACCAACTAGAACAATCATATTTTTGTATATAGGTATTTTATATCTAAGGTACCTACATTAGTAAAAGTGCATTTGCTTGTAACTACGTGTTTATTTTTGGCGAGTGATACAAAAATAATTTCCTTAGCAATCACCTACTGTTTTCACTTGTAAAACGAGATGAAGAAATTATCAGAAACTTATTCGGCTATGCGCGATTTGTGAGAGATGTATAAGAAGTAGGCCGTCAAGTTGGCAAAATTGAAAGTACGCATGCGCAGCCTAGGTGGCGGTGCAAAACGTGAATGAATTCGTAAGTTTGCGTGCGCAAATTCGTACTTTCCAAACCATTGGTATGCATGAATTTTCCTCTTCAGGTACACTTCGAACATAAGCTTATAAAAACGTCCATTTTTCGGGTGGGTAGGTGCTATATGGCTCGTGTAGCAAATCGCACAAGTAGTTACGACCTACATTTTGCATTAATTTTCATCAAATACTATTTTGTATGATATCTGCTCATCTGAAAAAAGACGAATAAAATATATAATTTTTGACAACAGTGAGAAATGTGTAAAAATGTATGGAAAAAAGTAGGCGAAATCAAAAGTGCGTAAGTGTGGCAGAATAGACGAGTGGTGCAAAAATATGAATAATTTGTAAGTGTGCGTGCATAATTTCTTTTATGGACATTGAAGAAATTTTCCAGAAAGTTTATTTTTGGGATGGTTATTATAAAATAACTATTTCCGCGTTTGGATGTAACAATTTTGGGTGGGTGTTGCAGCGATTTCTCAGTTTGAACAAGTTTAATAAACTTAAATTATGATTCTATCGACGTCTCAGTTATTAATGTATTGAAATTATTCGCGTTATAATTATCCAAGTTACAAATAATTTTTGAGATTAATGAATGGATGGACATAATGAATTTAGCAAAACACCGGCTAACTGGAAGGATCGCAGTAACAAGCAAAGGTTACTATAAAAAAATCTTCGTCCCTCTAAAATCTTAGTTAATCTAAATAAACTTCTAGATCAGATCTAGGTTATCATCAAAAATTGACTTAAATTATTGTTTAGCTGATAAAAAATTATAAATGGTTCGCAGATTTTATCTAGTTTAGTTACCTACTTCAAGTGATCCAATACCAAGTCATGATCCAATGTGGACGCTAAAGATGAGTTAATTACAGTACCTACATGTAGGTATATGAAAAAACTAATGTACTAATAATTTCTCATGAAATCAGTACCTACTATACTTTGAAAAATTTCTTGTTAAATAAGACAATTTAAAATCTTTATTCCCTTACACCGGTTTGCAAATGTCGTCATGTAACAAAGATCAAAATCAGTTTGCACAATTTATTTTTAGTCTCATGTTAGCAGCACCCATGACGTTCAGAATCATTAAAACAATTCTGTTCTCACCAAAGAAAATGAATACCTATATATTAACATCGATTTATGGAATAGTAATTCTTGAAAGTTGAGCATGGGTAATACGTATTATTTTTCATTATTGGTAAATATGATTCAAGCTGCAAAATTGGGGAAAAAAACTTATTGGCTTAAACAACTAGGTTATCGATAAAGTGAGACTTCAAAATAGCAAAATTATACAAAATATAACGGCAAAAAATATTCCAACAGGATCTGACACGAATGAAGCTACCAAAAAAATATCAATACATTGAAATGATCTCGAAGATCAATAATTATTCTCAACCGAAGAAAAAATCTAAATTATAAAAAAATAAAATTTATTTACTGTAAAATGTTCTTTAAAAAACCTTCAACTTTTAACGTAAATAAGTTTACATCAAAACAATGTTATTACCTATGCAAATAAAAAATTACGTTAGAAAGATAATTAAATAAATAAGCGGGCTGAAAAGGAAGTATTATTTTAATTTAGAGCTCGTATTAAGTATTCATGTGGAAAATACTTTGGAAATATAATCACTCTTTGAAATTTGATTGGAAAACTATCGTTAAAAAAGGTAACATAGAATAGAGATAAAAATAAGAAAAAAACCGAAATAGTACCTATTATGAAAAAACTGATATAGTATTTTGTCGGCTAGGCACACCCAATTATATTTTTATTTTCACTTTGGCACTATAACTGTTCTTGGACTATAGCCAAGGATGGGGTTAGTAAATTACCTAATTAAATAAATTCTATGAAACTGTATCTTCAGTGTAGACTAATTATCAAGAAGAGGAGATTTTTCAGTCAGAAGAATGCAAATTTTCTGATGGGAAGTCAAGTTTGGAACAGAGGAAACAGGATGCAGAGCAATGGCTTCAGATAGTGGGTTACGATAAAGAGTTATAATAACAAATCTTGCGAACCTTGGATTTGTGTGAATGATCTATGATAGCAATGAGAAAGTATGATCATGACGCAATAAGATATATTATGTGACTGCATAATGGTTGCTTCATATTACAGTACGCTTAAAAGACGTTCAATCATAAGGGGATAACTGGTGAAGAGTTTTCAATAGTCAGCTTTAACTTGGTGGTTTGTCTTATAAGAATCTCATTAGAATCTCATATGGTGAACCGCCAAGTTTGAGTTTAAATGGTTGAAACGTAGTAAATTCAACTGTTAACAGAATAGTACCCCAAGTAGCTGGATAGTAGCATAAAAACTAGTCAAGTGTGAACCAGGCTTATATCAATTGAAGTAGAGGTTCTCGTAGATAATTCGCAGTATTCGGCCAATAAAGAGCCACATGGCAGCAGAAGCAGTGACCTGTTTCATGCGTTGCAGTGGAGGAAATAAACGGGAAGTTTCTGCTACACTTAGAATTTTCAGAAAATGATCTAACCGAAAAAATAGTGAGACCTATAATATTTTATAAATTCTAATACCTATTTCTCTTTTTGAACACTTTTATTTAGCTTGTCGGCCAGGGTTTTCGGTATGCTCTTGTCACTCGTTGGCTTCTGGGGCAAACAAATGGTTGTGATTTTATCCATATATGTATTTGCTAGGCAATTTTTGAGAAATGCAATGAAAAAATTTTGAAGCAAATTGGATTATGAGACTTTGATTGACCTGGCAAAAAGTGTGGTAATAAAAACTTTTTCGGGTGCTATTCCATTAATGTTGAGCATAAGCACCAATAAGAAGTATAAGTGATGTCAACATTAGGAGAATAGCACCCAAAAAGTTTTTAATGGTACACAAAGGAAAGAAAGTAAAAATTTAGAAAAATCTGGAAAAACTGTCCCAAAAATTTTCTAATTGCTTGGTGACAAACTTATCATGAATTTTTAAGTAATACCGCATTGGATAGGCATATTTATAGAGACAAGGAGTTTAAATCTTCAGCTTATGTTGCATATTTTTGGAATAAATAATTCCTCAGGCTTTTGGCATCCAGCATCCCTATAATTGAGGTTTAAAAAATTTTCTTTAAGTTATTGAGATGTATAGAGGTAATTATTATTCATTCTATTGTATTTATTTTGTGACGTCCTAAAATGATTGTCACATGATTGTTCGAAGATATTAATTAGAAAATGTAAATAATCAAAAAGTTGAAATTTATAAGAACATCGCAGATTGCAAGAAACACTAATATCTTATATCATAGGGGAAAACGACGTGAAACGAGCTAGCCTACATACTACATAAAACCATGAGGTCTTGCCTCATGGTATCTCACACAACTACCCATAATTGTTATTAAAAGGCCCTAATTCGAGTGAAATGATCTCTCTTACAGTTTGAATAATGGTTAAACTTAGTCATTATAGTTACAGATGTTGCGACCAGGTGTTGAAATCTTACGTTCGATGTTATGGATCCCCTGATGAATTGTTCATGGTTACTATAATAATCTGATGTTAATTAAGAGGATGTTTTACCACTTGATCTTTTGGTTTTATATCACAATTATGATAAACGATGATGAACACAAGAAGAAAAAAGCGAATTCCCGATTAAAGCACCTTTAATTATTTCTGTTTCATTTTGTAACAGTAATGAAGACATGACGACAGTAATAGAATTCGATTCTCTTTCAGGCAAACTTTAATACATTTTATTACAGTATCATCTTCATTCATATTTTGACAATTTCTTGCAAAGTGATTTGGTTTGATCCGACAGACTGGCGCCATCAAATAAATGAAGACAAACCTAAATTCAATGGAGAGTAAAAACCCATCGAATGACATGAATGCAGCCAACTTCACCTGCCTTATCATTTCTTCTCCACGATTTTGCTTATGGTTTGCAGTCAAATTTATTTTATTTTATTTTGCTTTATCATTTGTACACTCACACTTTGCCTATTGTAAGTCAACATGTATATTTGCTGTCCTTTTGTAATGATCGCTTATATTAATTTCCTTGCTTATATTTTATCAGCATCTCGTGTTTAACAGCCATTAAAGACAACTAAGTGGGGAAACCTTGCCGACAAGAAGAGCTAACTTGTAAAAACAAATTCTAAATTTTATTCACTCTTGTTCTGACAATACTCGGTACTAGGTTTGTTTTTACAAGCAGTCCTTCTTGTGTAAGCGGATAGCAGCAGGTCTAAGTCTCAAGTTGTACATTAAAGTCCTCGTAGGCAATTATTAAGTGTACCATCTGTGGATGTAGAAATACTTCAGCTTAGATCTACCTTGAAGACAAAGTAGGATGGTAGTTTGAATTCAGAATAGGTTAGGTTGAAGACAAAAGAAAAATTAGGAATGTTCTTTCATCATGAAGGATCAGTAGGGACGACACATAAATCATTTCTAATATTGTCAGTTTTATATCGCACTTCAAGGCGATCTCTTAAACACACCTACGAGGTGATATTATAGTCGACAATATAATCAAATGGTGTTCCTGGCATCTGTTAAGAGGGAAATTTGGTGTGTTGTAGAACAGCCTAAGACAAGCTTTGTTCAAGATGATTGCATTGCTCTGTCAATTAAAGGCTATGTAGAGCCTTCTTTAGCGCATAGTGGATTTGTATTTCATCTATGTTAGTAATTTTCTCACCTCACTTTCACACATCAAAAGTTCCAAAGCCTAAAGTTTCATAATAGGAGTCTTTTATGCAACACAATCACCATCATTTATGAAGACAAACAATTAGGTTAAGACAAAAGTATTTTCTGATGGTTTCCCCAACTTGTTGTCTGCAATAACTTTTTTTTATTATTTTATTTTTTTCGCTTTACACTTTGCTTTATCCGCTTTGTCGACACTATAATTCTTTTGTAATTATTGTCTTTGACAAAATAATTCTGCTGTTTGTTTTTGTAAGTTTCGATCCTCTTATGGATTAAAAACTTTGTTAGGCTCTTCTGTCGAGACTCCACGCTTATTGCTGATTTGTCATATTAATTTGCTCAGATATGATGACAATGTAAGCTGTGTTCCATCGTGTCTGAAGAAGTTTAATTCAAGTTAAGAAGAATTCAGCCGTAGGATTTAGACAAAGTTAAAAAATAAAATGTCTTGAGGTCATACTGTCAAGACCCCTCGAATCAGTGTTTCGGCTACATGATGTCCTATATAGTTTTGGGACATTGTGATGTCATTAATATTTAAACACCATCATACATTAAAGGTTGACTTTATGAGCTGATTCAGTTTTGGAAGCCTCATTTGATTGGTTCGGACGCCACAGCAACTTATAGGTACTTGGCTGGTAGGCAAAGTATAGTACACCCAAATCTGTTTTTGAAGGATACGCGAACGTACTAAATCGAAATATGGTCGAATGTAGCCTAAAAACTGCGGTACGCAATTTCACGAGAAGGTCAATATCGCCCTTACATAACTGTGAAGATCCCTTCAATGTATGATCGTTCAAAAACACTGGTATAACCAGTCTCCATCGAATCCACATTTAACGACATTTTCTTGTCCGTGGTATTGTCCGGCCAGATTTGCGATGCTTCCTACATTACCTAACGGTGATAGGCGATCGACATAATATTATGCGAAGCCGTTACCTTAACTTTGACCTATATAAAGTAAACATATTAGGAAAAGAAATAAAATATAAACATGTAAAAAACACTTATACCAAAAAAAAAAAAAAAAAATGAATTGATACATAATTATTTGAACAGAGGATGAATCACAAAGGTGAGACATAATGACAAATACTTGGAAATTTTGATTTTGTTTTTTGTTTTTTTTTGTTTTTTTTTTCTAGCTTTCGAGTTCATTGTACTTTCTTCCGGTATGATTAATGGTTTTTCTTTGCGTTTCATATTTCCCATTAGAAAGACGCAGGAGGAGGAAAAAGTACGGACAAACAAATTTTTCCCTTTATAATTTTTTTTTTTCTTTTTTTTTTCCTCATTTCCTTATTTTCATTTTCTTTCTTTTCTGCCTGCAACGAAATATCGTTTCTACAAGGTCGTCAAGTGTTTACACACGACCGCAATGGACTCTTCGCAACTCGGCAGCCGTCCAGCAAAGTGGAAGTTGAAAGAAAAATTGGGGATTCAATTTCCACCCGAGCGACGACGACGTTCCAATGTGCGATCGGCGGCTCATTGTCATTTTCACAGCGGATGCATTCCGAGAGACGATCTCGATCGTATAACATCTTTACTGAAGAATAAGAAAAAAAAAGAAAAAAATTCAGCATAGTCGTTTATAGTTTAGTTTGAATTTTGAGATCGATTTCTTGTTCGTCGACGTCGACTGTCGAATTTTCTTATTTGATTTTTTTTTTTTTTTATAATTTTTATTTTCTTTTTCGATAATAACGATAGGTAATTATTATTATTATTAGGTAGGTATCGTACCTACGTATGAGTTGAGAAGGTAAAAAAATTGAAAATTAAAAAATCATGGAAAGTCGAAAAGTAGCTACGTCATTTTGTCTATTCGGTTTATTGTGGGTTTGCGCGTCAGCCGCGAAAAATGTCTCCGACGACCGACAGGTTCGACGAATTATCGAGAATGACAATCGATTAAGTTCGAGCGGTGATAAACGCGACGAGACAGCGAACCATATCGCAGCCGATAAAGAGAAGAAGCAGAACGTGCGAGAGCAAAAATGGATTTCGGAACTATTTGTCGAAGCTGAACAAAAGTTTGATTTGCATCCGGACGCGAGTCCGCGCTGCAAAGCCGACTACCAGCTGTACAAATTGCATCTCAGTAATCAGTCAATATGGGCTGTACGCAGTAAGTATATCTCGAATAATCTGATTAACCGTTTTATGAATGACTAAAGTATTGAATAGTTTGAAAATTTTTACGCTCGTTATTTGCATCATGGTAAAGGTACCCACGTAGTCGGACTTAAGGCAGTGTCGGGGTGGGGGTTACCCCTTCGGAACAGATACTCAGCCCAACCGTAGCAAGTTGAGGGTATTTTTAATGTGTAAACATTCTTGCTCTCTAGTCCGCTTCCTCCCAGGTGTAAAAAAATATTAGATACAAAAAAGTTGAGATTGCATAAAAAAACTGCGCGGCGCACTGTCCAGTTTCAAATTCTGTTTGTCACATAACACACACACACACACACACACAAGCAGACATCTGTAGCAAGCTGGCAGCACTCAGCTGAATGTTTACACATTAAATATGTGAGGGGGGACCCTCGCACGCCTTTTTTTGTACGATGGTGTAGGTACATTTATAACCAGGGGCTGTGGAGAGCAAATTCGGACCTTTATGAGCCCCCCAAAATATTGGGAATTTCATCTTTGTTCAGTGTTATAACGAGGATTTATCTGCGGAAGGGGTTTTATAACACTGGAGAAGCCGAAGTCGCGAGCGGAGCAAGCAAAAAATTTTTTGGGGTTTTATTTTTATTATTTTGTTTTGAGAATACGGGCCTTGGGGAATGCCCTTTTTATTCCGCCTGCATATAGCTATAAACGATGAAAAAAATCACAACAAATGTTTTTGTAATTTTGGCTAATTAAAAAAAACAAAAAAAACAAAAAAACAAAAAGACATGGCGCAATTGCCCCCTTTGCTCCCCTTGGCTGTGCCCTTGGGCAGTGATGAGTAATATGTAGGTAGACAGAAAACATTACCAAAGTATAAATTTTTCTGGGAAGGATACTCATTTGGTACAGTTTCATAGGAGGAGGGTACATAAATCTCTAAGAGATCCTAAAAAATTTTTTACTCATTTTGCTTACCACAAATTGCAATTTTTGCGTGAAACATTTTTGATGATTTTCCGGCTGGACTTTTTTATCAATCCTCTATGTATAATGGGGTAATATACATATTTTGAAGATAGAATTAAGGTGCAGATGAAACCTCACTGAAACTTAGCCCCCCCCCCAAACGTTATAATCAAAATCCCCTTTTGAATACATAGTCATCTTTTTTGATTTCTTCCCTGTTTATCTGTCTTATAGTTATTTCACTGCTGTAGATAGCTGTTTTATTCTTATTGATGCTGATGGAGGATTATCGGAACCAAAAGGGACTCATGAAGGATTGATGTGTAAACATAGTAGTGTGATTGTGAGCGTGCGTATCGCACATGCACATAACCACACACCTACATGCTAACAATTAGGGGAGATAGGGGTAATATGGACACACTAAGCGCAGATTAATCCCACCAACCAATTTTTTGAAATTTTTGTTATTTAGTTATTGGGGTATCTAAGGAAAATCCTCAACTTTCCTCTTCCAGTTTTTCAAACATTTTGATTGATAATGCTCTTCACAATTCACAGTTTTCTAGACTCTTCCAAAATCACTCATTCAAAATGTATGGGGGTAAAATGGACACTAGCGCAAATTTATTTAAAATAAAGAATAAAATTTAAAAATAATTAGTATTCTTCAAGAGAGATTTAATAATTAATTGTTAACACACAATTCACATGTAAAAAATAATTTGTCCTCCCCTGACACACATTCTTCATGAGTCCACTCTTCACACTGAGTGCACTGGATTCACTGTTCTCCAGGCTGTGAGGCAGAAAAAAGCTGACAGCAATACAAATATGATGCATCTACTTGGGTTGTTTTTTTTTTGAAACTTCTGACCACTTCTGTCTATCTGACTTTCGAATATAATTTTGAGGCATCTTTAAACTAAAATAAGCAGAAAAATATTGTAAGCTGGGTGTCCATTTTACCCATGTCCATTTTACCCCAAGTGAGGTAAATTGAAAAAAACGTTTCAACGAAAAAGTAACAATTGACACCTTTTAATTAAATCAACACTACCCTCTTTTAATCGTAATAGTCAATTTATAAAAATAAATATTACTTACTTGATTTATTTTCATCTGAAAATTCGCAAAAGTTACATCAAACACTTCTGAAAATATTATCGCGTCATAATTAGAAACTCAAACCAAATTCAGAAAATAAGCTCCTAGAGTATAAATAAAGTTAATTAATCTATCATCCGCCATGGAGCACCAATAGCTGAATCAATAAAGCCAGTATCCATTTTACCCCAAGTGACCATATCACCCACATCTCCTCTACAATATTGTAAGACATATGAGTTAGGATCGTAATTCTCATTTTAGCCCACTTGAGTGTAGACTGAGCCCCAGAGATGGCGATGTAGAATCGAATTCTACATTATACATGCATATTCTATACGTGGAATATATAAAGTAGAATATCCAATTTCATGTAAAATATATAGAATGCGTAGAAAATAATACTGATAAGGTGACAAAGTAATGATAACACTGATAAGAGTTATGAATTTGTTTATATTCTACTTGTTTTCTACATATTCTACTCATTTTATGAATATTCTACATTTTCTACATCAAAAATGTAGAATATCGAATTCTATGCCTAGATTACCATCCCTACTGAGCGCTAAGATGTTTACACATCAAAAGACAAAAAACACCACACCTTATTATATATGTTAGAATGTATTTATTTATTGTTTTGGCACTTGGAATGAGGTTGGACCTGAACCCCCTCCTTAACTACGGTCGTAAGTTCTTTATTCGTATTTTGAAATCATAATAAGTTTGTTGTTAGTCGCTTGTCAGTGAAATAATCGATCTCTGTTCGCTTTCTTGATTCGTGCCATCATAAGGAAAGATGTGGAGCATGGTATTCAAGAGAAAATTTTACTATAGCACAGTTCCGGTCAGAACTATGATTGTTAAAAGGAAAAGAATCGGAACGGAGTGGCTTTGAAGTAAAAACAAAAAAAAAAAGGACATAAGTTGACTTTACAGTCAATTTATCTAACAAACATTTTTCTTTCATTTTTATTTGTCAAAAATACAAATTCTTTACCTACCTTATAAAAAATAAATTGGCTGTTGTTTTGCTTCTGACACAGTAGCCCAGCCTAGTGAGGGTTTTCATTTATAAAATAAGAAACTCTGACGCAGGCCGCTTGGTTAGAAAATTTAGATTTTCAATCAGTAGAAAATTAGTTATTAATGAAACCGGCTAAAAAGCTCGTGTTTATAGATCATAACTGATGACTGTATTAACTTTTGTGACTGTTGACCTAAAATTACATAGTTTTTTCTGTTAGTACCTCTTTGAAAATCGGAACGAAAATGGACTCTATGCAATTACAAGTTGGTAGTTATTTTTGCTCCAGTTACGGAATCGGGTCGCAAATCGGTCACTTTACGCATCTAAAACGATAATGTTTTGGCGTACTTTACGTGCACGTGTTGCGAAAAACTCTTATTACATTCCTCGTTTTTGTTTAACTTGATGCTGTATCGTTATCTGGATAGTGACGAAGTAAGGGCAGTTTCACTGGTGACTGATTTCCGAAAAAATTTAGAGGTAATTAGAAATTTGATTTTAAAAAGCTATATGATTAAAGTGAATGAGTGAATCACTCCATTGTACCCGGTGGGGCAGCAGGCGGGTTTTTAGAGTTGACTACTTTCTAGTTAAAAAAAAGTAAACATGGAAAAAAATGAAGATAGGCGGAGGTACATAAAATAAAATGAAAATGGATAATTTTTTTTTTGATTCGATTTGATTGGTCATACTTATACAATTAGTAATGGTTCCCAGAAGAAAATTCTCGCTGCGCTATTGATTGTACCTAAACGTTAGCTTTAAAATTATAAAAAATAGATTTCAGAAACTGAGACTGTCCGCACTGCGATGTGCAAAGTTTCACACACAAAATACACAACCACAGAAAAGATGGAAATTTGGCCTGAACAAATGAAACTTTAAAATTAGTATGTATTGAAGATTCTCAGATTAGGTTAGACGAGTTAAGCGCAAATAAATAACGAAATAAGTCCTACCTTACTTTTATGTTCACATGTATTATCTATTTAATTGACAAAGCTGAAGTTCGAAAAATAAATTAGAACATTTTGAAATGATTTTAGGCTAATCATATATTGAACAATAAACGTGATACACAAATTTATCAAAAAATGGTAAATTATAATGACACTTGTAAATGAAAATTTTATTTCCCTAAACTTGGAGCCTAATGGCAGTACCAAGATGGAGTCGCAGCCTTCTTATAATGTAGTTTTTACCATTTTTTTATTCTTTATCGTATATCATTGTTTCAGAAGAAGATAAAATTAATTTTTTAATTTAAGAGAAGAAAAGACTCGTAAATTTTCAAGGTTGGTCATGTTTCAATATTTTACCATGGCGTTATTACTGTTTTTGAATATTTTCCAATAATTACAGGTTCTTGAATGCAGGTGCACTACACAAATAGGTACATAATTATTTGCTCTAAGAACAGGATTTTGAGAGAGGATCAGTTCTAAAATTTTTTTCCAATTTCCAAACGTATCATGAACATCATCAATATAATAAACATACAACTTCGTTTTTTCAGTCGAAACTAAACTATATGAAAATTATCAAAAAATTCGTGCGCACAAAAAACAATCGTTGTTCCACCGAAATAACGAATAGAACAGCGTTACATAATCATCATAAGCCAAAGTTTTGCTTGACGGTGCTTCAGGGCTTGTATTCAATAAATATTAAAAAAAAAAAAACAAAAAAAAAAGAAAGATTTTTTTCTCGCGCCTAAATGATTACCCAGTTTTCCTCAGACCTTTAAAAAAGTGTTATTTTCTTATATTTTTAAATTAATTCAATTCTTTTTCTTCAAATTCTCTCGGCCTTAATGGAGATTTAACCTAGTAACTCGTATGTTTTATTGCCCCTTGCTCTAATACAGCATTCCGTACACTTTTTGCAAACAATATTGCACGCAACTCTGACCTGTGCAATTAACACATACGTCAATGGCTGGTGCTTGTAAATCTTTCACTTGTTGATAAATTGCTCACTTTCTTCCATAGTTGAGTAATATAGGAGAAACTGTTGAACCTATAGAAGCGAATAATGATAGTACCTAGAAAGAATTACTGTGACCTCATGTCGACAAATTATTAAAAAATGTGACATCAAGAGTCGATAGAAATGAGATGTGGCATCATCTACCTGTGTTGATAAGGTGATTTTTATCATTTTTTGGAATTTTTTATCAAGTTTATGTTTTTGGCAAGAAAAAGTAAATTTATCTTCAAAATTTTTAAAGTTCATTGTTAAATAACCAGGTAAGTTGTTGAATACCTATTATAAGAATCTCTCATTTGAGGTTAATTCACTCGTGGTAAAACTAATAAACATTCTTGTTCCTAATTACGGGATGTTGTACGTAGAAACAAAATTCATGTTGTACCTACAAACACCTGAAAATGCCATAAAAACGTATCAAATTATTTCTAAAATGTGATGTTTTTCTGTTTGGAAATGCCTTGTGTGAAAACTGTTGGAAAGGCTCGAATACTAGTCAATCCTGGTGACATGAAGAAGGCTGTACTCGCAATGTTACAGTATTGTGTATCTTATGGCAGAGTGTCAAATGATTTTTGTGTTAAAAAGATCACATTGTACAAACAAATTTAACAGTTTAAATCAAAGCATTCAGTTATCACTCCAGAAATTCTCGGGAGGTATTCGTATTTGTTTCTTTTATTTTATTGGAAGAAGTTGAGAATGTCAAAAAAATTATACTTTGTGGTCAAATTATTGTATGACGCCAATACCAGAAAAGAATATAATGAATTTTTAGCAGCCCAGATTACCTTAACAAAGAACACTAAAATACTTAATGTGAATATTATGAGAAAGAAAAGCGTCTCACATCATTTCCCAGTTAAATCAAACAGGTGTACAATCAATAACCCTGTTTGATAGAACCACACCAACTTGCACCAACCTACACCACAAAGCCTATTCCACAAATATTATGTCAAAATTTGTTGCAAAGTCACATAACATTCTCATATTTCTAGAATAGTCCTACCAGTGTAGAATAATGAAAGTTAGTGTAGTTCTATCAAATAAAGCTATTAATGAATTGCAAGTTATGAAAAAAATCAAAAAATTTTTATTTCATTGTGGCTATTTGAATGTACATGACTCATTGAAATATGATATTGCCTTCTATTACATTTTATAATTCAGTTAATAATTCATATTAATTATTTTTTTTTAGTATGTGTGGAATACCTTGTCGTGAGAGATATTCTCACCAGAAGGAAATTCTACAGAATTTAAGCGTGTTCAGCCACTTCGTACATAAGTACGGGTAAGCCAGAACTAGACCGAACACTGGCGATTTTAGAGCCGGTTCTGAGAGTTTATATACTGGTTTTGGCACACGCACACAGACACACCTATGTACATATACATATGTAGGTGTGTTATAGAATTCACGTCATTTCTTATTCATTGCTGAAGCAACTGATAAGAAATGACATAATGCATTCGTGTACCATTTTGAGACATTACCCAGATCTTTATCTATCGTTTTGTCATCGGCCGAACTTTGCATCTTACTTGCCTGTGTGTGCAAGTAAGAGCATACGAACAAACAATATATTTTATTTGCTATTGAATATAATACGCCTGATAAAGAATGGCGTGTGTACGAGATCTATAGTCCCCACAGTATGTTTCTAGGTACAACATGGTGTATTTCTAGGTATAACTTGGTGTTATAGGTAGAGATGAAAATTTTAAAATTTTGAAAAATTTGTAAAAATATAAACGTGTGGTGAACAAGAATTATTTCCAGGTAAACTTATAGAATAAGGTATACTCTTTCCAGTCATCTGTTTAAAAAATCTCTTTGAATAAAGGATGAAAAATTTTCAAATTATTTATAGGTAAAACAATCTCCTTTAACTACTATTTCATTTTTTGTAAGTAAAATAAAAGCTAGTATTTAAAAAATGTTTTTTTATAAGTTTTTTTTTAAATAATACTTTTTAGTATTAGAAAAACACACAAGCACACTTCTGCTCACAGCTCTGTGTACATCTTTCACTCTCTCTCTCTCTCTCTCTCAACAAAGGGATGGACGTCGAAAGGACAGAATCAGGAATGAAGTTAAACGAAAACTTGTAAAATGATTTGAAATGTTGACAAATAATAACTGGTGACTGATCAGTTAATTGATTCACTTTTTACCATTTTAATGTTAAATTAGGGATTTAAAGGAAGCAAGATAGAACATTGGAATGATTTTTCTCATCTATACCTGGATTTTATTTCATTGTGTAAAAATGTCTCCGTTGATTCTTGCTAATTTTTTTTTCAAGATTTATTTTTTTGGCAACTATTTTTATAATTCTCATTTATATGTACATATATTTAATAGGCATGCATATCAAGTCATATTCAGTTTCAAAAAATATTCGAATTACAATCTTTTGTAACCCGAATGATTTTTTTTTTCAATTATCACGTACAATTGAGGAATTGTTTAGGCTTGTACTGTTAAGCTAGATTTACACCAAAAAAAAATTCACTGTTTGTTCGATCTTTTTCTATATTCACCATGTTGCAGGATGTTTGTTGACGTTGATGTTCGCTCGGGTAGCAAATTTTGTTTGTTCTTATTGGTTTGTTTGATGGTCGTTTAAACCAAACAAGCAAAAACAAAAATGTTTGTTGTTTGTTTGTTCGTTTGGTGTAAACCCAACTTTATAGAGCTTTCTTCTTTTATGTTCCCTCATTGTATGGCCAGCTCTTCATTTTGTGCAACTAAATTGAAACTTTTTGGCAAGAACCTTGAATACAGGGGTTAAATAAAATTCTGCTCCAATAAAGATGACGTGGGAAGTAGAAGAGCATGTCGGAGACAAAAATTAATAACATATAACAATTTTTATAACTCTAAATTTTCTGTATCAATCAACATTATATTTAAACATTGGTAGATAAAATTTGTAAAGTAATAAATGAAAAGTATTTTCTTTCCAGTGTAAATAACAGATGAACCTCACCACAAAAAATGAGAAACTTACGACAAAAAATATGGTTATGAACAACAGTACTTTTTCATGACATTTACAGCAAAAGTTAGGAACTACAAAAACAGGTATCAGGATATTTTACTGAATCCTTTGACCATTTCACTAAATGGCCATTATTTCGAAATCAATTATACCAAATCCATTTTACTAAAAGACTGCTTATACTAAAAAATTAAAAATTTTAAGTTTTATTTATTTATTTTTTTCAAATACTTGAAAATGGACATTTCTCTACGCTTTTATTGTATGAGTCAAAAGATGATTTAAAGATCATAATAGAATATAATAATTATATACATTTTAACTGACTTTAGAGTAGTGGATTAGATATTTTATTTATATATCATAAATCATTGTCATTGTCTAGCTCCCTTTTGGTGAAAGCAAATGACTACATCAACATCAGTACAGACTCCAGTGCACAATATATTGTTGCCAAACATACTGCACCTTGTAGGTGCATAATTGCTCATGTATCAATACCATAATACTGGGAGTGGTGTACACCAAAATGATCTTCTGAGACTTGTTTATCAGGGTCATGTTAGATGAATAAAAGTATGTTGTCACACTTCACCTCACCAAAGTGTAACTGTCCAGCAACCACCTCAACACCAATGCAGACTCTGGTACACAATGCGCAACAGCCAATCGATTTTTTGATGGCAATTTTTTTTTCAATGATTTCTCATTTCTACCTTTATAACGGCAATATTACCTACTTTAAAACTAACAGTTTTTTATTTAATGGTAACTTCAAAACTACCTCATCGATTCATAAAAGAATTCAAAGGAATGAACATTTTTACGCCCCCTTATTTTTCTATTGTTGCCACCCACCCTCTCGGCCAAAATTTTTTTATGGATTTTTAACAGGGGTTTTTACCAGATTAATGATTTATAGGTTTACTTGAATATTTTTTACGGTTATATACTGAATAAAAAAAAAAAAATTCAAAGAAGAATTTGTGGCTTTATAGGAAAAAGTTCATTTGAGCTCCTTACCTTCTCCTCCATCACAAGTTAAGTTTTTTATTTTTTGAGTGGGTAGTTTGAATAAGGATTAGGTTTGCAAGCTTTATCTATAAATTTATTCAATAAAATAAAAATTTCCCCTTTCCACCAGCCGAAGACAACAAGAATTATGAATTGTGATTTTTAAATTTATTTTATGATTTCGAAAAAATTCAGTTTTGTCAAAAAGGAAATAATAAAAATATCAATGAATATCATACTTTAACACCAATAAAAGGTTGAAAAATCGAAAAAATTGGCGAGTTAAGGACACACGGTATTATTTTTTACAACGTACGAAGCATCGGCTCCTTGTAAAATAAATCGTATAATTTTTTTTTTTTCAAATTATTTACCGTAATGTGTACCAACTTATCAATCTTTATGATCTTTTTTTTAATTTTGCGACTAAAAATATTTTTTCCAATTAGTAAAAAATTCAGAATAATACCAGGAAACAGACGAAAAAAATATGGCAAATACGGCAAATGAAAGAAATGAATGAATTAAAAGAGTGATCTTTGTTCGTCGTTTCCTGAAATTTATCGATCATATTTTATTATTTCTGCCTTGGATAAATGTTACTCATTGAAGTTTGCATATTACTTTTTATGAAACATTTCTTGCCAAGTACGTGTGATCGTTGATATCGAGACGAGAATACTGAATACTATAAGAATTACATTCAGAATTATGCTGTGAACAGTGAAAAAAACAATTTTTTCTACAATGAGGTTTTTTTACTCAAAAGCCAAGAACCTCAATTAAATATTCTCTCTAAAAAATTTAACGTAAGGAATAATAAATCTATTTGTTTTCCCTTAAAAACCACAAATTTCCCATTTCGTTATACGTACCTACTTAATTTTCATATTATGGATCTCTAGCCCTATGTATACATACATTACCATAGGCTAATGGTTAAAAATTAGAGAAAAAAAAAAGAGAAAAATTTCTTACGAAGTCGATTTGAATAAAATAAGTTGTTGAGCCAGAAAGTTGGCAAAGAATCCAAATTTTTTTATGGAATGTTGGAAATTCTATTAGACGGATAGACCTATACCTCCTACTCGAGACCAGTTTGAACGATCAGAAACTCTCATGTTAGTTGATGGGTATATGAATGTAAGAAAGAAAAAAGTAAGAGTAAATTGAAAAACCAGCGCTAATGAAGACAGAAAATGATGAGTATTTAAAAAAAAAAAAGAAAATGTGTACGTCGATGACATAAGTTGATGGGTAACGCAGTATAGAAATATTTTTCAGCTAAATAGGTGCACATTTTATATACCTATATAGCCTACTGTTTACTTACAAATGAAAAGTTTTAAACTGATTACGAAATTTGTTGTAACTTTTAAATCACTTTAACGTTGGTATAATGTTTGTTTAATTGTTTATGATATTGACGATTTATAATTTTATTCGTTCATTTATTTATTGCGTTTTGGTGGTTGGTGACATAATAAAGAATACGATAATTACATATATAGAATTTATCTTGGAGGAAAGTGTCAGTCTGTAACGCATTGACGTATCTCGACATTTATCCGATGACAAAAATGCTCGTAAATATCGGTTTTAATTATTATAATTCATACTTACAGTTCGTATTTGCGTATAGCTGTGAGAGGCCATGTGAATAATATTTTTTGTTTTGTTTTGGCAACGACCCCACTATACATATTCACACATAAATCATACTGTTCGTGTATAGGTATTCATTCGGCGGTATTATACTTTGATATTTAATTCTGTATATTGTTTTTCGATTGCCAGTTGGTCTAGTATTTCAAGGGTGCAGACAGCTCCGTCGTAAGGGGGGGAGTTGTTCTTATATTTTCTGTGGCCTCTTCTGACCCCTCGTCTCGATACAAAATTATCGAAGCAGATGAAAACATACTATTTTTAGATGTCAATATTTTTTTTTTTTTTTTTTTATTTTTTTTTTGGATAAGGGGGTGTCCAAACCCCCAGAGATCCACCTTATCTACGTAGTCGTAGTATTTTTCCGAATTTATGGTACGTACAGTAGGTTATCTTCATGAATGCTTATTAATAATTAAGTTCAACTTTGTTCGATTAAAAAATGGTGGTGCATAGTTTGCATCTGCTTCTATGCGAGTACCTACTATACCTAGGTAACATAATGCGAATAAGAACAGATCGAATCCAACAAATTAATCCATTAATTTATGGATAATTTGTTTAATTTTTGAATTTTGCTCAGTTTTCTGAAATACGAACTCGGTTATTATCGTAAATATTAATTCAAAAAAAGCTATATCTATTTTCGAATGGCCTCCATCTAGTAGGTTGTCTCAAGAAGGAGAAGCATAATAATTACCGCTATCAGATATATAGATTTTGGTCACTTTCGTTGCCAATTTTCAATATTCACTCGAAACGAAAAGGAAAAAAAAATTACCATGCGATTCGACTCAATTAAAACGAAAAACACATTCGCACGTGATCATTTCAAGTCGAAAAATTGTCAAGTTTTTTTTTTTTTTCGTTTTCTTCCCTACTTTGGCACATGGGTATTTTGAGAATAGACTATTTACTCTTCACTTTGAATTGAATAAATGAATAATAAAAATATATTATTTGTACGTGTTCGATCAATATTGAAATAAAGAATAATTAGAAATGAATTATATTTTTATTTTCAGGAAAAATAATTATAATGATGAGATGTGGTATATATAAAATTTAAAAGTAAATGAATTTTATATATTCAGATTGAAATATTATTTTAAACATGTACATTGACCCGGTTACCAACAATAAACATTTAGTCTATATTAATTTTGATGTTTTAGATTTTATTTGAAAGCTGAGGCTTTTAAGTTCTATATAATGTTTATAGTCACCTTTAAACATTAATGATTGATAACAAGAAAAACTGAAAATGGCCATTCTTTATTTTCGTTGCGACATGCGTCTACCTGGTAATAAAGAGCCTTACCAACATTTGAGAATAAACTACCAATATATAGCCAAATAATCTATGGTAGGTCAAAAATTTCATCATACTGCGAGCAAAAATTTTGTACTTCCAATCATACCAACTGCATTCGAAAATATTATCAAGAATAAGTTATAGGCTAACAATTTTTTACTGAATAATTCTTAGTATGATCGTTGTTCACTTTAAATTTTCCAACTTCATCCGGAAACCATAAGAATAACTCACGTTAAACCGATAGGTTTTATTTAAATCTAAAATTCAACTGCATGTCAGTTGTGCTGCTGAATAATTAGGTAACCGCTACTTCAAGGAGATTTGGAGACTATAAAATAAACCGAATTAATTTGCGAAAACACGCAGCGTTGTATTCATTCGTTGCACACACGAAAAAAAAAAAAGATTTTATTTTTTAGTTTATTCCAAAAAAAATTTACAGTATATACTGCTACAGCGATACCAACTTTGTTCAGTTATTTATTCCAGACAATCTGTGAAAAACGGTTACACCCGCGGAGACAGTACCTGTATAATTATGGTAATTCCAAAAAAAAAATTTGGTTTGAACCCTACCGAAGGAATTTGCTTTTTGTAAACATACATTTTTGTCTTGTAGGCATGGAAATTTTTTCACTCTTAGTTGGCAGTTGGTTACTTGGGTTGGTATTAATGGATTTAAAGGTAGGTATGCTTTATTTGGCTATAAAATCTTGTTATATTAGGCCATAATATTGTAGTTTAAGAGTAATTGGAGCGCGAAAAATAAAGCTTAATGATTCGATTGCCTAAAACGTATCCATTTGATGTAATAGAGACTTATTTTTTGCAACACCTACTGATAAACTATATCTTTATACACACCTTGAGGATGTATAAATCAGGCGATTTTAGAACCATTTAGAACCTCTTACATTATACATCCATCTTTACTTTATATATTGCCCTGGCCTCTTGTGCCATTTTATACAATGGTGTTTAGAAGCACATAGCTTGTCGTCATTTTCTTTAATTATATACTTTTTTTGTTTTTTACGGGATGGGGTGTTACAAAGAGTAGTGTGAGACATACGTGTATGTTGTAGGCGATTGATACTCGTGTGATTTGCATCACTCACCTTCGGCTTATGTTACAAAAATCACACTTGAATCAAAATCACCTACTTTATACACCTGTATCATAAAAAAAAATTTTGGAACACCCAACCAAAAAATACATTCTTTGGCCATTAATTATTGTCATACTTTGTTTATCACCAAGCAATGTTAAAAAATTTATTTTATTATTTACTCCAATTTCAAATAAAGATTTAATGTGGAGGAGAAAAAATAACAATAACAAAAAATGTGTGATTTCCACTACTCATGAAGGATTGATGTGTAAACATAATAATAGCGTGGTTGTGTGCACGTGCAACCATATATCTACACGTCATATAACACACAAATGAGAGTTAACAATACATTGTAAGAGTTGCAGTTAAGTGAATCTGATGATCATAATTCTCATTTAGCCCCTACCATAGACTGAGAGTTAATATGTTTACACATCAAAAACGTTATACATATATATATATATGTATATATATACCTGGATTAAATGGGTGTTGTTATTTCTACCAGCATGGGTGAGGCGTTTGTTTTCAAATGATTCAGTGAATCATGCAAAGTGATATAGAAATACAAGTCTCAGTTATCAGATTTTTTTATTATTAGAGTTAATGGAGACTGGAGAATATGAATTTTTCACTTTTTAATTTACATTTACCAAAAAATTAAGTACCCTAATTTATTTTGTAGATTATTGATGTAACGTCGAATTTAAGTTGAATATTTTATGAAAACAATATTAGCTTGTGGTGTCCAAAAAAACTTCGTCATATTTAAAATAGCCCAAGTACCTGTCCAACTCGTAGCTTAGTTGATACATGTGACAGGTCTGAAGTTAATTGAGTAGGTAAGAAGATACCTTTTCAGAATTCATTGACATAGGTACTTTTAGTATTTAATGAACGGATTGAAAATGAAATGCCGGCTTCTTTCAGCTTTTGTGAAAATTTTTCAAAACTTTCTTCACTTTCAATAACTCATTCAATATTTTTATCATCTTCATCAAAACTGATACAATTTTTCTTCAAGTCAAGAATGAAATCTTTGTATGAAAACATTGAATATTATAAAGTATTAATATTAAAAAAGAAATGAAAAGCCAACTTTTTATTTTGTGGTTTCAGCTTTTCTAAATTTTCGTATATTTTTTCTCACTATAATGATAATATCGAAAAATAAAGAAACAGTAATTTCGTTCCAATTCAGTACAGATCCAAGCAACTCCTTACAACAACACCCGGATTAAATGGTTAAGCTTATCATTTTTATCAAGCACACGTGAGATATTAAGCACCACACTACACATTACTATGTTTGAAAAAAAAAGAAAAAATGTAGACCAAGAAAAAATTCATTCCATGTGATTATCAATGGCGCTGTTGATGAATGACACATAACATAAAATGAAGACCTTGATTCGATTCCTCTCATTTATGAAAAAGAGTCATGTACCTACAATATTACACTTCTCACTTAAAAAACGACGTCAAACGGACAAAGTTAACGCATACGTTGAAGGGGAGAGAGACGAACACCAACAACGAATTAAAAGAATGACTGGTATTTAACAATTATTTACACCAACCTGTGGAAAAATTCATCAAAATGGAGACGGTCATTGTTCCTTATAAAGATTGTGGATTTGATTTTCGTGTGATCAGTGATTGTAATCGCTCTTTGTATTATTTTGGCCTATTTTACGCATAGGGCATTTTATATTTTCGTTTAGCCTAATTTAATTATTGTTAGGGTGCCGACGTTTATTGAAAATATTCGTGAAAAATTAAATAACCAAGGTACGAATAGTAATACGTGTTAATTAGGCAGGTAATAAATGGGGTGCACCGCTTTTACACGTGGATTACGTCAGTGCGGATTACTGTGCGCGGCGGCGCGGAAAGACGAATACGTAAAAATGTAGTTGGTGTTTTTGAAAACTAAAATTTAAAAAATTTAAAAATTTTTTTTCGGGTTGTTTACTAAAGAAAATTTTTCTGTTTTATTGCCGCTACTGCCGCAAAAATAAAGAAATAATTTGTTATTTTTAATGAAATGCTGAACGTTTTTTAACATACTACGAAAGACAAAAAAAAATGAGGTTATCAAATCGATTTTTAGGTATACATATATATTTTTTTTTTGTGTTTGTTCCAGCATAATTTCTCAAACTGTCCGTCGATTTTGATGAACTTTTTTTTAAATGATAGAGGATGATCTCATGGTGGTCCTATTAACTTTTTATCGTAATTGATGAGGTAGTTTTGGAGTTATCTTTAAATAAACAAATTACTAGTTTTAAAGTAATATTGCTGCTGACGTTAGACGAAAAGTCTTAGAAAAAATTTTTTTTTACAAAAATAGAACCGATTTAAACAAAAAGCAATAAAAAATGCGCTAAAAAGTGAAAAACAGTTTAAAAATTTCTCTAGCAAGATTTAGCTACAGAGACTGGAATTATTGCAATCGGCGCTAATTAAGGAAGTTTGTCATAAAATTGGAAGGAATTGACGAATAAAGGCTACATATGGTAAAGGAAAAGAGTCCAGAAAATGAAAATCTTTTTTACATCACAATGTAACAGCTAAAAGAGGTGGTAATGTACCTAATTAGAACCACTTTCAGTGTTACACCATACACGAGATATCTAACACTGGATAAGCATTAATACCTCTATAGTAATTTAAATATTCAGTTTATCATCCACAACTATTGTGGACCTTAACGTATTTGAGAGACTCAATAATATTTAGAACACAAGTTTGAATTAACACATTTTATAAAATAATAAATTGTACATTTAACAGTACAGTAATTTATACGTTAAATAGTTATACATATATCATCACAATACTATAGACAAGACTGTCTGTTCACTAGCTACTTTACAAGAGAGGTTCTAGGTACTTAGAAGTGGTTGTCTAAGAACTATGTAGGAACTGTGTTTTGTTCCTTCGAATCGAGGGTTTATATACTTGTTTGGGGTATGTAAGTGAACGTGACGGATAGGCTAGGTGAGGTAGGGTGTTGTTATTATAGGGTTGTGCTGACTCACGATATACTCGAGGGATAGGGACAATTAGGTCATGAGTATACAGACATTATATCTATATTCATAAAATCACATACGGGTAAATTAGTGGTTGTTTATAAAGAGTTATAGGATATTTTATTGTTGAAGAATACCTACGTTTTTGGTATTTGGAAACGTGTAGACGAATATGTTCGTCATTTCTAAAAATAGATGAAAATATACGTTACACACAACAGCTATGATAATTACGTGGCAGCGGTGGGTGGAACAAAAGGAACATGCGTCCTCAAAGCACCCCAGGCCCTAAGAGAGGAAGCAGGTGAGGGTACCAAGGGTGGACTTTTTCAGAGCATCGGGAAGGGCCAAAATTTTGAAATAAATAACCATTTTAAAGTAAATATTGAGAGAGGGCCTTAGGGCTGGTGCATGGATTTGTGTTCCAAATCCAAAAGTTCAAGGATACAAAAAATGCCTAAAATTTTTTTAAATTCATTACCCCCTTAGAGGTAAATCCTGCAACTGGTATTAAGAGGGCTCATCAGTTTATTCCTCCTGAGCCCGAAATTTCTTTCCAAGGCCCTAAATTGTCCCTAACAAATGTAAAAATTTTTAAAAATATGGAAAAAAATCAGTTTAGGCTCTACGCGTAATAACGGGCATCGTCACTTAAAAATGTCCCCTCTAAAAACAATGCCACTCTGGATCCACCGCTTAGTGGGGGCGGTATATTACCTTGTACTTGGACAAAAATTCTTAATCGTGAAACTGTTTAATACACATACAGGGTGTCCAAAATTGAAAACAGTCTGTAAAGAAAAAAGTTTTAAACAGTAACCACCTCCCTCACCCCTCTTCAATGTATAGCATAAAATCAAAATATAAGTTATGAGTGACAACCATAGTTAAGAGGCGAAGTCTCGCCTGTTACCACCACTGATAGGCCAGTATGGTTTGGCAACTTCCCAAGATAATTTAATACTTAGGGAAGGCCATTTGTTACATTGGTTCATGGGTTGGGATTCAAGATGGCGACGTAGAATTGAATTCTACATATACATGCCTATTCTACACGTAGAATATGTAAAGTAAAATATCCAATTTCATGTAGAATAGGTAGAATATGTAGAATACGTAGAAAATAATACCGATAAGATGAAAAAGTAATGATTACATTGATAAAAGTTATTAATTTGTTTACATTTTACTTGTTTTCATCATATTCTATATTTTCTACATTGAAAATGTAAAATATTAGATCACCACGCCTGGTTGTGACATGTAGGTATTTATTAAAGTTATTCCTTCAATATACCTAAATCCCTAACCAAAAACTGGATACATATGCTAATTAAACATTTTCTATTTGTCATTTCATGGATATACTGTTTAGGTACGTACTCTATTTTCACCACTTTTTTCATAATTAACTTATTTTGGCCTTTCTTCACAGTTAACTTATTATTTATACAGGTTTTTTGGATATTTTATTGTAAAAACAAAATAAATAGACAAGTATATTGCACGCTAGATCAGCATATAATAGAAACAATGCAAAATGGAACATACATAAATTTTTCATAGTTATATGTCTTAGAACATAATCACCATCTCTCAATACAAAAGGTATACAATCGATTGTTACATCACAGGTTTTTAAACTAGTGTTGCCTAACGCTAAGTGCAAACAGAATTACAAAGTCATAATCTAATAGCTACAAAAGATGGAACAAAAGGGCGAGGTGGAGTGAGTTGGACTGCACTCAACATTGTTAATTATGCAACGTTTTCTTTCTTCTCTCATTATAATATTATTTTTGTTTTTCTCTGGCAAAAATTATAATACTTTATTTAAAATAAGACTCAGAACCATATTCACATACATCACTTTAATCTCCCTTCACTTAAACTTCACTTTAAAAATTTTTTTTGCACAATTTCGTGCTTGAAAATGTGGGAACATTGTATCTCTTGTGAGAGTTTCAATGTAAAAATAAAATGTTACCATACTCTAAAGTACAAAATTGTGTCAAAAGCAATTTTTAAGTGAATTTTAAGTGAAGGGAGGTTAAAGTGACATTTGTAAATATAGGCCTTACATTCCATTACCTGTAACCTTTGATTATATGCATAGTACTGGATCAGTAAAGACAGATGACTTCTGGTTAGACATGCCGGCACTAAATAGGCAACCAGAGTATGTACCTTTTGATGTACTTTGCTTTGTGTTTATCTACGCTACCATGGTGAATTTGAGGGAGGTCTTTATTAAATGTATTCTAAATTGGTGAACTCAAACAAAATGTCGAAAATACGCAGAAGGTACGCTAGGGTTGCCTTCTTTTTCGCCAGCATGTCTTGACATTGAAAATTACATTGGTCTTATGGAGATTTACTGGTCCAGTACTATATAGTCAAAGCCTGTAACACACATAGTGAGGTGGCTTAATTGAAAGGGGGAAAAGAGCAATTCACATACAGCAGTTCTTTCAAGCACCGTACTTTCACAAGTGAACAATACATTTATTTGCTTTGCTCCACTTCATACACTGCTGCGGGCCTGCCTTCTTTTTCCTAATTTGAATATTTAATAGTTGTATAACATGTTTCATTATGTTGCCTTTTTTTGGGGGATTTTATGTTTCGTTTTAGCTTTTTCCACTTATGTTTTGGACATCATAACGGTGTTACTTTTAAAATTTTATTTTTTCAGTACCTATATAATTCAGTTTTTCACATTTACTTTATCATTTTTTCTCTCATGATATTTTGAGTACAATTGAGTGTATGGTTTCTGTTCCTTTAAATTAAAATTAATTTCAATTTGCCAATCCGTGGCATGGTTGGTACCTCTCGATCTGTCATGTCGTACGCAAATTTATAACCTTTATTGTTGTTTCGCGTTGTTTTGATTTACCTTATTTTATTTTTCATATTTGATTGGTTCAAAAAATGCTAAAATTTAATTTAATTTCTGTTCCAATCAAAATACGTATTGATCTTATTTAATTTGTGGTTGTGTAAATTAGTGCGAATCTTGTAAGGTACAGATTTTTTTATTTTTAGGCTGGTGCACATTTTAAAACCACGGATCTTTAATATTCAAATCTTTAATTAAATTCAAGGGAATTTGGTAGCCAGGTATGCTGTGGTTGCGTGTTCATTTCTTAAATATGCCAAAACCGCTTATGACTTGCGGTAGGCTATTATAGCATTCATTTGAATACGGATTTAATTCGAGTAATACATAGTAATGGCCTCTTATCACTATTCTTAGCTTACAATGATGAGCCTACTTGAAAATCATTGCTTTCAAATTTTCGATTAATCGATATTGAATAGCGATATGAATGATATTATTATTACGTAAAATATCAGATACAAAAAAAAAAAGTTCAGAACGTGTCTTTTCGGTACATTTTGATAAGTGAAACGTTTATATCGGCTTTCATGATGAAAACCTACTATTTTTATGTTTCTTTTAAAGTATGTGCAAAATCAATTTGATGTGTAGGCTAAACAATCATTTTTTCAACGAAACTATAGTCTAAACTACGAATATGGAAAAACTGAAAAATTATGTGTGCGCCAATTAAAATTTAATTTAAGAGAAGTGCTGAAAGAATTCCAAAAAAGGATTATGTCGGTCGTCAGGCGTAATGGAAAATTTACGCACCATAATATAAAACCGTAGGCCTGATTTTTGGCATACTCTGCGGGAACAGCTATACACATAAGTACCTAGCTGTTAAATTTTTGGCTCGTTCTTGAAATTTGCTGATTTTGTTTGAAGTTCTGTTATGCCATGCGGTGTTACAGAAGAAAGTTTTCTGTTACTTGGCATATATTTACCAGTCGCCTAGTTTTATTTTCATTGTGAAATTTAAATGTACTCTAATTTAGAAGTAATACGTAGGTAGTTATCACGTTTCTGTTGGTTATTCATTGATAAAAAAAAGTATCGAAATGTAGTCAAACGTGGTTTGTAGTGGATGATCAGAAGGTTGTAATTTTTTGAAATGATCTTTTTTTTGTTACTTCGTTTTATAGTGTAGTGGTATCAGAACTATAAAAAAAGGTGAATTTAACATTTCTTTTTCTTTTTTTTAAATAATTACCTACCTACCAATTAACGAGATGAATAAAAATTTGCGACGTCTTTAATTGAGTCTTCTTTAAGTAGGTTTTCGAAGAAAATATACTTAGCCTATTGATATTTATCTCATGGAACGAACGTAGGTTGGGGGTAGTCAAGTTTTTCGTTTAATGACCTCAAGAAACTTTTGGCACTCTTAGGTGACATAGCTAAAATTCTTATATATATTGGGTAGGTATATAAATGTCACCGTTAAATCCGTTAATTTATAAAATACCCAGTTAACCAAGTATTTACTTCATAGAATACTTACAATGATTTGTTAAAGTGTATAATATTGTTGCATTTTAGGCAGTTTAACCCTTTAAAATTCGTAACTTTCAAGAAATAGTCACAAAATATGATATTGATTGTGCATTATTTAAACATTTTATCAAATTTTGTGTAACAGTCAATTTTATGTTTCTGTTCTAGGATGATTTGAATGAGAAATAAGTGATGAATTAATCACAAGGACGAAACGAAAGCCTTTTTTTAAGTGGGAGGGGTCATCAACTGGCACGATTTTCCAACTATTATATAGGTACACCTGTCAATTTTTCCAACTAAGTGGGTACATAATTGCCAACTTTTGTAAAATTTTGAAAATTCCTTTAAAAACAGTCATAAAATTCATCGATTATCCAACTATATGCGCAGTTAGTCAATTTTTCCAACTTGAAAAAATTATTTTTTGGCAGTTTCCCCCATATGCCCCCGATCGTGCTTTTTTGAAAATCTACCATCTCTTGCCAAGCTTGCTGAGGAAAAGTTTTTTTTTCTGATTATTATTATCATGTATTATTGTTGTTATTATTATTATTATTATTATTATTATTATTATTATTATTATTATTATTACAATTATGATTATTATATATCTGCGTAAATCGTTTTGGTATATAATTTTCATGTGCGTGTATAATAAAATTCAATTAAATAATAAGGCACAAAAAATTTCTCAGTAAACTTTTTCCAAAACAAACGCGAACAAAAAAAATAAACAACAAAAATCCTCATCAAAATCACATTTCGTCCATGTGGATACTTGAATTCTCCCCCCCTCCTTTCTTCTAAAGATCAAATTAAGTAACCGAACTCGTAACCGATGCTAATTGGATTATTTTTTATGGACGTGTGGATAATGATATTATATATTTGGCTGTAAATGGCCATCCGCATGTTGTCAATCAAAAAAATACGCGTGTAATTATCGCAGTGAGAAAGATGAAAGAGAAAAAAAAGCCCATCGGGTTAATGATCGTTTAGATATTTCTTTTTTTTTCTTTGTTGTTTTTGTTGTACAGTCGACCAGACGATTGACGTCAAACGCCTGCGGAGAGCTAATTCTAATGAGTGTTTTTGTTCTTCTGCAAAATATATTCGGACTTATTCACAACCTAATAAATTTTCCTCCCTTGTCGATTTTCTGATTGTTGTGAGGGAAGAAAACGTGCATCCGGATTTGAAGAAGATAAAAGGAAGGAAGAAAAGATAAAAAAAAAAAAAAACTTCGGTAGTTATAATTTTTTTTACGAGTTTAATAATTATCTATATGCAAAAATATAGACTCCGATATAATAAAATACAAGAAAAAAATTTTTACGAGTTATTAAAACTGTTCTTTAGGGCCTGCATTCCATCGCAGATAAATGAATATTCGTGTAATTAAATTTTTATATTCATAATTTTAGGTAGATAAGTTACCTAGGAAAAAAAAAGTCGGATGATTTTTATCGCAGAAATTCGAGGTCATACGTACTATTAAATTATTTGAAATGTGATCTGAACTTTTAAATTCGAAATTCGTAAATCTTATACGACGTTATAATTTTGAAAATTTGGGAGAAAAATAAGCAAAAACCCCAACCCATTTGCCCATATCATCTTTATTATTATTTATTTATTTTAAAATTAATTTTTATTTATTTAATTTAGTTAAGTGGGTATAACTAATTTTCGGAATTATGATACGAAAGATTATTGTCTACTTTGGAGGTGCTAGCTACATGGTGACTTAATGAGACAGCTTATGACACTAATTCGGTTTACATTATTTATGGGATGTAGAGTTAGAAGGGGTGTTAATTTATTCGGCGATTACGTTTCATTTCGCAGTGTGCAGCTACTATTTTCATTGATAACTGAGTAATAACTCGGTGAAGACTGACATTTTTTCCAGCCAATTGATATATTAAAATTTATTACTCGTGAGTTTATGCAGAAGTATGTGGCCTCTGACAAAGTAATCTTATTTATGAGCCTCGTGTACGTAGGTACTACTAAAACCGGAATAGTATTTCTTTTTTTCCTTAATTTTTTTTTCTTTTTTCGACTAGGAATGACGTTTTAATTACTTCTCTATCTGCACTTCTTCGTCATGTATCATAATATTAAAAAAGAAAAGAAAAGAGCTAGGCCTATACTAATATACCTATTCACAAATAATATGCATAGTGTTTGGTGAATGGGATTTCAGTACAGTCGAGTACCTACGCGAAGCATAAAAGTCATATTAAGATGTTAATTTTGACATTTTTAGGGGCAAGAGTAGGCTTAATGTGCAGTGAAAATTATGAATTTGCAGTCTTGTAGCTCCTCGAATTTTGAAAATAAACAATTTTTGCAAGAACACTTCTTCGTTTATTTCGTTAAGTTATATTCATACGGGTGTATGAAAAATTTTGCTGCACATTTTGCCTATCTTTATTCGTTAAAATTTCAAGATGAACTTAATGTTCGTACCCTTATGTGTTTTATTGCAGATTTTATCTAAATTTTAAATATTCTTTACTTTTTTTTCTTGTTAAACACCCGGATTTGGTCAAACTGTATATTAAAAAAAAAAAATTCAGATGGTGAATTCATTTTCTTTTAAGGTGCAAACAAATGACGCCTATAGTTCGATAAAAAATTCGAAATAATTATTTTCATTTTATTTTATCATTCTGTTATAGAATGGTATTTACATGTTGAAGAAAAGAAAATTTTGTATTAACTATAAATCAATTTTTGATAAGTTATTGACCTGCATTAAAGAATAAAAATTTATGTGATATAACATATTTTGCACAAGTCCGAACTTGGCATGAAAACATAAATCAAAATCATAGAAATATACTAACTGAAAGCAAATTATTTTTGTCTTCTATACTAACTGTTTACGTTAAAATTTATAAATTTTTTATATTTTTTAAACAATAACTTCCAGTTCGATTAATGGCGTCAGGGGAAGATTGTGTAATGATAACTCTGCGAAAGAAAAAAAAAAAATCGGAGGAATTTTTTTGCTGCCAAAATTAATAGAAAATACTTTAGACAAAAAGAAAGTAACTATTTGAAAAAATTTCGAGTTCTTTATCATTAAAAACAATGCTTTAGGTACGGGAAAACCAGGTCATGAAATTTTCTCAAATTCCCAGAAAATGTATCGGTACCTAACTACGTTATAAAAGATCTATTCTTTTTCTGAAATCAGAAAAAATCAGAGCCTAGGGCATTTTGGTCGTTTTTAATCTGCAATCATTTTTCATAAAAAAGTTTTCACGTAGGTACCTACTTGAGTGTAAAAGAAATAGTTTTTCATATCTTAAAAAGGGTTTTGATCAAGTAATCATTGCAAATAATGATTTGAGGTGCTTGTTTACAACGTTCAAGTTTCTGGAAAATGAAAATTCTGTACACACCTTTTAAATGGTGTGTCAGCTGACAAAGACAAATGATAGAAAATTAAATTTTTGTTTTCATACATTAAATTTGGTGAAACAACAACAAAAAAAAAAAAAGTCATGGAACACGCCTCAAGTAGTCCGACTGATTTGCATTGCGTTGTTAAAATTTAAAATAAATTAAAAATATATTTTAAAGAAACAAAGACTTTTCCGACATAAATCTTACGAGTTATGGCCAATGATTTATCAAATATCATTGTAACAATTTTCAGCGAATTTTGAATAATTGTAAATAGGTACGATAATATTCTTTTGTAGTTCCATTTCATAATGAAAGGAAAAATCTTTAATTGTGTAGGTGAATTCGAAATTCATGACAGCCAGTAATTTTCTCGTAGCTCGCAGCATCTATTCCAGAAAGTATAAAATCTTTAATAATGGAAAATTTTGGTCCTCTATGGCACAACCGTCCTAACAAACAAATCGAGAACTATTAAAAATGGATAACATTTCTTTATCTGCTTGCCTCTCTCTCTCTCTCTCTCTCTCTCTCTCTGTCTAAATTTGAAATGTTTTATTAGTTACGTTTATCTTATTTTACGACTGGATTCTGTTTTTTTTTTTTTTTTTCACTCACGAAGTCAATGCACCGGTTCTTCCAGGTTTGCAATATTGGTTACTGAATCGATGTGTTTATGATAAAATATTATTATTAACTATGGAGCTTTTAAATAGCCGAATTTCATTTTTCGGGCAGAATAAGTGGAAAAAAATTCATTAATATTGATGAAAACTTTGAGAAATGAATTTAGTAATTGATAAATTAGAATGTTATTTGACTCTAACATATATTTTTCGGTTAACGAACCTGAGTACGGTATTCGTTCACTTTGATGTTTTTAATGGTTGATTGGTTGCATTGGATATTTGAACTAAATTTTTAATGGTTTTAAGATGTTTTTTGAAACTGATACAAACCTATTATAAAGCTGTATTTGCAGGTTTTCAAAAAAATAACAATAGGAATTGTGGCGACTACTGCCACACTACTACGGCAGATTGCCATTCTCCCTCAATCACCGTCACCCGGCATCGTGGCCGAGTGTATACGGTGTCGGCTTTTGGTGGCGGTGACGAGGGGGGTTTTAGGTGTTCGGCCGGTACGGGTTCGAATCCCCGTACCGCCTGAACACCTAAAGTGGTGACCTCGACGTGATCCGGGGGATGGTAATGCACGCCATCTCTCGGACACGTTCAAAACCAATAGCCGTGGTGGTACGTCACACCACCGATGCCGGTATGTGACGGCGCTGTAGAGTGTGCGCCACGGTGCGGTGATGAGGGGTGACATCACCACGCACCGGCGTACATCCCTACCCGCAAGGCGCCTCCGTACTGGTTGTCGTATCACGCTCCGCTATACTGGAGGGGAGTGGTGTGGCGACTACTGCCACACTACTACGGCAGATTGCCATTCTCCCTCGATCACCGTCACCCGGCATCGTGGCCGAGTGTATACGGTGTCGGCTTTTGGTGGCGGTGACGAGGGGGGTTTTAGGTGTTCGGCCGGTACGGGTTCGAATCCCCGTACCGCCTGAACACCTAAAGGAATAAAATTTATTGTAGGGCATTTTTCAATTAATTTTATGAAAATTAGTTGTTTTTTTTCTCCATTTGAAGGTTGCAAACTCCAAAAAATTTACTGGCATCTATCCAAAATTACAAAAGGTGTGGAAGCGTATTCTCATTCATTACCTACCTATTGTTTTTAACAAAACATCCCTTCGAAAATGAACTTGGTACAATAAAACCTCTACAAATGAAATTGCAAGGGAGAACACAAATTGTTTCAGTTAACAAGTTTTTCTAATAACAGGATTTTTAATTACAGAGGTCAAAAATGATGAAAATCTTAAGTTGACGAGGTTTTTCATTGAAATATTATGTAGGAGGGTAAAATTAAAAATTTTTCACTTGTCCAGCTAGAGATCGAAATTAAAAATGTTTCCATAGTAGAGCTACACTTCACTCAGTCAACAAAGGGTAAAATATTTCAGTTATCGAGGTAAATGTGACTGTCTCAGCTCCAAAATTTTTTCACTCGCAGAGGCGAATTTAGATTGAAAATTAATTGAGGGTAAGATTTATTTTGCACTTGGGGAGGTTTTTCGCACTTAACGAAATTTTATTTACCGAAGTTTTACTGTGTTTTCAAAACGAAAATTTCCGTTCGAATTTGATTATTATTACGACTGCTTACTTTTCCGGTCAACTAGATGGACTACAAGTGTATCCAATTTAGGTCTATGTAGTGCGAGCAGTAAATATTTCCGCATTTTTGTAAGTGCATAATCTCGTTTACCAGTTAGTTAAAATAAAACAACGACGTTTTTGACAAACACATAGGTAGGTACGCATTTCCTCGTATTAAGTTGTAATTAATTCTCAGTTATAGGTGTACTTATTAATCGACATTTTTCTAATACCACACGACAGAATAGAGATATACCTATTTCATTTTCCAAAAACAACGACCGAAAGTCATAATTGGCATCATAATCCGTGTATATATATAATTATGAAAGTATAAAAAAATATGTCCACTAGACAAGATTCTAGAAATTTTTTTTTTTTTCTTAAATCCGAAGCAACAAATGGGAAACAAAAAACCCAAAATATATAATTAAGTAAGTACCGTAAGAGATTTTTAGATTTTTTTTATCTCTTGATTTTTGGCAAAGTACCGTTGTAGAAAAAGTTTCCTTGAGTCATGAAATGAAAAATGTTCCCTACTAGTCTACGCTCACGTTTTATCATGAAATCAATTTTAACAAATAGATTCTGTTCGAAAACCAACTTAAAAACAAAAATGTAGATTCAGAGGGAATTTTTTTCATTCCATTTTTATTTTTTCATCCTTATTTTTGCGATTCTTCTTTGGTCTCATTCTTTACCGGATATCGGACAAACGATAAAAACTTTACGGACTTTGAAAAAAAAAAAAAAAAAAAAATGAATTTAAAAAGAATTTAAAATCAATTTTTATTTATATTATTGGTTTGTTATTGTTGTTTTTGTCCATAGGTATGGCGCATAATGTTTACATCTAAAAAGGAAACTAGTAGGTAGTTTCTATGAAATAAGTAAAAAAAATTTACTGTATTTGTCGTCTGGTCGTACTTACTGTAATTCAATTCGTGATTTTTTCTTCTACCTTTTTATTTTTTAATATTTGAAAAATTATTCAGAATTTTTGTTAATGTCTCTTTACGTATTTCACTACAGATGTGTTGATGGAAAATTTTATTCATTCCATCTACGCATAATTGTGTAAAAGTTTAATTTTGTTTATATTTTCTTCAAGGACATTTTTCATATGCATTTGTAAAAATTCCACGTCCCTCTCGTTATTAGGTACGCAAATTAGTCCAATGTACTAATTGATACACAACACTATCCTGCAACCTTGAACTGTTACGCTTTTGCTATACAGAAGGGAAAAAACCATTCGTAAATTTTTAATTTTAATTATTTACGAGAGAGAAATTTCGATTTTGTGACGTATGAAGTGGAAAGAACGGCGGCTTAATTATACCTACACACATATAAACAAACCCACAACCAACACAATTTCACTCATTTGAGTGTACAGAGGAACCAAAAAGAGAAAAACTGGCATTAATATGAAGATATTCTCATTAGTGGTGGCTTGTAACTGAAAGAAAACTAGCACAAGAACGGTAGTAACTAAAATACAAAGTTTGAACCAGGCAACATAATATTTGTGAGAGAAACTAGAATGGTAATAATATTATTTATTAACTACACAAACGGAAAATGCGGGTTTATTACAGGGATTTAGAAACTATGTTTTTTCATTTTGTTTCGTTAATTGAGTTTCTGAAATTTACCATAATGTTAGTTATTTTCATGTTTCTGTTTCCATAATTTTGGTTTCTATTTTTATTACATTTCCTGATTTCACCAAAATTTTTCATTCAATTTTCGTTTTGGGTTCTGTTTTCATTTCAATTTAAAAAAACATAGTTTTCTTTGATTAAAATTTTTCAAATCGTTTTGAAATATCGATATATAGATATTTTTTCGATATTTTTCCAAAAATATTGATTTTTTCAATATTTTTTGAATATTTTTTCATCCACATCAAAAATCAATCAGGTCAGAAATGGAAATATAAACGATTCATCATTGGGTTTCCATTATGTTTGTTTTATTGGTCTTGAAACTAATTTGGTTAATTTTTTTCAATTTGGTTTCCAATTCGGTTTCCATTCCAAACTTTAGATGTTTCTGTTTATTTCGATTTCAAGCACAAAAAAATATCGTTTTTGTTTTCAAAAAATTTGGTTTCCATTTCCATTTCTCAATCCCTGGTTTATCGTCTTGTTAATGAGTTAAAAAATGACATTTTTCTGATGACATTATCACTGGGAGTCAAGTAATTACTTTATCTCTCAAAGGAGAAAAGTATCACTCCAAAAGGGTGCCGTGATAATACTTTCTTTTAAAGATGATTTTAAAACTTGATACTTAATCGGGTTAATTATAGGAGGGTTATAAGATTATGTTAGGAGGAGAGGATTTCTTCGTTAGACAAAATGGGTAACAGAAGCCTTGAGTCTCTGTATATTGTATAGCCTACACCAGTAGTTCTCAATTAATTTTTAATCATTGGCCTTAAGTAAACCATATTTTGTCTCAGGCCGCACTCTCTATTTAGAAAATATACCAAGAAACTCCAGATCTTTGTCCATTTTGATGTATATTTAAATTTTTATTTCTTGAAATTAAGGATTTGTTGCAAAACCTCACTACACCATCCTTTGGAACCTTAAACGTCTTTGGACCACCTTTCAGGAACCTATGGCTTACACGTTAGACAAGGCTGAAAAAGTACTTATGCACAGTTTGGGAATCTAATGTGGCATAATACCTAAGTCATTTCATTATTAAAACTCAATAAAGCTAAACAGTACGGTCCGATTTCAACGCATAGTTACTTATATAAAAACCTAGTACCTGGTTCACTGAACTTTGCTTGGATGTGGAAATTAAAAAAATTTTGTTAATTTAATTTAAACTGAGGAATTTCATTAATATATTTTTATAATATATCTCGATTTTCGAGAATAAAATTAAAGATTGCAGCTATAAACTCATTACTGCATTAGTCATAAATCATAATAATCATACACAGTCTAGGCCTACCGAAATTAGTAAATAAAACCTCACCTATCCGTTACTTTTAGTTAAACAAATTTTTTATCATTCGTTTTTATCGCTTACTATGTTGATAGATAAATTAAAATGCTCATATTTCTGTTCAACGAATTTTCTCAAATTTGGGACATATTTAGATCATTTTTTTATATCAAAAAATCCATTTCCTGTAAATTTCAGTAACATTATTCTTCTAATTCTTTAGAATGTAATTTCATACATACATACCTACGTATATATATACATAAATACATACATACATACATACATATATACATAAATTATTGCTCCTATTATAGTATAGTATAAAGAAAGATTTTAGATAATTGTTTGTGGTACAATAGCCAACAGCAACTTAAGTTCAACGTACCTACACTAGAAGCTGCAAAAACAAAATTTTTTGTTGATTCTTACTGTAAGCTTAGAGCATTCTCTTGCTGATTTCACTGAACCAGTGTTTTTAGTTTTAGTTACGTTATACACGAGTTATCACTTTAATATTTTCAGAAACGTAGAATTTTCAGGAATCCGAAATGCAAATTATAATTTATGCTGTAACACAGATAGTATAAAAATTAAAAAAAAAGAACTAGCGCAGCAAACTACGCTAGAAAAGCAGGTTTTCAATAATCATTAAAAATCATTCATCTCTTTTTTACATGTTTTTTCATATCTCATATTAGATACCTTTTTAAATCCTGTTTTACATATTAGCTATGTTCAACACGACAAAAAAGAACGGAACTTTTAACTTTTAGAGAGGCTATTCTGTATTCTGCTTATTTTTGAGTTACATACGCTTTTTATTGGTGCATGTAGTGAATATCAGCAGAATAAATAATGTAAAAGGTAAAAGTTCCGTACTTTTTTGCCACATTAAACACAACTATGATCTTACATTTTTTTAACTTTTTTTTTTTTTTTTTTTTAAACATATTTATGGTGGATATACATCTCTTTTTATATCTGTTTGGATAGTTTTTGATTTTCTATTAAAAGTTTTAGTTGTTGTTTTGCTTTTTTTTTTTGCTTTTTCAATATTGATTTTCTTAAACTTACATGTCGGCATTCTATATGTTCAGTGTGACCCATATACCAAATATTAGTCCTATAGAATGATAATTGCGTTTTAACGTTTATTGGTGGAACTTATTTTATCTCCTGAAGCTCGGATCAATCCTTCAACCACTTTTTATCCAATACAATCCCATCTGAGAATATGCTCAAACTTACGTACGTATAAAATTTCAGCACTGTTGGACAAAAATTACGGCCTCTATATGCTTTCAAAATAAATGCCTGATACACACACACACACACACATATATATATATATACGAACATAATTTTGTGTTGGTATAATATATAGGTATGTATATATATTAAAGAGCACCTAATGCTGCTACTAAAGTTATAATTATAGACTTAGACAAGTTGACGCACTCTGATAAGAAATTCACCAAAGTTATTTACTAAATTTTATCCCACCATGTGAGGGCTAGTGTCTTTTGCAATTCAATTCCTTTCACTTTGAAGAACTAATGACACTTGCTTATTTAGTGGGATAATTTGTCCTTACTACAAAATGATAACAATTTTATTACATTGGCTTTACGAGAGTGCGTCAACTTTTCTAAATATTAGATATAACTTCAGTTGCTTTGCTACAATAATCTACACAAACCTACGTAATGTCGGTGGTCTTATTAATACCTGCTATGGTACAAATTTTTCAAAAATCACTTTTTGATGTCACTTTTTTCGTCTTTTTAAGACCCATTGACTAGTAATATAAGATAGGTACGTGTTTAATCAAAAAATGAGCTATTGGAAGCACTTTTTAATAACTAATTATCTACTATTTGTTTGATAAGCCATGATCCAGAAACAGAGGTCTTGCAAAACCTGCTATATATATGACTAAAAACAGAAGCAAGATTGAAATTACTGCTGTGTTCAATTTAAAGGCCACAAATACCTGGTATGTGCAAAAAAAATCACCATTTTCATATTTTAAGCCCTTTACATTGCAAAATGTTGTGAAATTGAAGCTAGTACTGGCTCAAGGGGCGTTTTATAAACCTGATAAAATTTTTTTCATAATCTCTATTCATAATCTTCTATCATCTCCATTCATAATCTTTCAACGTTTTTTGCATCAGCTGTACAATTTAATTTTCAGCCCTTAGTAGGTTTTGATTGGGCTACCGATGGTAAATTTGTCAGAATTATCAATTTGCCAGGTGCACTGACATGATATTGTGAAAAAAAAAAAGATTTCGAGTTGTACTCGAAAATATGCACATCCAAGTGTATCTGTAACTATGGTCACATAATAGTATCACATAAGCAGCTTTTCTATCTATAGGGGAAAGGCTGGTAAGAGTACGCACTTAAGGTTGACCTCATGTAACTGAGTCAAAACTTGAGGGATTTTGTTCAAATTTGGTGTAGCTATGCTGTGAACCTTTATTACTTATTCCCTACCTTCAAAATTTTCAAGAGCCCCTTAAATTGTTTAGGGGATAAAAGTATAAAAAAACTCAAATGCGTACTCTTACATGACATGGCATCTAAGAGTACGCATTTGAGTTTGTAAGAGAACGAACCTAATTTTTTTCATTGATTATGAGAAATTGTATAGTCTGAAATATATATTTATTTCATATGAATGTTAACACAAATCACAAACAAATTTATTGATTCCCGGATAACTAGTGCAGGATTCATGCCACCAATGTTTACATTTGTCACACATAATCCAATCTTCTGCAGGCGAATCAGAAAAAAGTTCTTCACATGCTGGGCATGAAATTTCCTCATTTTTGGAGGTAAGTTTTTCAGCACTTGTCGTCGTTTAGTTTTGCTTTTATTTCAATCCAGTTTTCTTTAGTAAAGAATAGTTTTTGTTTTGTGGACCTTTTTTCATAAGAAACAAATAAATTAGTAGTAGGAACAAAATGCGTACTCTTACACACTTGTGTGAGTTTTACCAATAATATCAGTTTTACTAACTGATAACAAAATACATTGGTAACTAAAGATACATGAAAAGGTAGCAAAAAGTATGTAGTTTGAATAAATATGATTACTTACTCAGTCATTTTCAATAATAGTCACTGAATTCTTATTCCGTGCTTTAAAAATATTATATCAGAAACCAAAAAATATGAAAATTTGTAATAAAAGCTGAAATAATGATTATAAATTCATATTTTTTGGCATGAAGGAGGAGTATATGAAGTAGAACAACATACAAGATGGAGCAGTGTTGCCAACCTTTCAGTTGTGGAAAAAAAAGCAATGCGTACTCTTAGAGACTGTGTACTCTTACTGGCCTTTCCCCTAATATTACATACAGGTATATTTTATATAATATAAAGATATATGAATTTCTGGGATTGAAAAATGGGAACCAAATTTTTAGGAAATGGAAACTAGATTTTTTTGCGCTGGCAACCGAAATAAATGTAAACACCAAAATTCTGAAATGGAAACAAAATCGGAAACTATTAACCCAATAACGGAAATATAATGGAAATGATATGATAAATCCTTTCCATTTCCGTTTCTCAGGTGGTTAATTATTGATCAGGGTGAAAAAATTTGAAAAAATATCGATATTTTTTGGGAAATATTGAAAAAATATCGATGTTTCTGGAAAAATACCGAAAACAAATACCGACATATCAATATTTGAACGGCATTTATAAAACTTTAAAAACCGCAAAAATTTTTTCTAAATGCGAATAGAAACGGAATCTGAAACGGAAACGGAATGAAAAATATTTTATTGAAATCAGGAAACGGAAACCAAAATGATGGAAAGGGAAACAAAAAATAACTAATATTACGTTAAATTTCAGAAACTCAATTAACGGAAACAAAATTAAAAAAGGTAGCATTTCTCATGTTTTTTTTTTGCCAAAAACGATGATTTTATATGAAATGAAAAACTGTCGTAGTGCTGACCGCAACTTTGCTAATTCGCACGATTTTAAACAATATAGTTTTGAAAACCTGTTAAAAAACGAGATCGGTTGACCTAAGGTGAGTAGAATTTTCCGATCCTCGTAATATTAAAGCACCTCTACGGCTCTACCCACCGATATAATTATAGGTACACATAATAATGTAAAAATAATTTCAAACTTTTATCCATCGCATGAGGTTTCCCTTTCATACCTCGTTCCGTATTCGATATTGGAACGAGTTATCATTATAATAATATTGCGTGCAAAATTCCTAACAATCCTACCGACCACAGAGAATGAAAACTGGTTTGAAAAATAATATTTCGTTTCAGTTGTGGCGAATTTGTGGAGTTCCAGGTTGAAATCGACGAACGTAATAAGGACGTCGAATCTTCGAATTTATCGTAGTCGGCCATAAATCAATGGTTTTTGAGGGTGGGCGAGGTTAATCGTTAATGCTGATAGGGTGGTAGGTGGCGAGGATTTTATTTGCGATGGTCTGCCAGTGTATGAATTTTCTTTGGTTTCATGTTTCAGCGTCAAATAAAAGGGAGAATTCAAATTCCTTCCTACTTAGCCTTTTTCGTTTATGATGCTGCTTGATTCCTTTCCACAGTTTTCAGTACCGCGGTTGGTGCATCCCAATTCCTTGCCGGTAGATCTGATTAAGTACCCCATTTCTTCGCCTGTCAGTAATTGAATTAACTGGTTAAGTTCGCTAAATAATTTTTGTATTTACAAAAATAAATGAAACGAAGATAAAATCATCGATACCCAATGTTCGCACGTTCGTTTGGTGTGTATTCAGCTTCGAGCGAATATTGGAAAGAGAAAGAGAAAATGACGATGGAGAACTTTTCTAATTCAACACGACGGTACTCTCATATCAAATTCAATGTAAATATGTACTTTTTAGGTTTTATAAACATATTTCGAGGTAAAGGTGCAAGAAGAGAAAGAGAAAAATATTCTAGTGGAAATTTTGAAAAATAAAAAAGGGATGGAGTGAGAAGCAGAGAGAGAGAAAAAGAGAAAAAACTCTGGCGCAACAAGTTTTGCAAGGAAAAGCAGATTTTTTTTGTTTAAAAATCACTACTATAACATTTTTCTAATAAAGTAATATATAAAATATTTATATTTTTTGCAAAAAATTACCAATATCACACAAATACGATGGATGCCATAAAATATACCGATTCAGTATTATGTTTTCAAAAAATATTTTGTGAATAAATTTTTAATTTTTGTGTCAAAAATCTTTTTTCTTTTTTTTTTTCTTTCCTGCAGTAACAAGAATTGTAAATTACATAAAACAAAAAAAAAACACTTACCTTTATGAGAAAAAAATCCCACATTGCAAAACGAAGTATAGTGCAGTTGTCTATGTTCTGGTTACGAAAATATTAGCGAAGATTTTAGTGTTTGTCTTCAAATCTATGGTCCGGTAGCGGGTAAGAGTGGATGAAAATTAACTTTTTTCTGAGATTGTATTGGTTTTTATTGGAACTATTTGGTTATTGTACATGAACTATAGTTGGCTACACTGATTTATTGTCTATTAATATATTTCATTTTTCTATTGGCCTGATTGACCAGCTTCACTTCTCTATCATCCTTGTTATAAATATGACTTATTTGTTGTTATTGTTTTCTCCTTTGTGAATTCAATAAGTATTCTCATGGTGCGGTAAATGTGTTTCATATTTTATTGATTAATATATATTAAATAAACTCTTTAAGTGTACATCAATACCCCCTTGATGTCCAACAATTTTTAGTTAAAACGAGTGGTTTTCTCGATGAAGGTTAGAAAATATATTTTTCAAGACCATTATCGGGAGGCCGCTTATGAACTGTCTATAAGTTTTATAGCTATGTCTATAAAGCAGCTATAAGGGCTATATACTTCTTGCTTAACACTACTTTGAATGTCTCGAGATGTCTATATAAGTCAATAAGAGCCATAAAGAGTTGTGAATGTTGGTGTTTGTGATCTTTACGGAGTATTTTTGTATTTATAATAAAAAAAATTCTTTTTATCAACAAAAGGTTCACTTTTACGCACGCTTTTGAGTTTCATTTACATAGACAACTCGTAAACATTTCTTTACAGTTATTACCTATGTTTTTATGGTTTTTATGGATAGTTTGTAAATGGCACTCAAAAGGATAAAAGAAGGAAAATCATACTGAATAGCTAATAAGTTGGGAACAAATTGACCAATCAAAACCAAAACTGGTTGGTCTTGTCCTTGTATGAAAGGTACTGTTTGTACTAAATTTCGCAACTATTAAAAGAGAATTGCGCCTTTTATTGAGATAACATGAAAAATTAGCACCTCCAACTGCTCCAGGGAATGAACTATAATATTAATAGGAATAAAATTTGGAATAATTTTAGATATACTTTGAATTAATACCTGTACAAAATTTTGTGACTATAGCTTGAAAATTATTCCTTTTAGAGCCATTAATTTGCCAAAACTGCAACAAAATCGTTCTTATCAGACGTACCGTAAAATCTATCCTCACCAAAATTAATAGGTACTGTCCTTGACGTGAATCACATGCGTATACCAAATTTTAGACCTATCGATTGAAAATTGCAACATGTACGCTGTTCAATACAAAATGCATATACACTGGCCTACCAAACAGACTATGTGTGTCAAATTGCGAAACCATTCAGTCAAAATTACTCCTGGAAATTGACTCACTGCAAAAGGAGGTACTTACTTAAAAAAAAATGAATTTTCTAAAATAGTGCCAAAATTAAGAGAAAATCATGAAACAAAAAACATACCCGCTCCCATCCTTGGATCCGAATATTTAGGCGCTTCATCTTTATGCGAAATAATTATTTCGCATGAAGATGAAGCCAAAAATAAATAAATAAAAGATTGTCTTTTAAAAACACGTTTTTATCGTAAACTTATTGTGGGGACAATACTCGTATGAGGTAATAGGGGCTTGCACCCCTCAATGACAGTCGCCAGCCAAAGGCTGGCAATAATCGTCTTTATGATGTTAAATGAATTTACACTGGTGCGTTTGTATGTTCATACCTGTACGTACGTACAGGTAAGATACATTGCACAGGCCAAGATCAATTACCTGATAATGATCTCAGTGATGTCACTGCCCAGTACCAAACGCGCTGCGTCGTTTCTTATCACCTCAACGGAGGCAAGAAACGACGTAACGCATGACATAATTACATACATATATGTATGCATGTGTGTTGGTGTGCGTGTACCAAATCCTGTATATAAACTCTCAGAACTGGCTTAAAAAATCGCCAGTGTTCACCGAGGATTTGGCTCTCCCATACTTAACTGTATGAAGTGGCAGAACACGCAAAATACTATTGAAGACCTTCTAGTATGAATATCTCTCACGACAAGGTATTCCACAATGGTGACCCCGACGTGATTTTTTGGCTATGTCGTGGGTTTTTAGGCACGTTGCGCTAATTCTAAAACTAGGCGCGGTGCGCTGGCGAGTTACTCGCTTGTGATACAAATATTTTTCACAGACCTAGACACCTTTGACTGTCGAAGCAGAGGTCTGACTTTGAAAGTGGGAAATTAAACCCCCCCTTCCAAATATATTTTCCAGAAGGGAACCAAGAGAAGTAGACCTGGAGGAACAAAGTTCCCCATATCTGCCAACTCCTCCAGCTTCAACCAGAGACTGAAGTCTGAGACTCCGGGGAAGCAAAAACAATCTCGGAGACCAGAAGCCTTGTGTTTGGGAGCTGTAGTCAACTCAAACGAGACAACAGCTCGCACCCTCAGAAGTGGTTGTCTATTGAGCCAAGACTCCGACCCTTCGACCCCAGACCGACAACCGATGGAGTCTGGTAAAACCTTTGCCAAAAAAGAAGTATAGCAGATTACAATGCCTAATGGAAGTGAAAATACGACAAACCCGACATCAAACCAGCCTGGAACAGGTGGAAGTGGTCAGCCACAGCTGACCCCCGAAGTGCTTGCACAGCTACTACAGCTGTTGCAGATGCAGACTCTGCAGAACCCTGCGATCCAAGAAGGAGGATTGAGATTCCAGAATTTTTGCCAAATGAGGTAGAACTCTGGTTGACTCTCCTCGAAGGTCGTTTCAAAACAGAGAACCTACTGAACGACCAGAAGTATTCACACATTTGCAGCGGCATGCCCACAGAAATAATACCCCGCATTCCGGATATCATGGAATGCCCTCCGGCGGAAGCAGATAAATACAGTTGGTTCTGCAAGAAAATTCATAATGTGTTTGGTAAAACTCAAAACCAAATAATAGATGATGTTATGGGTGGAATGAAGATTGGAGATGATAAATCCTCCACCTTCATGGCCAAATTACGACAGAAGGCTGACAATATCGTATTACCGTCAGTTATTGGGAACCAGTTCTGCAAGCAACTGCCCCAACATGTTGTACAGTGTCTGGCTGCTGTGGGGGTAATCAACAATTCCAAGGACATAGACTTCCTAGCAAAGAGTGTTGATAGTGCACTGGAACATTCGAGATCAGCATCCTCAATTTGTGCAGTATCAATAGAGACCGGAGAACTAGCTCAGCTTAGAGCCCAGATAGCCCAGCTGACTAGTGAAATAAAGAAGAAAAGTAACAACAATAATTCAAGAAACGGTAGAAGTAATAACCACTCGAAAAGCAGGAGCAACAATAGAAATAACAATAGAAAGTCCAGGTCCAGAGACCGAAAAAGCAATTCTACCAGGGGTCAGAGTCCAACTCTCCCTAGAAGAACATTGTCCCCCAAACCCCGGTCTCAAAACTGGGAAGATAAATCCTGCTTCTTCCATAATAGATTTGGCGCAGAGGCCACCAAGTGCAACAGTAGATGCCAATGGTTAGGAAAAACGTACAGTAAGCCATCAAACTAGAAAGAGGGGTTGTCTATGTGGCTGAAGATCCCTCAAAAAAGTATTCACGCCACCTGTTCATCAAGGACAGGACAAATAGGAGATGTTACCTTATAGACTCAGGTGCTGACTTGAGCATTTTGCCAGTAAGTAAGAACCAAAAGGCATTTCCTCCGAAATACTACCTCCGAACTGTGAATGGTCAAAACCTTCCAGCTTACGGAATAGAATCCAGCAAAATAAGCATCGGTTTGAGAAGAGACATGACGTGGTCCTTCACAATTGCGGACGTTCCAACTCCGATCCTGGGCGCAGATTTTCTCGCACACTACGGCCTGGTCATAGACCTCAAAAATGGAAAAATCATAGACAACAATACTGGTCTATGGGTGGAAGGCAAAACGTTAGCATACCAACTGGACACCAACATATCCAGCTGCACTAAAGTCGACGAACAATTCCTACGGATTCTGTCAGACTATCCTGGAGTCACTCAACCATTGATTCGCAGGCATCCGACCTATAAACATGACACTGTTCATTATATAGAAACTAAAGGACCGCCTTGCCATGCTGGAGCCCACAGGCTACAGCCTGATAAACTCAAAGCAGCATGGGAATACTATGATTGCATAATAGGGGAAGGCATATTCCACCCCTTGAAAAGCTCATGGAGTTCTCCGATCCACATGACCAAAAAAGCAAGTGAGGAATGACGAATCGTTGGAGACTACAGAGCCTTAAACGCCAAAACAGTTATTGATTGCTATCCAGTTCTAAACATAATGGATTTCAACGCGAATATGAAGGGTAAAACGATGTTCACAAAAATCGACATCAACTGGGCATTCCACCAAATTCCAATAGCTGAACAGGACATTCCAAAGACAGCGGTCATAACCCCCTTTGGTTTATTCAAATACCTTCGAATGCTGTTTGGACTCCGTAATTCTGCACAAACTTTCCAGAGATTCATCAATGGACTGTTTATGGATTTGCCGTTTGCTTATGCATATTTGTATGACATATGCATTTGCTCAGAAGGCGGTGAGCAACAGCATGAGAAGAATGTAAGAGCCATCGTACAACGTATACACGCTGCTGGACTTACCATCAATGTTGGAAAAAGTTTATACAAACAGACCAAGATTGACATTCTCGGCTATCAAGTCTCTACCGAAGGCATTTCCCCTCTGAAGACCAAGGTAGAGCCCATATTGAAATTCCCAAAACCCTCAAACATTGCAGAACTCAGATGCTTCTTGGGGATGGTGAATTTCTACAGACGTTGCATTAAAAACACTGCAGCTGAACAAAGTAAGCTGTTTGCATTGATTAAAACAAATAAAAAAAAGATAAGACTCCACTCGATTGGACAGAAGAAGCTGAAAAAGCATTCGAAAATATTAAAGAAACACTGGCAAATGCAACTCTACTAGCTCACCCAGATGAAAGTCTGCCATTATGTGTCTCAACTGACGCATCCGACTTTGCTATTGGTGCAACACTGTACCAAAAGGACAATGACAAGAAGTTACCACTCGCTTTCTTCTCCAGAAAGCTATCAAAAACCGAGAAGAACTACAGCACATACGACAGGGAGTTACTGGGAATATTTGCTGCGTTGAAGCATTTCAGGCACCAATTAGAGGGTAGATGTTTCACTGTGTATACAGATCATAAACCCCTAACACATGCCTTCACGCAAAAGACAGAACCAGCTTCCCCGAGAAGAGTTCGACAATTGGACTACATAGGACAGTTGACTACGGACATCCAGTATATAAGTGGAGAACTCAACACTTCAGCTGATGCTCTTAGTAGGATCAAAGCCATCTTGGCACCGTCTCAATTACCTTACGCTGAAATAGCTAAAGAACAGTTAAGGGATGCAGAATTACAAGAACTGTTGTCGAACGATGACACAGCTCTCAAATTGAGACAAAGGAAAATCCCTGGTACTAATGTTCTACTAACATGCGACATTAGTACAGGCAAGAATAGGCCATTCCTGCCGACAAAGTATCGCAAATTGGCATTTAGTAGTGTGCACAATCTATCGCACCCTGGACCAAAATGCACTGCTGGATTAGTACCATCAAGATTTGTTTGGCCTTCGATGAAATCCGACTGCAACAAATGGGCTCACAGTTGCTTGAATTGCCAAGAGTCCAAAGTAGGAAGACACACTCGTTCAGCTCTCAAATCTTTTAAATAAACGGAGGGGTTTAAAACGATACACATAGACTTGGTGGGTCCATTACCCCCATCCCAAGGACACAGATACCTGTTGACAATGATCGATAGAGCAACTTGATGGCCAGAGGCAGTTCCTCTCTATGAGATGACAGCTCCCACGGTAGCTACCAGGTTATACGACACCTGGATTGCCCGCTATGGCGTACCTGAAGTCATCATCACAGACCAGGGTCGTCAATTTGAAAGCTCGCTCTTCCAAGAGCTATCTAAGAAGCTTGTTGCACAACACAATCACACCACAGCTTACCATCCTCAAGCAAACGGTAAAGTTGAGCAATGGCACAGAGCTTTGAAAGCCTCCATCATGGCTTGCGACACCAAGAGATGGGTTGACATACTACCAACCATCCTCTTGGGCCTTTGATCTGCTCTTCAAACGGATACAGGACACTCTGCAGCGCAGTTAGCGCTTGGGGAAGAGTTACGCCTACCAGGGGACTTTTTCACCCACTCGAAAGAAATTAGCCCCAAAACGCTCGTCCAAAACATACGGTCTGATGCTAACAGTTTTTTGAAACAGGCAGCTCGTCATGGCCAACCAAAGATTTATGTCTCCAAACACTTGGCCACAACTTCTCATGTGTTTGTCAGAGACGAAAAAATAAGATCTTCGTTGGAGAAACCATACGCCGGTCCTTATAAGGTTGTATCACAAGATGACAAGAATTTCGTGCTACTAATCGCAGGTGAAGAAAAAATGATTTCAATTGACAGATTGAAACCTGTGTACCTTATAAATGACGACAGAAAAATGCTCCAAAGAGCAACAAGGAAGATGACAGACAGGAAAATCAATGAAGAAAAACAGACTGCACAGTCCAATACCATACAACCACATAAAGTAGAGGACAAACTGGTCAAAAAAGGTGATAAATCACAAAAATCACCAGTAGAAAAAACAAAAATCAAGAAAATGGTGAAGTTTAGTGATGAGATCGTCAAAATACGCTACGATCCGTTGGCCCCCTTATGTCCACAAAAAAGAGGCAGGCCCCTTGGCAGCAGAAAGCGAAAAAACCAAATTCCAACTCGAAAATCTGAAAGATTGGCAAGGAGAAACTAAAAATATTCACGAAAATTTATATCCGCTGCAAAAATTACAAACCCACATAAAAATACGCACGAGAATCTGGGAATATTTATAACAAAAGAAATTCTGCAGATAAGCAGAGAATAAATGCGTGCAAATAAAACACGACACGAATAAACAAACCCACGTGTGATACGGAAGAAAACATTGCAACGTGTTTCTATTGACAAATATTCCGATAACAAATAGTCAATAGATCGTGACGTCACAAATGAAGAGTGCATTCCTTTATGAAATACAAAATTCAAAAGTACGAAAATTCAAACACGCTTAACTCTGCTTGTACTTAACAGATTTGGACCGGAAAACTTTTCAGCTAAAGAATATTTAATGCACTATCCCCTCCGAACATGTCTGAAATGAGATAACGACTTGGAATAAAGCTGCGAACGAAAAATATTCTCGCAACGTTTTTCACTCGCCTTTCTGCTGTTGACTGTTTAACACGCCGAAATTTCATAAACTTTTTCTACTATTTTCTTTTTCTAATTTGTTCTTTCCTTCCTTCTACAATGTCGTCCCCATCAAAGTTCACAGCGAATTATTGATAGTGATCATGACAAAAACAAGTACAGGCACCCAGTTAGAATTATAAACGCCGCCAGTAAATTTGTAAGAAACTAACATTCTTTTATGAGATCAAACTATTTAAATTCACTACACGGTTTGTTGAAAATTCTAAAAAATTCAAAATTATTCTTTTTTTGCTGCAAAACTAATGAAAATGTGTTTAGTTTACGGTTTATTTGATTTCCAATCATTTCACACGTTTGTGGTAACCTCTAAAAAGTTGTAAAAATATAATTAAAATATAAATACGAGTAAAAAAAAAAAAGTATTGGAAATATATTTAGATTTTATAATCAGTAGGTATTTTTATAGATCTACGAAATTCCATTCCGAATATTAACATAGATATGTGACTTTATACTAGAAATGTCGAGTTAAATTTAATTTCCTTCCATCAAAATTGTCACTGATCAACCGGTTACTGCAAAATTTATTACCAACGTGTATTCTATTTGAGAGAAAATACGCAATTTTTGGCACTTTTTGGCAACAAGCAGTTATATATATATATATACAAAAATGTGCAACTCATCCTCGATGGAGGCTGTTCTGTTTGTCAGAGTAGTATTTGAAAGAACTTTAGTTTTAAAATGGGACAAAATTTACGAACTTGGGTCGGGGTGTAAGTTCTTACGAAAGGTTCTATTATAAAAGCGTTATTTTATTTGTACCTATTATATTCCCTGTGTGTTTTATTAATTTCTGCTGATCAAAAAATTGCTTCTGATTTTCGCATAATTTACGCAGAACTAAATATTTGTGGTTGAAATGCAAATTAACTTTTAGAGAAGACTGATGTGAACCGAGAGAAAAGTTTAAATAAAATGGACGACAAAGATTTATCTGGTCGGAGGAGGGTAATGATCGAAACAAGATGCGAAATTAAGTGAAGTACAGACTTAAGAGATTACACAGAGAGTGATGTCGTATGTAAAATAATATTTAATTAAGTTCGACGATCGGAAACAGTGTATCCGCGGATGGAAACGATATATATATATGAGTGTACAATAGTGAAATAGTATATTGTGTGACAAGTGCGTAATGTGGGCTATTTTTTTAACGAGGGTGAAGAATTTGCAGACGAGTTGTAGGCAAGTGCTGCGAACTTGACGCCAGTTAAAATAGCCTACGACCACTTGTCGCACACCATACTTTTTGCAACTAATGCACAAAAAAAGTATAGTCACAACTCCCCCACCCAATAAAAAAAAATTCATGAAGGAAATAAAATTTGGAAATTATATCTGAAAAAACACAAAAATGGCAACTTTTCCATTATTTAGCGTTTTTTCGTTCGTTTATTTTCAAACAGCTTAGAAAGATTAACAGATTAATAAGGAAAGTAGTTTCAATTAAATTTTTTCTTCTTTCTAGCAGTACTAATTCCAGATTTCTAGCTTAAACAGGGGCTGAGAAATCATTAAGTAAAAGAAAGGCGGTTTTTGGATTTCAAAAAAATTTTTTTTTATTAAATTTCATTTTTTTCGTTCGTCTATTTTCAAATTGTTAATGATGATTAAAAAATTAAACGAAAACTAAATTTAGGTAAATTTTCTCCTCTTTCTAGAGATACCATTTCCAGTTCTTTAGTTTAAGTAGAGACTGAGGAATCATTGAGGGAAAAAAGAGAAGTTTCTAGATTCCAAAAATGGCAAATCTCCTATTAATTTGCGTTTTTTTTTCGTTTATTTATTGTCAAATAGCTAAAAATAATTAGAAAATTACCTATATGAAAATTTATTAAATTTTACCCGCTTTCGATCATCACAAACCCCTGTTTTCTAACTTAATTAGAGTCTGAGAAATCATTTGAGACTTTTTTTTTTGAAAATTGAAATGTTTTGTTTGATTGGAGTTGCAACTTGACGAATAGTTTTTACGAAATAATGAAAATAATAATATAAAAACGCTTATACGTTCGAATATTTTACACACTGTCGCGCAGGATTGAGATGTGCAACAATGTGTAAAGTACTTTACACACTCTTGCGCAGGATTTGGATGCTCCAGAGATTGTAAAATTATCGTCTACTTCACAGACCAAAAATTTTTTCGTTTACATTCGCTATACATGCATGTAAAACTCGTTCTTTTGTGCATGTGTTGCAAAAATGAAATTTTAAGGGGCCGAATATAAGAACGATATAATTTTCTTAAGATGAGTATTTCTTAAGTCACTGTTGATACTCAAGTATCGTTCTTGCATACGGGCCTAAGTATTATACGAGTTGTTCTTAGGTGTGAGGTGAGGAGGATTTGGAGTACGTGGAAAACCTAGAAGTCAAGTGCAGCACTTTTTTGCCTTACAGAATACGTCTAATCTAATTACGTTTTGGCTCAGCCAATAGTTCACTGAATAAATTTCATTCCCTAAACAAAATTTCGTTTAATGAGACCGAAATAATTTCTCGTAGGCTGTAGTTACTTCCTAAAGTAGAAATCATCCCTCATTTATATATGTATAGGTACCGACTGGTGGTTCTACTCACAATAATTATAATAAAAACAGTTTGGGTAGAAATAATTTGAATTTTAGCACTTCATCCTGTTTATAAATACGAAATTCGAAGTGTTTATAAATGAAATGGCACTAATAAAATAAAAAAAATTTATTCGAGGACAGTTGTATACGAATAAGAAGACCTCTAAAATACTAAAAATGAATGTAATTTTTCTTACTTCATATAATTATTCAATTTTCATTTCATAACACGTATAAGTGTTTTGGTAAGTATATTAAAATTTTTGGTTTCTTTTATTTTATGAATAATTATATAAGTACCTAAGTAAAAAAATTATAATTTTTCATAGTATTAAAAAGAAAAAATGAATAAAAACTGGTTATTGTTACGAATTTCTGCACTACCGCGATCAATGTCGTACTCGAAGGGAAAAATAGCCTCGACTTCGGATGTTGAAGACATGGGGAAAATTCTATGGGCTGATTTTTCAGTCCTTAATTAAGACCTTAGTTAGGGTTTGACTGGGAGATAGCGTTAAGTGTTAAATATGATTTTAGTTTCACCCCACAGTTAAATTTCTCAACTAGGAATTGAAAAAAATATGATTTTATTTCTATCTGACAATTGAATTTCTCAACTAGGAATTGAAAAACCGGCCCCATGTTATTTTTAGCATTTAGAAAAAGAGAGACAGAGACAGCCACACATTTCCTGTTGATTAGCGTGTTAAAATTTTTACCACCTACAAGTAAACGAAGAAGGTGAATACCTATATCATTATATGTAAGTTTAAGAAGAGAAACCATAAAGAAAAAAAAAATTCTTTCGGGGAATTTTCTTCGAATAAGTTGGTATAACAGTTGATTTTTTTTAAAGTTTAAGCTGAAAATTTGTCGCTTTTTTTGGTAGAATGCGGAGTAGAATTGTGTGAAGTCCTTGCCCTTTACATTTATCGCACGAATAGACCGGGCGAATAGCAATATTTTAGTTCACTTTTATGGCGTATATATATTTATTTTAAAATCTGAATTACAACTCGCTTTTCTGATAAAAAAAAAAAAAATATCACAGCAATCAGGAATAACATTAATTCTAGCAAGAGAATTTTTTTAAGCTTTATTTTATTTATTTAATTTTTTTGAATACCTGAGCACCTATTACTGTCATTGCATAAGGTAAAAACGGTCTTATTTTAGTAAAAGCAGTTTTTCATGAGTATTATTATTATTTTTTATAAAGGTCTTCGTGACGTAAATGATTAGGTACTCGACTTTGCATTCAAAAACTTGGGATGATGAGGTCGAGATCGGTTTCCACACCGTATGTAATTATCACGAATTAGTGGAATATCATTGAATTTTGAAAACTATGAAAAACTTTAAAAAATATGGAATGTTATAGTAAATTATTTTATGACAGTTGCTCTACGAAACAGCTTAGCCAGTGGGAGAAGGAAATTCCCAATTTAACTAACTTTTTATAACAAAATTACTAACGTTTGGGAAACGGAAAATTAACAAGCAAATAAAAAAGTGGTTATCAATTAGCTCGATTTTATCCACTGAGGTCGAGCCTAAGGGTGAGAATACCCCAATCCCTTGTCCAACAGGTCCACCATCGATTATTCCATCCATGATAAGTTTAAATAATAAGACGTCGAATATTGGACAAAGGTAATGATAAGAGGAGGCTTTATATCAGTAAAGAAACATTGTCGGATCTTGCTGAAATACTGGCCTATACTTTCCATCTTCAAGTTATGTCACTGGTACAGATTGATCAGAATGATTGCTGTTGGATCTGATTTTGAAGGTTTTGATGTGCGTTTTCATTTATTTTTTGTTCTAAAAAAATTGCCTGGTTGGCTGAAAAAAAATATTTAAAAGTACATTGTGAATTCGACAGGTATTAATATCATTTTTTGACTTCCAATCGACTTTCAGTTCACTCTAACCTTTTGTACCATGATGAAATTACGTGTGAGCTTAGGCTAAACTAATAGACTCTAAAATAGAATTGATAGTCAGCGTAAAAGTTCGTGATTTTTAATCAACTTAAAAAAAATAGTATGTTTTTAATTTGACTTGTATGTATATATATACTTATAGATATGTATTATGTATGTATATATATATTTCCAATTTTTTCTCGTTTTGGCACTTTTTAGGAGTCTGTGGAGTCTCAGTTGTTTGACCTACGGCGTTGGAGTTAAATTAACAAATAATCATTAACTAAGCAAACTTTTTTATTCACCGAACAGACATACGTTTTTATAAGCCATGATATAGAACACGATTTTCTAGTTCTGGTCTTTACAAGATGAGAACTTAAAGAACTCGCATTGGGTAAAGAAATACAAAAAGAACATAGTTCTGAACATTTTCATTAAAGTGAAGGATCGGATTGTAATTCCAACACTCTCCTCTGTTTTCGAACTGAAATATTAATAAAATATAAAAGTACAAAATAAAACATAAAAAATTAAAAATACTAGGAGAGATATTAGCTCCAAACACGATGAAAATAAATCAGTTGTAAAATAAAAACGAAACTTATTCACTGATTAGTATCCATGAACTTTTAGTCTTCTTCAGAATCACAGATAAGATTTTCAAGGCTATGTTCTTTAAGTAACAGCATAATTGCTACTCCAAACATCGTCTTTTTTTGTTGAACTTTTCAGGGATTTTTATCTCAGTGATGATGAATTTTTCTTCCATTGTAGTTTCTATTACTGATACTGGTACCACAATAGATTGATTAATGTTGTTTATATACACATTCTTTCTCTTCATTTTCGATTTGGTTACGTTGAAAGGAATACCACTTGGTTTCTATTGAAACTTACTATTCGGTTTTTTTGTATTGAAACTTAATTCTGAGTTTCCATTGAAACTCACAACTCAGTTTCTTAGTATTGAAACTTACTCAATGCACTCATGATATTTGGTAATTTGTAAAACAATGTCTCAGTAACTTAGCTTTAACAAACTAGTTATCTACAGGCTAAAGATCCACTTTCACATGTTATGAGTTAAATTAACGAAGTATCATTAACTAAACGAACTTTTTTATTCATCAAACAGACATACATTTTTATCAGCTGTGATACAGAACATAATTTTCTATTTCTCGTCTTTACAAGGTGAGAACTCAAAGAACTCGCATGGTGCAAAGAAATACAAAAAGAATATAGTATTGAACATTATCATTAAAGTGAAGGATTGGATTAATTCCAACAGAAAATACAACTATATTGTATTCAGTACAATGGTGGGACCTGTGGAAAAACGCTGATCCTGAGTCGTAGATCATGAATATATAGATCACTTAAATTCTTCTGAACACAATACATGGATATATATATGTATATATTTCCACTTTTTGCTCATTTTTGCACGTTTTGGGAGTCTGTGGAGCCTCCGCTATTTGACCTATGGCAATGAAACTTATAATAGTGTTAGAAGCTTTCATGGGTTACACATTTGTGTTAAAAGTTTTGAAGTTCATCAGCTAGTTTCAGAGAAAGCGGTTCTCAAAGTGTTGCAAATCCACCATGTTGTCATCACGATAACTCCCGTAAATTCGAAGATCGTGTCTTGAAATTTTTATGGAAATTGGAGACTAATATGCGAAATCGGTCCGCTGGTTTTTGAATGGAAGCTATTATAAAATTTGACATTTTTGGAAAATACACACTTATCGCGGCTGATGCGCTGACACAGAATTTAGGTAAAATTAAAAACTTGGGGTTGAACTGAGAACCAACATACAATAGAATTGAAATTTCTAGCGCAGCACTTTCTCCACATTAAAAACAGCGATTCAAGTTTAAATAGAAAAATTGTTTTCAAAATTGCATTTTTTTTCGATCAATTTTTACTTAAAAATGATTTTCTTATTCTTATGATAAGGTAGAGTACATTTAAGAGTTTTATTTTTTGAACATAATTGGAATTGATGTCTTTAGTATACATATGTATTCATTCATTCATTTTGTTTATTTATTACACAAAAGAAAAAGAACCTATTGAGTAAACATATAACTTGGGATGAGGTGCCAAAAAAATTATTCGAACACTTGATCGTTTAAAATAAAAAATAATTTTCAAAAGATCTCGAGCTTAACATTACGATATCCCCAAACTTTTATCAAATTTTTTTTTCATGTCATAATTATTTCAACGTGGTGTTAAAAAGTAGTAATATATTTATCCGCGACCTTGGATCAAACGGACACACTCTTTTATTAATTTGATAAAATACTTTTTTTTATTAATTTAATCGGAAAACCGGGACTTAAGTTAAACCCATCAACTTTTTTTTTTTCTTTAAATAATCTCACTGATTATTATGAAGGGAACGAATAATAACGACTTGAACAAGCCAATAGGCTACACAAAGTTTCGAAAAAAATAAAGAAATTCTCACCCAACGTTGATTCTGACACTGAAATAATTTACATATTAAAATCGATCTGGTATTAAAACCCAGGGCGAAGGTAAGTTCTTTTTTCATCTCATCACACCAAGAGACTTTCGGCACCATAAGCTGTAATTCGTAAGTATATATCACACATTTCCATTTAACTCTGCATAGGTCGGAATTTTCATTCGATAGTCATAAACTTTGGTACAGTTACTCAGATCTAGACAACGATGAACAAACAAACCTATTTTTTTTGGTTCAGATAGTGAGCTAATGAGACCATTAAAAAGATACTTATTATAGAAACAGACTGCTTTTTCTGTGCGAATACAGCCTTTTGAACTGGTTTCAGAAAAAGTTAATCCAGTAATCAACATTTATTGGAAGGAGGTATTTATCAATGATTTTCAGAACAAATCTGACATGAGGGAAAAGAGAGAAAATACGTGAGAAACTGGTTAAAAAAATTTATTTTATACAAAAATGGACGACTCTAATATTTCTAACTTGATTATTATAAATTTTTGCACCTGACATAAATAACGTATGACAATGGGGATGAGCTGAGTTGGAAATTACGTACTTTGCAGAGTGATCATACTTTACCGATAAGAAAACACGTTTGAAAATAACATTCAGCAATAATGCAGAAATTAGACTTTGTTTTTTGTTTTTTTTTTGTTTTTGTTTTTACTCAACACTCGCGTCGGACACTTATACGTCGAATTCTTATTAATTGATTCAAAATATAAATTTAATTTATTTCTGTAGAAGGACTAATGCGGATACTCATGTAACAAATTCGGGGGACTACAGAAATTAGTTATCGTGACTAGATTATCTATACTGACATTTATAAAATTTTTAAGCAGGTTTCCTTTGAAAATCTACTTATTAAAATCGTTCTCATGAAAAGACCTGTGGATGAAACCTACAGTACGTTTTTCGATTCGTGACAACTTATGACTTTTGGCACCATTAATTTAAATTCATATATTGTATGTGTCATATTGGTGTTAATACACAGGTCGAAAATTTCATCCGATAGTCATGAAATTTGATACAAACATAGATAAGTGCTAAGACAAGGACCAGACCTATTGATTCTGGTACGGATCAGCCGGGCGGTACTTCCGTCATACCCCGTTTTTAATTTTTCTTCAGGAGGTAAAATACTCGCAAAATTATTTCAGCGTTCTTCTTTTGTTTTAAGACGAAGTGCTTTTCTAAAACCAGCTTTTTCTGGCGCAATTTGTTGTTGTTGTTGTTGTTTTTCAAATTATAAATTCGAAGAGTGTCAAGCGTCCTAATAAAAAAGGTTTTAGAACGAACTGATTTTCAAGTGTTCGTGGTAAGCAGATACCGTACATATAAAAGGTCATGAAAAATACTGAAATTACTGATAACAATGCAAAAATCGAAACTTTTTCATCACTCTGATACATTTTCTAATTTTAATACTGGCCCTAAGAAGAAAAATATTTTATTCACTCTGTCCCCCACCCGAAAAAAATAAACCTACACAAAAATTCTCAATTCTCTAGCTGTACATTCTTAGCTACTTTGATGAACTCACTTTATTGAGACTAGAATACAGACGATCCATGGTTTCACAATATTTGTTTACGAAAAAAAATTTCAAGGGGTTTTTCATAAAATTTTCGATGAAAACCAAATTATTATTATTTTTATTTTTTGAGAATGCGGGGCTATGAAAATCCCGGGTCTAGGGAAATCCCCCCTACACTCTTCGTCGGGCTTGAGAATATCCACGTACTTGATAAAGGATGTGTACAAAAAGAAAAATATATTGATGAGTCAGTTTGAACGTTTTCCATCAATACCTATTTCCATACTAAAAACCTGTCGCCGGCGGCGAAAAATAAAAATTGGTTTCAAAGGTATGAAATTCGACATTTTTCATCAATCATATTTTCGATGACCTTTGCTGCAATGTGGAATATACTTGGGACAAAATCGGTACATTTCCTAAAGAAATTAACTTGATAATCGAAATAAAGCACCGATATATATTCGTTTTCACAACAAGACGACTGAAAATGGATGCTAAAATTAGATTTTTACGAATATTTAACTCTTAAAGCCGAGCATTTTGGAAGCAAAAGACCAACACATTTCTTTAGACATTAAAAAAAAAAACCAGCCCTCAGAAAAACTAAAAATTTAATTTACAAAAAGCAAGTGCCAGAAATATTTTTTTGTAGATTTAGCCAATTGCAAATTTGATTTTTTTGAATAATTCTTACGACACCGAGAACATTAAAATGGTGAATAACTTTGAAAATTAAGACGGGGTTATAACTAAATCATTTGGAATCCATTTAGCAGATTATTATAATATTATAATCGTGAATTATTTTTCCTCGAAATAAGTCAACAAAGGAAACTGTTTGGAAACCCATTCGATTAGAATTAAAATAATAGAAACTTGATAAAAATATAATATAATAAAATAAAATAAAATATAAATAAATAAATAAATAAATAAATAAACAAGTGAATTGTGGGGACATTACTCGTATGAGGTAATAGGGGTTCGCACCCCTCGACGACAGTCGCCGCCCAAAGGCTGGCAATAATCATCTTTATGACGTTAAACGAATTTACAATGGTGCGTTTGTATGTTCGTACCTGTACGTACGTACAGGTAAGATACATTGTACGGGCCGAGATCAATTACCTGATAACGATCTCGGTAATGTCACGACCCGGTACCAAACACACTGCGTCGTTTCTTATCACCTCAACGGAGACAAGAAACGACGTAACGCATGACATAATTACGTACATATACGTATGCATGTGTGTCTGTGTGCGTGTACCAAATCCTGTATGTAAACTCTCAGAACTGGCTCAAAAATTGCCAGTGTTCCCCGAGGATTTGGCTCTCCCATACTTAATCGTATGAAGTGGCAGAACACGCAAATACTGTTGAAGACCTTCTAGTGTGAATATCTCTCACGACAAGGTATTCCACATGAATAAATAAATAAATAGGTAGATAAATATAATGAAAAAATTAAAATGGCAAAATTATTTGGCAGAATGTTGGTAAAAACTACTTTTAAAATTTATTGTCAAGGAAATTCATGAAAAACTGTATTGTGAAATTACAAAATACGCACGCAAGTGTTATTAAATGATTGCTTAGCAAATACAAAATAACATTAAGCCTGATTTCCACACAGCTTTTTTGTTTCATCTAATTATCTAGATACTCTTCTTAGCAACTGTTTAAGATTTTTTCAAATCATTTTTAGGCATGAACCGTTAAGCTAATTGAAATCAAATTTAGCAGAATGTTGGAATGCAGCATATTCAATGTCGGTACCGAATTTCGTGACTATTTCTTAAAAATAACGCATTTTAGAACTATGTGAGCCCCAAAAAATCAAAATAATTAGATGTACCGGACGTACCATCAGGCTGATATGGACCAAAAACAATAGAGTTTTTTTAAGTCTAGATTCGAATAAGTGTATTAAATTTCATGACTGTCGGATAAAAATTACGATTTACACCATGTTCAACAGAAATATAATATATTATGTGTATACACTTATATAAATTTCAGCTAATAGTGTCAATAGTTCCCTGTGTTTAGGAAACGAAAAACGAACCAACCCCCAACCCTGGGTCTTAATACCAGATCAATTTTATTATGTAGGTTCTCAAAAATTTAAGAAAAAGTATGTTTTCAGAGTCAAGATAATGTGGTGAACTGGGGTCGAAATCCACAACCAGCATTTTCTTTACCCGAAAAAACGAAAGAAGATGACAACTAAAGTTCATACTTTATAAGCTGTGATATTGGTATTACTCTGTTCGACTATTTGAAGAGCAGAAAAAATCATGAGAAGTTGAAACGACGTAGTTTCAAGTATAAAATTCGATACTATAGACTCATTTTTTTGAAATTTCATCTTATTTCATATTCAACGCAGTCAGAAATTTATTAAAATAAAAATTATGAATTAGGGGCCAAGAATTATGATTCACCCATTTTCATTTATGATTTTCCTCAAATTTCAATTCGCATGCTTAAATGCTTAAAAAATAGTTATTGAATAATTACTGAACAAATTTAATGACGATAAGGAAATATGAATATTTTGAAATTTTCTTTAATTGCAAATTTCTTGATTAGAAAAAAATTTAAAAAACTCACTTTTTCTTAAATTGAAATGCTCCAACTTTTTGACTTACATAATGTTGAATTATTTACGTTGGAAAAAATTTATACTGTTAAATGTCTCCATACCAGCGATAATTCAATATATATTTTTACAGCAGCGACGTTTGTAACAGGTAGTTCAGTTATTACGCATGTAGCTTACTTTGCCATTATCAAAACAACCTGAAAATGAAAAAAATACAAAAACCTGCTGAAAAATGTACACTCGTAATTAACATGTGAGTTATTAAAGCCATTCCAGAAAAATTCAGATATATAGGAATGCAATGAGTGTTGCAGAAGATATTCCATGTTAGGAATATTTCAACAAATGGGATAATTTTACTGTTTTATCTCTTTATTAATTTCACTTTAAATATTACTGTGGGGACTCTCCCATATGAGGTATAGGGGCTCGGACCCCTCAATGACAGTTGCTGCCCCAAAGGGCTGGCAAATAATCGTCCTTATAACGTTAAACGAACACAAATTACATTCGATTGTAATTACCTGCAAGCACTTGCAAGTAATGTACAAGTACCAAATTGTGACATATCTCGACAATCTGATAATGTCATGATCCATACACGAACTGGCCTATCATCTCTTATCACCATAAGAGATGACGCAACCAGGCTGCTCTCACTTATGTATGTGTGTATGTGTGCGTGCAATTAAGCCAGTATAAAAACCATCCAAACTGGCTCTAAAATTGCCAGTGTTTGCCTTGGTTTTGGCTTACCCATATGTTAAATATGAAGTGGCTGAACACGCTTAAATTCTGTTGAATTTACCTTCTGGTGAGAATACTTTCTCACGACAAGGTATTCCACAATTACATTACATTTTTAACTATCACTATTACTTCTACTTAAAATAGTTGATTATCTATAACAACTAGTATAGACCATAACTTTACAGTTTGGCTGTTAACACAGGAATGAATTCATCTTCGAAAGGAAGATAATACATCGCCTGTAATTTCATTGTTATATTCTATAATTGCTGAACTAAAATAGGTGGCGTGACATGGAACCTCTGCCAAATATGATGACTCTTCATTGTCAGCATATTTGGTGGTGTTTGTCCGTGAGAAGCTAGGTATCACATAGACAGCTATTATCCCAAGAATTAGGAATAATAGTCGTCTATATTTGTTCGACACGTTTTTGTAGACAAACTGAATCATCTGCAAAAATGGGACGGAACAATGAGCCATTTCAAACTTTTAAATGAACGCCTGTACCATTTGTGTGCCTATGTATTATTGTAAACATGTACTCGAATGCTTGACAGTTTCTTAAAGTAACTGGATTAGAAGAAAATGGAAAAATGTTGTTTTTCACAAACTAAAAAATTTTTTTTTTCCACCAGTTCTACGACCAAATTATACTACTTTTATGACGAATGAAATGAAATGCCGTTCAACTGCCAATGACAAGATTTACTAGTGTGAATTAAATTTAATGACTTGTGAACAACCCCCCCGCCCAAAAAGAAAAAAGACAAATAAAATCGCCATTCATTTTTCTCTTCCTTCGTATACCCAACCCAAGTAAGTGATTGACAATGTGCACCATTAAATAGGGCACTACAGTTTTAAAAAGTAAGAAAATACGACTTTACATGCACAGAAAGTACTTCAGGGATATTTTTATTGCCATGGAAAAAAATTCCAAGTAATTTACGAAGGAAACGTAGAATTGTCAATATACTTTTTTTTCTACATGACATGAACTTTCAAGTTGTTACTTTTTTTGAGACTACATTCGAACTCATCCACTCGGGCAGTGGTAATAATTTATGTACAGTGGTTTTGAGGAATAATCGGAGTAAATGTTCTGATGCATTGGAAGTCCGCCAAATTAGAAACAACACGAACAGTGAAATTATTCGCGAATACTGTAAACTCACGTTCGAAATTTACACATAAATTATTACAGTTTATTAAGTTCAAATTACACACCGGTAGCTTCAAAAAAGATTCATAATTTTTTACCCTCCAAAAAAAGGCACTATATAATCTTTTTTATATTTAAATTCTAACGATAATGCATTGGCGTAGTTATTTTTCGAAATATTCGGGTATAAAAAAATTATAAAATTAAGTTTTCGTTAGAAGACAATATATTCTTTAACCAAGTAGGTACCTATCGGTAATGCAGAGTTATAGTGTTAAAGGTAATCACAATTTTAGTTCACAGCCTTGTGCGTTTTGACTGCAATCATAGACGAACAAAAAACATTTTTGCAACACATGCACAAAAGAATGAGTTTTAAAACAAATACATTTTTGGCCTGTGAAGTGGACGATAATTTTACAACTTCCCGCGCATCTAAATCCTGCGTACGAGTGTGTGAAGTACTTTACACACTTTTGCGCATCCTAATCTTGCGCGACAGGGTGTAAAATATTTGAACATATAATCATTTAGATATTTTTATTTAGTTATTTCGTGAAAAACTATTCATCAAATTGGCAATCCAATCAAACACATTTCAATTTTCAAAAAAAAATGTCTCAAATAATTCCTCAGCCTCTTATTAAGTTAGACAGTTGGGGTTTGTAATGATCGAAAGCGGATGAAATTTAAAAAATTTCCATATAATTTTCTAATTATCTTTACATATTTGACAACAAATAAACGAAAAAAACTCAAATTAATAAGAGATTTTCCGTATTTTAGAATCTAGGAACTTCTCCTCTTTCCCTCAATGATTCCATAGTCGCCATTTAAGCTAGAGAGCTGAAAATAGTATCTTTGAAAAAAAGATAAAATTTATCTGAATTTACTTTTTATTTAATTTTTTAATCATCTTTAACAATTTGAAAATAAAGAAATGAAAAAAACGCTAATTGACGAAAAAAATTCTTTTTGAAATTCACAAACCTTTTTTCTTTCACTCAATGATTCCTCAGCCACTGTTTAAGCTAGAAATATAGGATTAGTACTGCCAGAAAGAGGAAAAAATTTACTTGAAACTACTTTCCTTATAATTTGTAAATTGTTCTTAGCTGTTTGAAAATAAAGGAACAAAGAAACGCAGAATGATGGAAAAATAGCGATTTTTGTGTTTTTTTAGCTATAATTTCCAAAGTTTATTTTCTTTATGAGTTTTTTCTTATTGGGAATGGGAGTCGTGGCTATACTTTTTTTTTGTGCATTAATTGCAAAAAGTATGGTGTGCGACAAGTGCTGTGGAGTATTTTAACTAGTGTCAAGTTTGTCGCACTCTCCTTCGGCTCGTCCTGCAAATTCTTCATACTCGGTAAAAAAATAGCCCACATTACGCACTTGTCTCACATAATATACTATTACGGATTTCGGATGAGAAAAAAAAAAGATGGATTTGTTTATCAAAATAGTCAAACCTGAAGAAACCTTTTTTTTTTTTTTTTTTTTTTTTTTTCAAATTTTAGAATGAATTTTCTCAAATTTATAAATGCCGAATTTGTGATAATTTCGTTTTATTGCTCGTTTTCAAACAAACAAAAAACGATAATTTTTGTTGGAAATATTAAATATTGCATAATCAGACTAATTCGATTCGTTAGTTAGGTATAGGGAACAATTATTATCAAGAAATAATAAATTATCTATTGATGCGTTTATAACCCAATCACTGGGAAATAAAGAATATCAGTTTTCAATCGAAATTACTCGATTAACCTTGTTTTAATTACCGAAATCGATTGTCTGAATCACGTTTCATTTGGAATACTACCTTAAACTTGTGCAACGATGTACGCCATCAGACATCAAATAACTTTTCAATCGAGCAAAATGAAGGGCATCGAGAAATTGCGATGTTTCAAGATTGAACTTGAACTCAACATCGGAATATTTGAACGGATGTTAATCGAAATTTGAACACAAATCGAAAACGCTTTTACAGCTTTAAAAATACTTTCACCATTGACACGACGAACACTGAATTCAATACGCTACCGTAACGGAAGTAGTATATTCTACGAATACCTAGACGATGAATGATGTAAGTAGATATATTTTTCACTGAAATGTGCGAAGTAATAGAAAATTAAATTATTTAATTACGATTCTGAACTTCTTCGATTTAGTACATAAGGAATGGAAGGAATAATTCACGGAACAATAAGGTGGAACCTATGGGGCTCGTGCCCGGCCGAAGAAATTGGAAAAAATGGGCATAAAGACGCCAAAAGTCGGAGCTAAAGAAAATTAAAATCAAGTGTTGTGAGCGATATGCCGATAAACTATTTTCTCATCGTAAGATGTATGATATTCAAGATATTATTTTTTTTAAACCTATGAAATTCGATACTATAAAATACGCACATTCAGAGTCGAATCTGAATTTTTAAAAGTTGCAGGATGGGCGCCCACAAAATTTTTTTGCCCCAGTGAAAAAGAATCTTAGCTACAATCCCATGTATCCATTTCCAATTTCATAGCCTATAACAGGTGCGTGGTAGCTCTGCAGAGAGCAGTTCATCGAAGGGGGATTAAATTTCCTCAGTTCGGTCTGTAAGGCCAGGAAAAGAGTGATATGGTGGTTTTTTTTACCTCTTTTTGGCGTTGACACGTCTACCAAATATTTTATTTGTGGAAAACCACAAACAAATAATTTAGGTCAGTAAATAAAATAAACTTAGATTAAATATAATAAATTCCTAGTTATCCACACTCTTATGGTGGACCTTAACTTTGTTTTTCAAAGACTTCAGAATGATTCGAACACAATTAAGTTATTCACACTTTAATATTTTTTTATCAATTACTATACAATTGTCTTGCATTCGCATGAATTATGTTCATCAAATTCTATAACGGTTCAATTTACCATTAGGTTTTGTTTCAAAGAAGAAGAAGAAGAGTCAATGGAATATGATAATTTAATAAATAATGAAAATTATTTCATTTAAGTAGAATATAGTTGTACAATTGAAAAATGTCTAACTATATTTGTTACACGGTCAACTTTTTTATAATTAAATGGCCAACTTTTAAGGGGAAAAAAAAGGTCATCAATTAGCCGATTTTACCAAATGGCCAACAACTTCACGATTTTGCTATTCGAGATCAAGCCAGGGGAGGAGACAAGCCCCAAATCACCCCACTCACAGAGCTTCGGTTAACGGGGTGAATTACGATAGTTTCAAATTGGCTCTCTCCTGAGAATAAATCATAACATCGACTATTATCACTAAATGAAGAACAGTAATTGGCAGTAGGCATTAAAAGAGACTATCCAGAAATCACAAAATTTATACTCAAGACCAAGGGTGTCCGCAGGATTGAAATGAGGTGGAGGGGTGAGCCAAAAAAAAAGATATCAACTTTTGCAATAATTTTCCGGTTGTCAAGGTCGTAAGCAGGATTTATCTATTAGGGAGTTTTCGAAATAAATTAATTAATTTCACGAGCAGAGTGAGTGAAAAGTATTTAAGAATATTCACATAGACATGGTTTTTAAGGTTTTTTTCTCAGTCTCGGAGGTGGTTTGATACCCAAAACTTACTCTTGGATATGGACCTGCTGAGAGTTTTCTCTCTCTCACCTCTCACCTCTTCTTCAATTTTTTGGGGTTAGCAGGAGGGGGTAAGTGCCCCTCTGCCTCCCAGTATACGTTCTTGCTTAAGATAATTTACATTCAAAAGAACAGCTTTTCTTTTTCGGTGCATCTAAGAACAAAAACAAAAAAATTTAAAAAAATTTATTGGTACTTAAGCTACAATGCAATAACTCAACACTCTACTAATTATATTGTTTTACACCATTCTGAAGACAAACGAAATAGAAGAAATTGGTACATTTTACCTCTCGAATCTGAAACCAAGTAAACTTCTGCGTCCATGAATTTTTTCAAAATTCAAATTCGAAAAAAAATGTTATTAACATGTGAGTATAGAAGGATAGGTCATCCAGTTTTTGGCCCTGAAAATTTTCTGAAAAGAGAAACAGCTTTTTTTCAATATCTGATTTTCCATCCTTAATTTTCTTCGTCTCCGTACTCTATTTCTTTCATATTTCACAATTAGCGATAAAACAACTGGTACCAGTCTCAAAGTCTAGGTCTTGTAAAGCAAATTCGAATTTGCAAGGCCACGATCAAACCAAATGAAAACTTAAAATATGAATAAACAGTAAAATGTTCGCGAATTTGATACTAACCTACATAGGTAATTTACAATATTGATCGATGTTTAATTTTTGCTTTCATATTTCGGAACAAATAAAATTAGTAAGTTTAAATTAGCAAACAAAAATGGAAAAAATTTTATAAGCAAGTTCAAAATCAAGAATATAGATAAAAGACTAAGAAGTGGGAGTTTTGATATAAGATTAAAACAGAAACCAAAACTACCACGGTTTTGGTCTTGCTTTTACTCAACACTATTTACAGTAATTAGAACCTAGTGGAATTCTGACTTTTCAAAACCACTAATTCAAGCTTCTGCAAAATCAATTCTCATAAAATATTTGAAACAAGTTGCCAAAATGGTACCATTAAATCTTTAAACACTAAATTTGCAGCCTACTTCCTTTTTTAGGAAAACTTCAATTTCACATGGAATGAAATTGTTCCGTAATATTTCTGTAGACTTCTGTCGTGTATAAAAACATGTCAAAACAAAGACTATTATTCTTATTTTTTGGAATAATAGCAGCCTATATTCTTCTTGTTCCCACAGACAAATTCCACTAAATATGCTGATTTTGTTAAGTCATCATATTCGGCGGATGTTTATACCATCATGCCACCTGATGGAAGGTCGGCCATTTTTGAGTATAATAAAAAGTACAAGTGAATTCATCCTCTATGTTTGGAGACGAATTCATTCCTGCGACTACTCTTGAGAAGAAAAGTTAGGTGTCCACACTAATGGATTGTGGACTTTGCCAGGTTTCAATTGAGTACAAGGAATAGATTAACAAGTGGTAAAACATAATGTGATGTTCATAATAATTTCGTGCAATGTAAATTGAATTTAAATAATAAGAAGATATAAATATAATCTCAATTTTATTGAGTTTTCCAACCTTTTGGAAAAACTCAGTACAGAAATGAAAATTAAAATCATCCTATTTTCTTTCAAAACTAACTAATTATACTGACAATATCTTCAACTTTTGACGTAGTACTTCGTTTAATAAATTAGGATATAGGTACAGCTTTTGGTTGACTGCTATTTGAAGACCAACAGTTGAGACCTAACATATGCAAAAAGCTACATGCCTAGTCCTCCTACGCATTGTTTGTTGCAGTTATGGCAATGTTACACAGTGTGTGATTCGGCAAACCATGAAATGGGTAAACGGTTCTCCTTTTAACAAACTTGATATGGCAAAATGGCTCCTGGTTTGTTCAATTATTAAGTAGATTTTCTTTGGTGTGGTATTAGCACCCAGGGTTGGGCTGGGTATATTTTTTGTTTCATGATCTTAGGAAAATTTTGGTATCAGTAACTCAAATTCATATACAGTATATATGAATGTATATGTATATGTATATGTATACCTATGTGTATTTTTTTTGTAATCTAGTTGTGGTTCCACATTATTTTTTCAAAGAATCAACGACGTGGTTTTCGAATTATCTATAAAAAATTTTTTGTTAATAAAATTAGACGGAATTGATGTGTAAGTCTATACCTATATGATAAAGGAAAAGAGTACCGACCTCAATACTGTTAATTCCAGTCTCCACAGCTCTGACTGAAAAAAATTTCATTTTTATTTTTTAAATTATTACAGAATGACTTCCCAAGTTTCTCAACAGTTATTGCCTAATATTTGGTTTTCCGATGTGACAGATGCAAAATTGTGAACTACAATTCATTTTTTTATTAGAAAAATGGAGTAAGTATTTTTACATAAAAAATAAAATCAAACCATGAAGAATATGAAGATGGCTGTCTGCAATATTTAAAATGGCCAAAGTAGGAAGGCACTGATAGAGATTCAAAAAGAACAGTAATTCCAATTTGCTTTGTATCATAGTAGTTTTTATACGTATATCATTACTCCACCGACTGGCGGTAATAATTCTTTAGCCTGTTCAATTACTGATGTAGTACAAATACGTGAAAATCCTTTTAAAGATGCCGTATTAAGGTATTTTTCTGGGAAGAAAATTTTCATGAAAGGTTAGGTATAGAAATTAAAGTACTTTGCTATAAATTTATGAAAGCTCCAAGATAATAATATCTGTCTGTTTTTATAATTCACGGTTTCTTTCTTGCTCCCGTATTTCGCCCACTTTAATCCTCTCAAATTAAATTAATTCCAAAAACATTTTTTTCTCACAATTCCGAAAAAAATATCTTATTAACATCGATGAAATTTCAAACATCTGAATAATCGCATTCGTCAATCACAAATAATTTTTATAAGCCTCCTACATCGAAGTTGCAATTTTTCTGCGTCAAATTTTATTATCGTGTAAAATCTACCATTTGCGGTTTTCCAAAAATTTGATTTTATTTGTCGGTACGCATATTTTGCGTCATGCGTTAGATAACTTAATAAGTTGTAGGTATATTTTTTATCTATATTTTGACTGAAATTCGGTAATGGCGTAAAAATTTCAGACTTCGATGATTAGTGGACAAAATGCACATCAGTATTCTAACGCCGTCGAAGGAAACCGAACTGGAAATGGTTTTTACGTGTCAGTTGGCTGCGAATTAGTAAATTTATAACATTGTCAGTCGTAAAATGAACTGATAAACTTTTTCGCTGAAAAAAAACCTCCAAGTTTTATTGGTGAACTTTTCAGTCTGAGGAATTTTTGGAAAAAATGTGAAAATTAAAATTTAATGTGCCTGTCATAAGATAAATCTTGAGTAAACTCCAGGACGTAGCTAGGAGGGAGCAGAAGGGACGATTTCCCTATGATTTTTTTTCAAATTTGGAAAACATTTTAGTAATAAATATGATACAGTGGGTTCCAAAGATAATAAATTTCTCAAATTTTCAAAATTTTCAAGTGGCGAGCAAAAGAAAAGAAAAGAAAAAGTCATAAAATTGTTTTGGTCTCCTCCTGGAAGAAATCCTGGCTGCATCCATGAGTAGACGTGACCATAAAATTCTCCTGCAGGATGAATGACTGAGGTATTTTTTATTTTGGCTAAAATTACTTTCGCATTGTTTGCGTTGCTTTTAAAATGAATTGAATCTCATCAAATGAATTTGAAAGGACGTTATAGGAATAGGATCCGTGATTAAGAAAATTAAATATGCAATGTGCCTGTAAATATACACTTTCATGTGGAGGAAATATTCTGAGCAAATGATTTTGGACAAATTAATACCTCAAATGGTGTAATAATAATACTACATTTTTGTTAACACTTCCTCACATTTGTACAATGGCTGTAAGATAGAGATGCTGCTTTAGGAATTAGTAATGCCAGGTTCTAATCCCACCGAGAGTGAAGTTTTATAAAAAGTTTATTATTTATTTATTAATTTTTTTATTTATTTTTTATTCTTTTTTTTCAAGAATGGTTTATTAGATTTTCTCTTTTTTTAAAATGTTTTTCAAAATAATTACTCAAGATTAAACACGTTTTTCATCAAAATGAGTACAGATTCTAGGTTCACTTATTACATAGGTGGCGGGATCTTTCCGGCAGATCCGGAGGAGGCGTTCCATGGTATGCCACTTTAGGGGCGACAATGGCAGAGGGGACGAAGCGAGCACTTGGAGTTCACCTGCCATTGCCGACATACAAAGTGGCATGCCTTGGCCAAGGCCCCTCGCATCGTTTGAAAGATCCCTCCGCTGATACTGTGCTGGCATCTACTATACTCACTAACACACATGAGAAACAGTAAAAAAAATTTTTTGCCGAAAATATTTCCTCCACATGCAAGTGTATATTTACAGGCACGTAAATATGCATCGAAAACTTCATTTCAATACCTTGAAACTCACAAAATGGTATTTTCAGGGTTATGATACTTACTTCCTGAACAAAGTAGGCCTCATTTGTTATCAAATTGTAAAAATTTTCTTATTTAACTCTCAAGTCGATATTTTTCTGGTAATTTAAATTCGTCCAACAACATATTTCGACCTGGTCTAAGTAGGTCTAAAGTCTAATCCATCTAGAAAATTTTGAATTTATTTCGGTAATGTGGGGACTCATCGGTATGAGGTATAGGGGCTCGGACCCCTCGACGACAGTCGCCGCCCCATAGGGCAGGCAACTTATCGTCCTTGCGACGTTAAACCAACACACACAGAATTACGTTCAATCGTAATTACCTGCGAATACTTGCAGATAATATACGAGTACGAATCGTGACGTCATCCATCAATCAATGTCACGATTCGTACACGAACCGGCCAGCCGCCACCTACGATAGTAGGTGATGATGCGACCTGGCCGTACTTAAACAACGTACGTATTTCACTACGTACGTGTGTTTGTGTGCACCCGCCAAAACCTGTATAAAAACTCACAGAACCGGCTCTAAAATCGCCAGTGTTCGGTTTGGTTTTGGCTTGCCCATACATTCGTATGAAGTGGCTGAACACGCTTAAATTCTGTAGAATTTCCTTCTGGTGAGAATATCTCTCACGACAAGGTATTCCACAGTGGTGACCCCGATGTGATTTCGGCCACGTCGTGAGGAGTCTTAGGCGCTTCGGCGCTATTACAACCTGGCGCAGTAGCGCTGGCGAGATTCTCGCTTGCTCGGCAAATTAAAAAATATTTTTTTACCCAGACTAAGACACCTTTTGGTCATCGAAGTAAGAGTTCACTGAAGTGGGAATTTATACCCCTCTCTTTAAAATAAATAAATAAAGAGAAACAAGACAGTAGACCTGGAGGAAGAAGGTTGGACTCATCCCCCAACTCCCCCGACTTCGACTCGACACTCATTGAATTTAGCAAACATAGAAGAAGGCCCTCAACACCCAGAACTAGCACGACTGGGAACTGCAATAAATAAAGAAGAGCTTGCAGTTAGAACGTTGAGAAGTGGTCGAACTTTAAGCCAAAGTTCTGACCCGAAAACACCTGTCCTACAAACACAGGAGCCAGTGTTTTCAACCAGCAAGGAAGGTAGTAGTACTGTGGAATACGCTTGTCAACAGAAAGACACAGCAATGGTTCCACCGCCGACTGAAAACCCACAACCATCACAGGGAGGTAGTAGTCAGCCGCAGCTGACACCCGAAGTTTTGGCACAGATCTTGCAACTTTTGCAAATGCAGCCAGGACAGAACCCTAACTTCTATAGGCGAAGGATAGATATCCCGGAATTTCTGCCAAACGAGGTAGAATTATGGTTGACACTATTAGAAGGCAGGTTAAGGACAGAAAACATAACACTGAACCAGCGGTATACACATATCTGTGGAGGCATGCCTCCACAGATAATCCGCCACATTCCGGACATTATGGAATGCCCTTCGACAGAAGAGGACAAATATGCCTGGTTCGTCAGAAAAATAAAGAAAGTATTCGGCAAAACAAAAAACGAAATTATAGATGATGTAATGGGTGGTATGAAGATGGGGGACGACAAACCCTCAATCTTCATGGCGAAGTTAAGACAGAAGGCGGACAATATCGTAGCCCCTTCTGTCATAGGCAACCAATTCTGCAAACAACTTCCACAAAGTGTTGTGCAGTGCCTAGCCGCCGTCGGTTCCACGGTAATCAATACATCCGCGGATCTTGACTTCCTTGCGAAATCAGCAGATAACGCGCTCGAGTACACCAGGTCAAAGCCGGTGGTCAGTGCAGTATCTGCAGAGACTGGAGAGCTTGCTCAACTTCGAGCTCAAATAGCTCAGTTGACCGAAGAAGTGAAAAGGAACAAAAGCCAAAGCTCGACGAAGCTCAACAGTAGCTGGCGACAAAGATCGAAAAGCAGAAGCAACAACAACAACAACAGCAACAGCAGTAGAGGACGACAGTCCCAGTCAAGAGACCGCAGATCTAGTTCTGGATCCAGGGGTCAGAGTTCAACTCCCCCTAGAACATCATCTCCCAAAACCCAGTCTCGAAATTGGGATGATAAGAGTTGCTTTTTCCACAACCGGTTTGGCGCAGAGGCCACCAAATGCAACAACCGATGCAGATGGTGGGGTAAAACTTTCAATAAGGAGGCGTCAAACTAGAACGAGGGCCGAAGACCCCTCGGAAAAATACTCACGCCGCCTGTTCATAAAGGACAGGACAAACAGGAGACGTTACTTAATTGACTCGGGAGCAGACCTGAGCATACTGCCAGTAAATAAAACCCAAAAAGTACTTCCTCCGAAATACTATCTCCGTACTGTGAATGGTCAAAACCTTCCAGCTTACGGACTTGAAACAAGCAAAGTCGACATCGGACTCAGCAGAAATATGACGTGGTCCTTCACGGTTGCAGACGTTCCAAACCCGATCCTGGGTGCAGATTTTCTCGCACACTATGGCCTGATCATTGACCTCAAACACGGCAAACTGATCAATAGTGAAAACAAAAGTGTGGAAGGCAAAACGCTAGCATACAGACTGGACACAAATATATCCAGCTGTACGAAAGTCGACGGACAACTCTTACAGATCCTGTCAGACTATCCTGGAGTCACTCAACCCTCAATTCGCAGGCATCCTACGTACAAACACGACACGGTTCACTACATCGAAACCAAAGGACAGCCTTGCCATGCTAGAGCACGAAGGTTATTACCTGACAAACTCAAAGCGGCACGAGAGTACTTCCATCGCATTATTGAGGAGGGCGTATGCCGCCCCTCAAAAAGCTCATGGAGCTCCCCTATCCACATGACTAAGAAAGCAAGTGGAGAGTGGCGAATTGTTGGCGACTACAGGGCCTTAAACGCCATAACAGTTCCTGATCGCTACCCAGTCCCCAACATAATGGACTTCAACGCGAATATGAAGGGTAAAACGATGTTCACAAAAATAGACATCAACTGGGCATTCCACCAAATTCCTATGGCCGACCAGGACGTTCCAAAGACAGCGGTCATAACCCCCTTTGGACTTTTCGAATACCTTCGAATGCCGTTTGGACTACGCAACTCAGCACAAACTTTCCAACGATTTATCAACGGACTGTTTAGGGAATTGCCGTTTGCATATGCATATCTGGATGATATTTGCATTTGCTCAGAAGGCAGTGAGCATCAGCACGAGGAGAATGTGAGCGCCGTGGTACAGCGTATACACGCAGCCGGACTCACTATCAACGTAGGCAAAAGCTTATATGCACAGACCGAAATTGACTTCCTCGGCTACAAAGTCTCGACCGAAGGCATTTCCCCCTTGAAGACCAAGGTAGAGCCAATATTGAACTTCCCGAAGCCCTCAAATGTCGCAGAACTTAGGCGTTTCTTGGGGGTGGTGAATTTCTATAGATGTTGCATGAAGAATGCAGCAGCCGAACAAAGTAAGCTGTTTGCATTAATAAAGACAAGCAAAAAGAAAGATAGAACTCCACTCGAATGGAACAAAGAAGCTGAACAGGCATTTGAAAATATCAAAGAAACACTGGCAAATGCAACTCTCTTGGCTCATCCAGACGAAAGTCTGCCATTATGCGTAAGTACCGATGCATCAGATTTTGCTATTGGTGCAACTCTGTACCAACTGGACTCAAACAACATCAAATTACCGCTAGCTTTCTTCTCGAGGAAGCTCTCAAAAACAGAAAAGAATTACAGCACATACGATAGGGAATTGCTCGGAATTTTTGCTGCGTTGAAGCATTTCAGGCACCAGTTAGAGGGTAGATGTTTTTCTGTGTATACTGACCATAAACCCCTAACATATGCCTTCACACAAAAAGCAGAACCGGCATCTCCGAGAAGAGCACGACAGTTAGACTATATTGGTCAACTAACTACCGACATACAGTATATAAGTGGAGAACTTAACACTCCAGCTGATGCCTTGAGTAGAATCGAAGCTATCTCGGTTCCTGTCCAATTGCCTTACGCTGAAATAGTTAAAGCACAGCTTAAGGATGCAGAATTGCAGTGGTTGTTATCGAACGATGATACTACCCTCAAATTGAGACAGCGAAAAATTCCCGGTACTGATGTTTTATTAACATGTGACATCAGCACAGGTAAGAACAGGCCATTTCTACCGGTAAAATATCGCAGGTTGGCTTTCAACAGTGTACATAATCTGTCACATGCTGGGCCAAAATGTAGTGCTAAACTAATTTCAGAAAGATTTGTATGGCCACGAATGAAGTCCGACTGCAACAAATGGGTTCGCAGTTGCCTGAACTGTCAAGAATCCAAAGTAGGAAGACACACTCGCTCACCCCTCAAATCATTCAAACAAACACAGCGGTTTAAAACGGTTCACATGGATCTGGTAGGCTCATTGCCACCATCTCAAGGACACAGATACCTGTTGACGATAATAGACAGGGCAACACGATGGCCGGAAGCAATCCCTCTACACGAGATGTCAGCTCCAACAGTAGCTGAAAGGTTATACGATACCTGGATTGCGAGGTATGGCGTACCAGAAGTCATAATCACAGACCAAGGTCGCCAATTCGAGAGCTCGCTCTTTAAAGAGCTGGCAAATAAGCTTGGTGTTCAACACAGTCATACCACAGCTTACCATCCTCAAGCCAACGGCAAAATAGAGAGATGGCATAGAGCTCTCAAAGCCTCCATCATGTCTCATGATACTAAGAGATGGGTAGAAATACTCCCTACCATCCTCTTAGGCCTTCGATCTGCCCTACAAACCGATACAGGTCACTCTGCAGCGCAACTAGCGTTCGGCGAAGAGCTACGCCTCCCAGGGGACTTCTTCACAAAATTGAAAGAAGTTAGCCCCGAAATAATGGTACAGAACATAAGAAATGATGCCAATAACTTCCTAAAACAGGCAGCTCGTCATGGCCAGCCCAAGATTTACGTCTCAAAACACTTGGCCAATACGTCACACGTATTTGTTAGAGACGAAAAAATGAGATCTGCGCTGGAGAAACCATACGCCAGTCCTTACAAAGTAGTATCACGAGATGAGAAAAACTTTGTGATACTCATTGCAGGCGAACCTCGAACAATTTCAATCGACAGATTGAAGCCTGCGTACTTGGTAAGTGACGACAAAAGAATAAAAAGGTTACAACAGGAGAACCCAGAAAAAATACAGACGAATTCCGAAACAAAAACGGAAGAATCCGTCGAAAAATGTGAGAAAAATACCTCACATCAAGAAAAACCCAAGAAAACAGTAAAATTTTCGGACGATGTGATCACCAAAACATTTGATCCCGAGGCCCCCTTATGCCCACGTAAAAGAGGCAGGCCCCTCGGCACTAAAAAACGCAAAAATTCACATCCTTCTCGCACGTCCGAGAGGTTAATGCGAAGAAAATAAAATTTACTCCCGAAAAAGTAATATCCGTAATAAAAGTTGAAACCCACTAAAAACATACGGGGAATATCGGAACTCCGCGAAACAAAGAAACTCCGGAGATAAGCAAACGAGGAATGCCAACAAAAAGAAGAAGACAGGAATAAACAAATCCACGTGCAATACGGAAACAAAACATTGCAACGTGCGAGTACCGTTAAACACAAAGATAATCTCTACGACGTGACGTCACAAACGGAGATTCCTTTGTACTGAAAATTCGAAAAATTATATTCACTGAGCTTATTTCAGGCATAACTCTGCTTAAACCGATCAGAACTTAACCGGAAAACTTGTATACGGCCGAGAATTTTAAGCGCTATCCCCTCTACGTGCAGATAAGAAGATTCGTAAATAAAGAAAAATAACTGTAATGGTAAATCGAAAAATGAGGTAAAATCATCCGTTTCAGAACCACCAAATTACTTGGTCGTGTTTCTTGAGATTTTTTGGTGCCTTCTCCTAAACAACCCATTCTATAATGTCACGATTACCAATTCCAATCCCGATGTCCGCCAACTTCCAGTTCGCTAGGAAATCTGCTGAGAACACGAAAACTCAGCAGAGGACCGAAACGAAGACGGAGTTGGAGAGGATCGAAGAGGAGCTGCTAATGGACACGGCTCCTCCGGTTGACGATGTCCTGGCGGAAATGACGACTCCGCTACCTCCGGTCATCTCACCTCCCCGATCCCCGAAGGAGACGGCCCCGACTCCGGAACCCCCGAAGCCGGAGCCAAAACCTGAGGAGAAAAAGGAAGGTATGGGATTTCTGTTTACGGCAGAGAGGGCCGCGAACGAACGAGCGAAGATGGCCACCTGGACAGCGGGGAATTCAAACTCCCCGATGTACAGGAAGCCGACATTCAGACGTCCGCTACCCCCTCACTCCTGTCGACACCCCTATGCCCAAATGAAAAACACGAAACCGAGGCATAGGGGTGAAGGCAGCCGGGCAAATTACCTGGCCCAAGCAAACGCCCGTAGGGAATCCTACGAGTGCGTTGGGGCCGCGGTAGGCAGTGCTCTGGCGAAGTGGGAGGCCGACCAGAGGCGAAAATAAACCCGCACGTCCCCCAGGCCTTGCGCATTTTTGATCGTTCTTGCGGCGCAAAAACTGGGGGGAGTAGCTGTGGGGACTCATTGGTATGAGGTATAGGGGCTCGGACCCCTCGACGACAGTCGCCGCCCCATAGGGCAGGCAACTTATCGTCCTTGCGACGTTAAACCAACACACACAGAATTACGTTCGATCGTAATTACCTGCGAATACTTGCAGATAATATACGAGTACGAATCGTGACGTCATCCATCAATCAATGTCACGATTCGTACACGAACCGGCCAGCCGCCACCTACGATAGTAGGGGATGATGCGACCTGGCCGTACTTAAACAATGTACGTATTTAACTACGTACGTGTGTTTGTGTGCACCCGCCAAAACCTGTATAAAAACTCACAGAACCGGCTCTAAAATCGCCAGTGTTCGGTTTAGTTTTGGCTTGCCCATACATTCGTATGAAGTGGCTGAACACGCTTAAATTCTGTAGAATTTCCTTCTGGTGAGAATATCTCTCACGACAAGGTATTCCACAGGTAATATGCCTGTTATCCCCTTCAAAGGACCTCAGCTCACATTTTAACTACGAATAAAAATTCGTTTGATTCGATGAACCCCCGAAAAAAAAGAAAATAACTCTGGCGCAGCAAGCTTTGCAAGAAACAGTAGATTTTCTTTGTTTAAAAATCATCTCTGCTCCCAACATTCTTCTAATAAAGTAATATATAAAATATTTATATTTTTTGTAAAAAATTAACAATATCACACAAATACGATGTTTGCAATAAAATGTACTGATTCGGTATTATGTTTTCAAAATATTTTAGGAATGAATTTTTAATTTTTGTGTCAGAAACCATTACTATTTTTTTTTAATGAAAAATTATTCCAAGTTCTAGTTAGCACGATTTCAGGAAATAATTAGATGGTTCTCTTTCCTGTAGTGACGAGAATTATGGATTATATAAAAATAAAAAAAAACCAAAAATAAATTCACAAATATACTTATGTTAAAAAAATCTCAACATTGCGAAACGAAGTATAGTACAGTTGTCTAGTGCTGGTTACGAAAATATTAGCGGAGATTTTAGTGTCTAAGTTCAAATCTAGTGTTCGAAAGCGGGTGGGGGTGGACGAAAATTCACCTTTTGCTAAGGTCGGGTGGTTTTTAGTTTAGAGCGAGTGTTTTTTTAAATGAAGCCTAGATAATGTATTTTTCAAGACCACTATGAGAAGGGTAAAAGAGGGAAAATCACATTGAATAGCTAATAAGTTGGGTACAAATTGACCAGTCAAAACCAAAATTGGTACGTCTAGTCTTTGTTTAATAGGTACTATTTGTACAAAATTTTGTGACTATTAAAAGAGAATTGCAATTTTTATTGAGATAACATGGAAAATTAGTACCTCCAAAAGCCCCAAGGAATGAACCATAATACCGATAGGAACTAAATTTAGAAGCATGTTAGATATACTTTAAATTAATACCGGAACCTAATTTTGCGGCTATAGTTTGAAAATTACCCCTTTTAGAGCCATTAATCTACCAAAAATCCAATAAAATCTCCCCTACCAGACGTACCATAAGGCCTATCCACACCAAAATTGGTAGGTACTGTCCTTAACCTAAAGCACATATGTATACAAAAATTTCGGTCCTATTGATCCAAAATTGCGACCTGTACGCTGTTCGATAAAAAAAATGTATATAGACCAACCTACCGAACGGACTATGAGCCCGAACCGTACCAAAAACAATAGGGATTTTCCATATGTAAATCAAAATATGTGTTTTAAATTTCGAAACGATCCGATTAAAATTATGCCTGAAAATGGACTCAACGCAAAAGGATGTACATATTAAAAAAAAAAAAGAAGAAATTTCAAAAAATAGTGCCAAAATGTTCAGAAGATCATGAAACGAAAAACGTACCACTCCCACCCCTGCGTCCGAATACTCAAGTGATTTTAATAAGTAGATTTTTTTTCAAAAATCCACTTAAAAAGACAAATTTTCTCCTATACAGGTACCTACATGATTTATGTTAACTGTACATAATATACTTTCGTAGATAGATACCGTATACGTTGCAATAATCATCGATGTATGGCGGGTTGAATTTTTCGTTTTTATGTAGCCTCGACTCATTCTCGTTCATATCGAAGATACGTGTTCATGAACTTTTAAATTATTTGCAAAAAGTATCGCGCATAAAAGAACATTTTTTTATAAACATTATTTTTGCTAGGTTTTAGAACAGGAAGAAAAACAGTTAATCAAGATGTGCGATAAGAATGCTATCATTATCTAGAAGTGACAGAAATAAGCTAATGTCACGATTATGGTGCAAAATATAAAACCCTTAGGGCAAAAAATATAACTGTCTTTTGCAATAATTACTGTATTTTTCGTCTATAACCTCGTGCTCTCATCAATGATAGTAATATTTTAACTTATCGTAAGTTTTTATTGTAAGTTCTTCGCACTACCTAGCACTTAAAACCGTGCGTGAAGGATTAAAATATTTTTGCACATTTTACAGAACTGAAAATTACGGTTTACTCGTCTCAGTTTACTGGAATGAGTTTATGGCTATAATTTAGTGAGAAAATCTCACAAAAGTATATGTTTCGATCTCATAAATGTATTAAAATTTCATAAATTTGTATCTGCATGACGTTGTAGTCAAATATAGTTATTCGTAATACAAGAGCTAGTGCGTAAAGTAGATGATTTAGATACGAGTGTTACTTTGCACGATTATCACGTACTATTTTTTGCAACCCTCCCCAAAATAAAAATTCACTAAGAACAAAATTTGTTGAAAATGTATTTAAGCAATATAAAAAAAAGGCCAAATTTTTTTTAATTTGCGTTTTTTCGTTCGTTAGTTTTCAAGTAGCTAATAAGACTGAATAAAAACTTAGATGGACTACAGATTTAAGTAAATTTCTCTTCTTTTCAGCAGTACAAACTCCAGCTTTCTAGCTTAAATATCGTTTTAAGAATTATTAATTAAAAGCGGAGATTTTTCTCGATTCAAAATATGGCAAATTTTTTATTAATTGGCTTTTTTTTCGTTTGTTTATTTTTACGCAACTAAAGATGATTAAAATATATATTAGGTAAGTACATGATAAACAAATTCGAAAAAATTTTATCTTCTTTCCAGAAATACTAACTTCAGCTATCTAGCTTGAATAGTGGCTGAGAAATTATTGAGGGAATGAGGAGAAGTTTCTCGATTCCAAAAATCGGGAAATTTTCAACATATAACGTTTTTTTCGTTTATTCATTTTCAAACAGCTAAAAATTAGATTACAAAATCGATCAGCAAAGTTTTCAAAGATAATTTTTTGATTCTAAAAAGAAATAAAACAGAACCACTATGAGATCACCTTCCATCATTTACATAATTATATCATGAAAATCTATTCAATAGTTCTTTAGAAATTTGTGGACAAAGATACATACATAAGTACATATGTAGGTACTTACAAAATTACACACATACATACGTACATACATATATAAATACATACATGTTTAAATACATACATACTTACGGTTCACATTGAAAATCTTTTTTTTTCTTTTTCTTTTTTTTTTTTTAAATATAATATTGGTTAAAAAATAAAACATGACAAAGGGTTGTTGGCGTAGGAGAAACTGATCTATAGTTTTGTAGTTAACTTCAACATATATGGCGTACACGTGCTCAAATATTTGATGACTCATTAATAAATTTTCATTGTACCGGTTTTGATTTTATTGATTATTAGAGAAGGCACAGATTATGATGATTTTTCGATGAAAATTCAATTATCAGTCAAGGTCGATCGATATTATAGTTTATGATCAATTGAATCGTACTCCTTTTCAGTTTGCAAAAATAAGTTTTATGAATTATTATTTTTGACTCAGTAGGTTGTATTGATTTGATTAAAAACGTATTTTTAAAAGAGTTTAATATTTGAGAAAAGTTGTGATTTAGTCTATATCATTCTGAAAAAAAAGGTAATAAAATCTGACGTAAAAATTCCTACGACATGAATTGGATATGCTTCTTGATCTATATAAAACACTGGCACGTTAATGAATAATGGAATTTTTAAAATACCTCGGCAGTAGGTATTCTCATTTCCTAATTACAAGTCACGCCTACGGTACGCTTATTTAGGTATAGGTACTTGCAGATGGAGATCGACGTTTCATTATAAGAACAACGTTTCGCCGGCAACTATTACTCACATTTGTTGAATATTTTGTGAAAAAATTTTTGAAACGTCATCTAACCGAGATAAATATATTTAAGAAATAAAAACAACCAAAAAATGGTTCGCAGTTAAAATGAATAAAACCTCTATGGTTCACTTAAAATTTTTGAGCATGATACAGAAAATTCGCTTCTTTTTTCAATGTAATATACGAACAGTCTGCTAAAAATGTAGTTAAAAACGTAGGTATAACTACCATAAATATCAAATAACAAATTACCTAAAACAGAATAATTATCAAGAAAACACTCGACTTTGGGAAATGATAGTGAGCCTAAAACTGAGGTGATTAATGGCATTTCACCAGCCAAGGTTTTCTGTCCTAGAATCGGACGAACATTTTTGAAAATTATTGTTAGGTATACAGCGTGTTACATATATAAATTATTACAGAATAAATTTGTTTCGCCTCTATTTTTTAAACCTTAATTACGTGTAATTTTTGGCGTATAAGAAATTTATTTCAAGTTTGGGCGTAATAACGGCGAAGAAGGAGGAGGAGGAGGGGAAAAACGCAAATTCGCATTTTTATACAGGAAATAAATTTTATTCGTACCTACCTACGTTCTAGATTTTTCGATCTCCTCTAAAATTTCATATTTAATACATCTTTCCTCACGATGACGTACCTACAGAAGAATACCGGATGGTAGTCGTCAGACAAAACCATGATAATATATTAGAATGCTCATAAATTTTCTGTTTCTAAAAAATTTTTCGGTTATCAACGAAGAGCAATCAAATTGTTTCGTGAGTGTCCAGTCGTGAGGGTAAAAACAAGATCTTCTAAAAAAAAAAAATTATGGAATACAAAATGGAGAATTAACTGCGCAGTAACTCAATTCCCAGCCCCGGTAATTTATTTTCAGTGTTAGTTTAATAACCTCGTGACTATTTCCCGAGTCTCTAAAAGTTCCAGATTAGAATTTCTATTGATCTGAATTGAATTTTCGAAATTAATTAGAATTACGTATATATGTTAAAGAAAAACAAAAAATTAAGTAACCCACCGGAGCTTCTGATCAACGAAACGTTTTGACATATGCCAACAATGGGCGGCTGTCACTGTTGTATGAGGGTCAAAAAGTTTATTTTCTGGTTGTACATTATTATTCGGGTTAAAAAAGTTTTAAATATTAACGTGCCAACTATCACTGTAATTTCATTCGTTTCCTAAAAATAATGTAAGCATCACCACGTAAAATGAGTCTTTTTCCTAGTGATATTTTGCCACTTGCATACGTGTAAACAGCACCATGAAAAAATAAACAAAAAAAACAGTCAAGTAAAAACTCTATTATTACACTAGTAAAGTAATGAAAATCATCACCAACCATTAGGAATTGACTTGGAAGTTTGTCAATTTAATAATAACCTGTTTTTGTTATATGAGTTGAAAAAAATTCATTTTGATATCAAGCTGGAATGTGATTCACCGCAGAAAAAAATTTTTTTTTCACATTCTGATGGCTGAGTGTAGGTATTGTAATATAGGCTTTTCTACTACCAACACTGCATCCTTCATTTATAATTAAGGCTATTGTCTCATCAATCTTTACAGCCATATAGGTACCACAGGCTGTTTATTAAACTCAACCGTGAGGTTTAATTTTGTAATATATGATGAAGTAAACTGGCCTGATGCAATGCATATTGATTGATTCTCACAATCAAAACTGTTTTTAATAAAATTTAGTTCATATAAAGTGTCGTGAGATGTTGATTCGGGGATTTGAACTGGAAACCTACAGGTTGTAAAAACAGTGATGCATCGTGTGGCTACAATGCCAATTGTATAGCCTAGGAGGGATAGCACATATGGCCTGCATCTCCACAGCACTCCGCAAATATTGCAATGCAGGGACAACAATAGAAGGTGGAGTTAGGTTGCTGTGTATCAACATACAGATTTCGGTCATCATGGCTCAATGCCACTCTAAGGAAGGGGGATATGGGGGCAGTTGCATACTCATCTCACGTCGTTTTTACCAGTTCTATGAATTGTCGGCTTTAGGATTCAAACTGGCGACCCACAGATTACTGTAAAAATAATGACGTACCACACAGCTATGATGCCAATGGTATAGTCTAAATGTAATTGCGCACACAGTCTGTATCCCTACAAATGTGTGACTAGGTGGTATATCCTATACATGGAGCACAGGCAATGAGGTGTAGAAAAAACATACACTAGAACCGTGTGACCTGCAGCCTAATATTTGGGCGCAATGAAAGTGTAAAGGCCTAATACAGTACTGCAAGGGTTATTATATACATATATATTTTGTGTGAAAAAAAATCTATTCCAACATAAAAAATAAACCAAGAAAATGCAAATTTGCCACAAATATTAATATTTTCAACTCCGATGTTACACCCATATGGCATTCTTTCTGTACCAAAACAGCACCGAATTTCGTCAACTACACGTTCTTTTTGTAGGTACCTGGAAAAATCGGCAGGATAGCCCTTGAATGGTAAATCCTACGATTGTTTGGCGAGTATAGCTGTAAAAAATGAGAGCAAGGGTGAAGTGTTTTGTTTTGGGTGGTATGGAGATACGATCTCGGTAATCAGCGATTAGATCAATCAAAGTATTTTTTATGGTAAAATTTATGGGGAGGGGGAGCCTAAGACAAAATGTGAAAATTTTTTGGTTCACATTCAACTAAGGTAGCGAATTTTTTAATTATTCAACGTGAAAAAACGTATGAAAGTCAGCGAGTATCAACTAAAATTAACAAAATTATTGGGAGGCCGAGCCCCCCAAAAATGCTAAGTCGGCGCCTAGATGGGTAATGTGCAAATAATAATCCGGTGGTAAACCCGGTGTTTGGTATTGCACCTGCGTTACCACTAAGATTTGTTGAACAGAACAAATCCGATAAATTATGTCGTACATATTTGTAGGGGTGCGTTTTCCTCACAATTAATTATGGTACTTATGCCATAAAACAAAAAAAAAAAAAAAAAAGCACAAATTTCGCCTATCTGGTACTAATTCTATTGCATGGCGGAGTTGTCATCGTGGTAATCGACCAGTATTTACACGAATATTGTGCCTATGGAACTCCACAATATTTTTCATTTTATCCTTTTTTTTCTCTCCAAATTTTGTTTTTCATTATAATATTTTATGGAAAGTAATAAAAAAATCGATACGAATCAAAATCGCGCGAAAGATGAATGCTGTAGGCTTATTTGTTCTCCGCTCATTGCCTAAAATCGTCGATTTCTTCGTCATCCGAAACAGTTTAGCATCGAATAAAACGGACTGCTGACAGTAAATACGACGGTAAATCAAACAAAAACACTAATTTCAATGGTATAAGGTTTCTGGAGAACCTACTAACGATGTGTTTACAATCGATTTCGTGTGTTCAAGATTAATTTCCTGTACTTGTTTAAAAGATTTACTCGAGGCGTAATATGTTTTATCTTAATGATTCTTAAACTGACCATTTTGTAAGTCCGGAGAAAAGAGGAATACGCCCTTGTGTCGATATTTTATGGCAACGAACAAATTTAACTTTTACAACTTCCTTATATCCGAGGTACCTACTCGAAAACTGTAATATCCTTCTCATTTCTCATAATATACTTAATAAGACCAAAAAATTCGTATCTACGTTACGTCCTTGTGAAATTTATTTCATCCGAAATAATAGTACCGATCTAGTGACTGTAAACCATAATATATTATCTAACAATTACTGTGTAACTTTTATTGCTTGCTGTAGCCGTCTGTCTCTTTTTGTTGGGTTGTGTCCATTTTGTTTACTTCAAATTTTCGCAGTTATTCCACGTATCTGATAGGTTTCTACAATTAAATTTCAGTTATTCAATTCGAACATTTTATTTAATTTATTAGTTTGGCGATTTGATTTATATTGTGAGATTGGTTTTTAAGTTGGATAACCACCGGATTCAAAGTGGTAATAGAACGCAACTTGTAAAATATTTTTCATTAGCAATTACCTACCGATGCTGAGACTTCTACAAATTTTTACACAGATTAATTTAACTGAAAACGGATCAGTTTTAATTCCTATCTTCTAAAACGAGAGGAATTTTGTTGGATCCCTAGTTTATTATTAATTATTTTTTGGTTTCATTCCAATTTTGAAAACTTTAAAACCCTCCTGGAATTCTTACCCTAAAGGTTTGGATAAGAGTGTTGTTATAGACTTCAACATTAGTATGTCATTCAACAACATACATTTCATAAAATTTATATTTATGTCTGATAATATTTTCGAAAAAAGTCGAAAATATAATTTTTGAAAAATTATTTGGAATTTTGCGAATCATTAACGATAAATCGACGTGGTTTTATTCGCATGTACTTATTTTGAATAATCTTTTGCAATCGAAAAGCTAATGATTAAAAACTACCAAGTAGGTACCTACCGTATATTAACATTTTTACGGTTGACTTTGATTTCATAAACCATAAAATTTACTTTGCCAATTCATCCACAATTCAAAATCTGAAGTTGACCATTACTGTAATGAAAACAGAGTCGCAAATTTCCGAAAATTATGTGAAAAATTGTAGCATTTTCAGAATCTTTGAAAAACCACTTTTCTAACAAGTTTTATTCTTAAGTTTTCTTGGAAACCGCTGAACCAATGTTTTACAAACTCTTTCGAGGCCTCTGGTTCTACATGAGGACTACTTTTCCATAAAATTTCTACCCTATGTTCGATGTTGTCTTCCCAAAAACGTAATCCGAAAATTTTTTCCAGCAACTTCTACATTTTTAGTTCTCACGGAAACTACTAAACTAACTCTCGAGACCGTATGTGAGGACTATCTCTCGTAAAAATTTCGGACCAATCAATTTTGTAGTTTTCTCAGAATCGTAGAAAAATCCCTTTTCCAAGAGTTTTCCATTTTTCATTTTTATCGAAAACTATCGAACGAATAAGCACTAAATTCTTATCAAACCAGGTTCGATATGAGGACTACATTTCTTCAAAATTTCAGTTTTATCCCTTTTTTTGTTGTTTTTTCAAAACCAAGAATGGAAAATATAAAAAATTTTTTTTCCAATTTTCTCGAGAACTACCGAATTAATAACCATCAAATTTCTATGAGACTTGCAACTGTATGAGAACGACCTGTCATAAAATTTTCAGTCAGATTTTTTCTACCATTTTCTCAAAATCTTGGAAAAACCAAACCACTTTTCTAAGAATTTTTTGTTTTCCAGTTTTCTTCAAAACTACTGAACCAGTAGTCACTAAACTCCTATCAAACCTGGTCCTTTATGATGACTATCTTTCTTGAAAATTTAAGCCCTTATCTCTTTTGTGGTTTTCTCAAAATTGTGAACACAAAATTTGGGATTATGTACTTATATCAATACAAGCTATGAAGTACCGCTCCTCGGTGCTTTGGCTTTTGCCAACCCTTGATTATTTCTGGCATACGTCTTATAGGTAACCCTGTAGAATTTGTTGTCTCAGAGGAAGCAACAAACATTTTTTCTTTGTGTCTGTGTGTGTGGCTGTGAGGATAGTGGCTCTTGTGCATCGAATATGAGGGAATAATTGGCAAAATAATATCGGGAAATAATTTTGTGAACTCATTTTAACGAGCGAATTAACAGCCAGTACGTTTATTATATCGATGTTTAATAAACCAACTCGTACATGCCAACCTATATAATTGCATATCTATACATTATTAGGTAAAAAAATTAGGTGAAAATGAGAAATGCTACGAATCGTTTTCTTTTCTCACGAAACGGATATAAATTTCATCATTCCAACTCTTAAAACCATTTTTCAAGGTCAATTTTAATATATCGGTTGCCAGCAAACTTGGTAAAAATATTTGAACATTAGCAATATTATTACCCAATGTTACAATTTTTACCTAGTTTGCTTGTTTTACTTTTCTGTTTACCCATTTATTTATTTTTTCTCGCTACATTTGAAGCGTCAATACACTGGAATTCTGAATTTAATTATTTGGATTGTCAGTAAAAAATTATTAAAAAAAATTGTTGATTAAGATACAAATAATGTTAAAGTAATTATCAATTTTGGCAAACGTTTTGGCTAACGAAACAAACAGGTCAAATTAAGCAAAAGTAAAACTGCATAAAAAATTGAGTCTTTGTGTCTATAGTATGGACACTGAGAAATGTAGCATTTGGGTTAGATATGATATATATTGACAATGTTGTTAACTAGATGGATTTTAATTTGATTAATGAAATTATGTAGTGTGAAAATGTTCAATGTCACTGTGATAGGTAATGGTGGTAACGAGCATTTGATTTTTTTTTAAATGCTCAAGAATTTGAGAATTTGCTCAGCAAATGCTTGAAAAATAAATGTTTGACATTTAAAAGCATTTACTTAATAATAAGCATATGCTCAAAAATGAGCAAATGCTCGAGAATTTGGAAGCATTTTCAATAATTCTGGTTTCTAGTCTGAACAAATGAATAATAAGTTTACAAAAATTCAATTTTCAAAATACACATTTACTATGTGTGAAATCTAGCGAAATCACACGGCTGTTTCCCATACTTAATTTTGTACTCGAGTGAGTGCAATACCCAATGAGCATCCATAAAGTCCCAATTTTATCTTCACTAAACAACCCACGGAACATCCAGACTAAGTAAGCATATGGTTATTGCAGCTTGCAAGTTTGCAACTGATTATGTCTTGTTTTAAGAGGAAATATTAAAAATGCTCTAGCCTACTGAGCAAACGCTAAACATGCTTGAGTCAGTATTAAATGGTTGGGAATTTTAAGCATGAGCAAGTGCTGAGCAAATGCCTGATCATACTCAGCATTTGCTCTTCAATAATAAATGCTCAAGCATTTACCATCACTATTAATAGAGGGATATGACCTTGAAACAGAGAAAAGTACTCAGGTGTAGAAAAATCAATGCATTTTATGTTTGTACTTTGGAACAGAATTTTATTTTCTATTTGTCTGCCACGTGTGTACCTCATTGCAATCACTGCAAGTCCAAAAAAAAAAAAAAGGAAAGAGATCAAGATAAATATAATGATCAGTTGGTATTTCTTAAACATTAAATTTTGATCTAATTCCAAGTTTGATAAAATATTTTTTTCAAAAAAAAAAACAACACAAGAAAATTTAACGAATTTTGATTAAGGTTCAACAATGCCCACATATAGGTTAATTAAATTTCTAGACATGGCGAAAAACTATTTCGTAAAATTTAAATCGGTTTTAAACTTGTAATTTCCAAAAAAAATTTATTTTGGGTCCAATAAATAAAACTAAAGATGTTCGTTTTCTTGATGGAGGCGTGATAAGAGAATTTTTCATAAAAAATTTGCCTAATTTTTGTGAATAATATATGAAGTTGTTGAAAATTGTTGTAGAAAATGTAAAAAATTTTGATGATTGGAGTCGTCTTGCTGTGGTTGGTTTAACAATATGAAAATTACTCCTTTAATCTGGCATTATTATCTGCATACAGATACTCACATGAAGGTACTTTAGGAAATCGTTATAACCCAGTATTATAAAGAAATAGCAGAATTGTTCGATGGAAAATTTATAAATGTTTTTAAATTCACCCTTGACAAATTTGACGAAGAATATTTATACGTCGGCCTATATATAAATTATAAATGTAGGAGTCATTCTTATCGTATAGTAATCACGAAGTAAACTATAGTTCTTTTAATAATTTAGGTATGACCGAGGATATTTTCTTAATTTCTTCGAAATTTTAATTTTGAAGCTGCAATAAGATTAGAAGACATTCCTTTCACCTACAGGTACCCCAATATTTCATAACTGGTTGAAAAATTCATGCACATTAATTTTATTCGATGGTTATCACTCGACTTTGTAACTTCGGTAAAGAAAACCATGACTAACCAAATGAAATATGAATATATTTCTGGTGGCAGGATGTGACTTTGATGAGCAAAATGGTTCGCTGCAGACTTTTTCAAAAAAAACTTTCCTAATATATGGATAAATTGGCTTATACTTTTTATAGAAAATAAGTAAATCAGTTTTCTTTCAAAGAACATTTTCTAATTTAGAAAAATTTTTTAGTTTATTATTTTGGACGTAACTGTTGAAAATTTTTTGAGAATATACCCGGTACAATTATTATTAAGTAGTAGATACCAAATAAACAATAAATGGAGAAAAGTAATGTTTTGCACTTTTGATCACAGAATGTTTTATTTAAAAAAGTGTGAAATTATACTTCTATGAAGTACATGTAGGTATGTGTTACCTATCTACCTATTTTGATTCTGTTTAAGTTACTCAATTTGTCAGAGTAGAACTCGAAAAAGCTTTAGTTATCAAAAAGTATGGAACTTAAAATTCTGAGCAATTATACTAGTAGGCAAATCGTGTCAGTTAATGACGTTTTTTTGTTTTATAAACGATTCCATTAACTGGTAAAAATTTCGAAAATTTCAAAAAATAATTTTCGTCTTTCAGCCCTCTCAAAAAAAAAAAACAAAAAAACAATTCCTTTCGTTACGTTACCGATACCTTATATGGTGTAGGGGCAAGGTTGACACAAAAAACACACTTTTCCCCGTAAAATGATCAATTATTTTTTTTTTTTCAAATTTTTTTTCATTGTTTAAAAGAGTGAACCTTGGTGCATAATTTAGTAAGAAAACCATTTCCCTAGGGGGTTTCTATCAAACATTATGGTTGTTTATTTGAAGACATATTTTTACCAAGGTTGTAAGTTGACACAAGAGGAGTGTAAGTTGACACATGAGATGAGGGTGTGAGTTGACATAGAAATAATATAAAAGTAAACAGTAAAAATATATTTTGTATTCAAAACCACTTAGCCTAAATAGCATGTCTAAGATTAAAAAATTAAAAAATTCAAAATTAAAAAATTAAATTAAAAAAACAGATAGGTAGGTATGTAAACAAATCAATATAAATTTGGAATTTCCCTTTTAAAACTGAAAGTGAAAATTCGATTCTGACATGCTGTTGTTCCACTTCTTTTCATAGGTTGTACACAGCAAAGTAGGTCACTTTCTGGTCTAGATACAAAACAAATATAAGTAAAAAAGCCTACAGAACTAAAGCCGAATCATATTTAGAATATTGAACATAAAGGTAATAAATCAACCAAAAAATGAAAATATTCACCTTCCCCAAAGTCTTATGATTCAAATCATGAATTTGTGCTGATGATTTGATGTTGTGTCCATTCTTCAACACTAAATCTACCGCTGTATTCATTTTTTCAGCTGAGTACAACCCATTTTGGGTTTTACAAGCACGGCCACGTCGTTTCTTCATCTGAAATTATAAATATTTGTTGAAATTTTTTTGTGTCAACTTACAACACCAATTTTGTGTCATTTTACAACATGACGTTTTTTTCTATAATGAACAATACTGGCAAAAATTCCTTTGATTTTCACCTGTATTATAAGTAGTTGTGTTTGTCATGAATAGCACTTCAAATTAATACCAATTTCACTTACCTTTCATTGAAAAAGTTGTACAAATTTTCAACTTTTCTTCTTCTCAGAAAAAAAAACTTTGACATTCCAAAAACACTTTTTTGGGATTTCTGATAAGAAAAATATGCATAGAGAGTTCAATTATATTGACAATGTACTATCATGTAAAGACATATTAACTACCCAAATGGAGGATAGATAGTGCAACTGTATTCCTAAATAGTTAGGCTGTGTCAACTTACAACACTTGCCCCTACAGAAGAATTTGAAAGACCAACATAAATGCTTGATCTATGACTTAGGTTTAGTGCTTTTCGTAACTAAATTCTGAAAAAAAAAAAAAAATTTCTGATATCACCCTTTTGGAATGTAGGTGCGAAACATATTCCTGTAACGAACGTGAGAATTAGAAAAATACTATCGACGTAGAAAAATTATCATGACATTTTAGATTTGTTTCGATCACCTCCCTCGATAAAATTCTGGAAGCAAAGTTTAAATCAACTCTTTTATTGTAAAGTTTCTTGATTTTCAAAATTACCCTACAGTGTTCATATGCAGAGTTATCGCGAGAACAATATATTTTTGCACTATGGTAATATAAATTTATTTTAATGTTAAAGAGTGTAGTAATGATCTCGAATGCTTGACTACCCTGTAATATTAATCAGTTTTAAACGCTCCTGGCCTCTACTTGGTCTTCATATTTTACTTATATTTTCAATGAATAATTTTGAAAGCTTTCCAGTCACTCTTAACATAATTTTTGGAACCACCAATTCTTATCAATTGAATGTTTTGACTCGCAGCTGCCTGGATCAACCATCCCAGATCCTGTAAATATTATTATTCCTCCCACAGAATGCGTTAATTTATATTTGTCTGACAAGTTTTCAAATTTCCCACATTGTTTCAAAGTTATTCCGGTTTATGGTAAGCAATTGTAATAAATTATTGTCAACAATCGACTTACTTCGCGGCGTTAAAATTTATATAAAATTTAAGGCTCAATTGTAGCTTAGACCCCTCCTCGTTTTTTTTATGTCTACTTTTGGATTCTATTAGTAGGTAGTCGATAACTTTGGTTAGGGTATTACGGAACGATTCATGCAAACACGTAATAGTAGAATACCTAGGTACTCGGATAAAATCGTATTTTGAAGCAAGCCAACTTTTTTTTTCCTCACACATAATGTGCCTGCTTTATAGTATTCATCCGAATTTTCAAACTCGTGACGACATGGAAAAAAATCCGACGTATAATACACGTACGCATATTGTCTTTGTTTTCTAAAAAAATCGGGAGCAATCCATAATTAAACTGAGATAGATTGAAAATTAATTTTTTTTTTTTTTTTTTTTTTTACCAAAACGTCTTTATTCTAAAAGTGTTGGTCCACATAAGTTAATACGGCCAAATCGGAAAAATTTCAGCTTCTTTTGTCGCCTTTAAGGACAACGCCATTAATTATTTGTTTGAAATTTAAAATTTAACACAAACAGTTTTAAAAAGTTATTAAGATAGGAATCTATGTAATTGAATTTGTAGTTTAACGTCGATGATACGATGGGAAATGCCCATAAATTGGAAATGATATTAATTAAAGCGTTTCAATAATAAACAAAAAGCCATAGTTATTGAAAATGTTTCAAAATTTAAATGTATAAGGGCCCTCATTACTGTATTCAGTCGTTCATTGTTTGTGACTGAGTTGAAATTGATAATAATGAAGAAGCCGTACGAAAATATGGAGCGAGTATTCAAGATATTAGGTAGGTAGGTACTTCTTGGAAGCTGTGAATTGGAGATAAGATAGTTTTTATTAACTATAGCTGGTGACGATGTTAATCTGTGGGATAGGTAATCAGTTTGAATTTAACTAGCCTACTCAGTTGCCAGTTTAATCGCAGAACATCGCACAAGGCTGTGCAAGTACGAAAAGTTTGCCTAAAAAATGGCTGTTTCGCATGTAAAATTGAAACGCTTCTTCATTCTTTTCTTGTATCTTTCCTCACATTTTTCCTTCACTTTTCTACTATTCATATAGGCCATATAACCCTTTAATTTCACATCCGTCAAAATGAGAATGCCTTGTTTTGACTGCATTACCAAATTTTTTTAGCAATAAAATAGAAAATTATCGTTTTGAACGACGACATCGAAGAAAATTTTGATTAATTTTATTGAAAATTTGTCTTTTTAATGCTAAAATTACAGGTGACAATGTTTCAACGAGTACAAAGTGGATAAGATTAACTTCCTAGAATTGCTTTCGTCAAAATAAGAATATGCTTCTTTCGTAAGAATATTGTTCATCGATGATGATAACAGCTTCAGTTTGAAAAAAATATTTATGAGTAGAAGTACCTAACTAGACAATTTTTCGTGTTAATTAAATAAAATAAAAAAGAAAAGATAGTATTTGCTGTTATTTGTCTCATTTTTTATTAGTAGTTGTGCAAAATATATGGAGGAAAGATTATTTTTTTGGAGAGGGGTAGTTGGAATAAAAAATATTTCTCCGGCCCCTCTTGGTTTACCTTTTCTTGTATTAGTGGTAAAATTCTTCGGTTTGTAGCCTAATATATTATTCATATAATTGTCATTGTATGCACATTTTATCTTTCATTTTTAAAATCGCTATTTTATTCTTTGTTGCAGTGATGGAGTCTTCACAGTGGCCTTCTGTCGGACTGTTCGCTGGCACTGTCGATCATTTTGGTAATTATGACGAATGTTTGGTCATCTCAAGCCATCGTGTCAAAGGTCAATACTGTCTAGCTCGTGCCACATACAACATTATTAATGCAACAGCCATAACTAAAGATACTCCTTCAAAAGAAAATTTTCACCAGGAATCATCTGCATGGGAGGCAATAGAAGCGGTAATTTTTTTTTTTTTAAATTTTAATTTTGATCGAAGTTAGTATTAAAAACGACTTCGTATAGGCTTAGCAATCGATTTAAATAGCTGAAATCTGAAAAAATATACTGTATGTAAATCTACGTCAATTTGTAATTGACTCAGAATTTTCTTTCGAAGTAATCTCGTATTTTAATTGGAAGGATTTCAAGAGTTAAACAAAATTTATCGAAGTTCAACAGTGATCGTTGAATTTCATTTCCAACAAAATCAATCATAAACTAACAATCTTAGTTCGATGTGAATGTTGAAAAACAAAAAAAAAGACAAATCTGGTTCTATCTGATAATGCAACAATTTTCCTAAAAAAAAAAAAAAAAAAAACCTATTTTATAAGAATGAAATCGTATTATAAAGTTTTAGAGGTATGAAAAAATAAATTTTGAAATTTCATAAAAAATAATGTTTCTTTCTCGATCATAAAAAAAAAGAAGAGAAATAATCAGAGGTAAGCTTACATTTGGAGGGGGTGGGGTTCAAAATCTTATCATTTTTTCCCTCATATGAAAATAAGTATTATAAATTGTGTTTTTGTTTTTCTCAACAGCATATGTTTAAGAATTTTTTCTGGAGTGGGAGGTTTCACCTTGTATTGGAGGGGCTTCCCATGTGGGCTTAGCTTCGTTTCTGAGCATAATTTGTAAAAATAAACTTCTAAGAGTGTTAGATATGTTGACCTGGATCTGTGTACTGTTCCAACTGAAAAATGAAGACATTTTGCTTAATAGAGTATCTCATAAAAAAAAAAACGCAAAAATTTAACTCTTTTGAAATTTTTTGAAATTCTTTTCAAGAAATTGTATTTTTGTATACCAAAATTGTATTCAGTTTGATTTTCAATATGGTAGGCTGTGCCAAGGTTGCGAGGCCGTCACATTTTCTCAGCCTGCCAAACTCAAATTTAATCATCTGATAAGAAAACAAAATTTTTGAATCTCAGTAATTTTGACGAAACAAACTACACTACCTTTACATATCTAAAATCCTAGCATAATATCAATGCATATTGTATGATTTGCTTAGACCTAAGTTTTTTTTAGTCTATTTATTTTTTATAATGGGTAAGTATTATTCTATTCATCAAATTATTTTCGAACACTTTTCTTTTAAAAGAGGAGGTGTTTTGAATGAGGAAAAAAATCAGTAAGATACGGTAATATCAAGTATCAGCAAAATTTTTCAGTTTATTTTTTAGTTTATTTTTACTTTTTTGGGGAATAAGGGCTGTATTTGAAGTCCACTAGAAACTATGAATCAAGTCTAGCCCACAAGGGTGCAGATAGCTCGATCGTAAGGGGAGGGTTCACACCTTCTCAATCGTCCCTCCTAACCCCCTTTCTCATCAGAATTATACCACCACTATCACTAATTCTCATCAAACCTCGTATAAGTTTGAGTTAGGTTTAGAATAAACAATACTCACCAAATTGCAACTCTATCCAATGATAATTACATTTTTACCCCACTGATAAAACTTTCGTACACCCTCACTGCTGAAGTGCGAGACCCATTTTCATCAAAATTCATAAAAATTTCTATTTAGGTTTAAAACTATCTACCTACGGAATTTCAGACTTGACCGATTCTCATCAAATTCCATACCAATTTTTATTAGGTTCAGAACCAGTTACCTACCGAACTACAGCCATATAGAATGATAATTACGTTTCGACCTTTATTGGAAGAACCTATCTTTCAAATACAATCCCGTCTGCAAATATGTCCAAACCTAACCACATACAAAGTTTTAGCCATAATGGACAAAAATTACACCCTCTAGCATCCTTTCAAGATGAATGCCTATATATACTTACATCCATACGTACATACATACATACATACATACATACATACATACATTTTACATACATATAATATAATATAAATACATACAAACGTACATACATACACATACCTTAATACGGATATATATGCACAGGGTGCTCTCCGAGTGGTCCGCCATACTGCACCAGTAGATAGTGCACTGAGAATAGATAAAAATATTATGTGAACAAATGGTCTATATTAAAAATTAAAGGGACTGCAGAGCATTAAATTTATTAAAAATTTTCGTCGAGAGAAGCAAAAAACTTTCTCTTCACATTCGGCCTATTCTTAAAATTAAAAAAGTTATGAAAGATTAAAAATTCAGAAAAAAAAAATTCCCTCAAAAATTGACTTTTTGGTTTCATCATCGATCGAAAATATTGTAACCCGCATTTTGACTTAATAGATGAAAAGAGATAGCGGTAATTGCTTGCTTCTGTATTTCTTCCTTGCTACTTGCATGTAGGCAACTACTTTTACGCCCTCGTACACACGTGTGTAAGCGGTTGCGTACCCGCAAGTTACAAAACAAAATTTTAGATCATATTTTTTTTCTTTTCTCAATGTACTATCCACTGACGTAGTACTAATGGCAGTCCACTCAGAGAGCACACTATATTAATATATGAAGATCCTGATTTTTATGCCAAAAGTAATGATTTGTTATGAAACGAAAAACTATCATACTCCCAATCCCCACTTCGCTAATTCACACAATCTCAAAAGCAGGTTTGAATACCAGCTAAAAACCAAACGTAAAACTTTAAAACGGACGTTGGAATAAAAGTCTAGAGAGGATAATTTCATAGTTGTCAGCAGTTGTCAATGGAATCATTGCATTACATTAGCTCCTCACCGTAAAATGTTAAATTTATTCGATTGTTGTTCGGTAAGATTTTTGTAATAGGATTAACTATATAACTGCATTATATGTACGGAAAAATTATGGAGGATAAAGAGTTAGTCATAGAATTTATTTACTTTTCGTTGGAGAAACCGGAACAATTAAAATATATGTAGCTACCTGTTTATTCTTAGATATACCGGCGGTTGGGTTTAATATTAAAAACCGCAAATAAAAAAAATTTCCTCAAAAAAAAAAAAAAAGAAACCTCCAGATTTACTAACACAACGGTCCACGACAAGACTAGCGGAAAATTTATAAATTTTTTTGTCTGGGAAAAATCCGTCCAATCGAATAAATACCAGCGGATTATTAATATTTGTTCTTCGTTTACCCAATTATTACGTATCATACATATTTAGGTACCTAAGTCATATAAGTCATTTTACACGTTTCATTTATCGTTCATAAACATCAAACGTGTTTGTAACAAACTTGCCTTGTTCCGGCATCACGCTGTGGTCGTTTTTTAATTGTTGAGAGTGAAATAGAAGAGTGGTATTTTTCGATTTAAAAAAATAATAAAAAAAATGAAAAGACCTTTGTTGAACCTCCTACTCAAGGTGCCAGGAAAACGGGAACAAAAACCGATTTATTAAAAATATATTTACGAATATTTCGGTCACCAACGTGGACAACAAGAAGAATATTGTAAAAATTTTATACGCAAAAAAAAAAAAAAAAAAAACATGGAAAAAGCTTCTAACACGTTTGCCTACCTCACAGAATGTTAATTTATGATGTTTCAGTTTCAACTGTCCCTGCTGGGATCTTTACAAATAAATTGGATCTACGTCAAACCTATAAGCTTTAACGTTAAATTCATCTGATTCAAATTTCTAGTAATAATGATGCCGGAGTACCAAAAAGCTGAGTCTTATTCTTTTAGCCGATCTATCGTAATATCGTGAAATGAAAAAAATCATGCCGCATTTATTTTTATAATCCTATCAATTGGTGCAAATTAGTGATTCACTTGGTGATATTTTACGAAGATAAATCAAGTGAAATGGGAAATTTTTGCAAATCGATGACATTGATGAATCTAAAATAATATTTGAGATTGACGTTTTTATTTGGTTACCTAAACGGGTATATTCTGTTTTTTAATACGGAAAGTGTGAAACTTTCAACAAAAATTTAATTATGGTCTACATTATTTATTTATTTTTTTTTTTTGGGAGGGATTGTTGCAAAAACACATTCTTTTCGAGGGATAAAATAATAGGTTAAAATGTATCGATTATGGGGTACAATAGTTTCTCTTAAACTATCAACTCAATTTGCTGGAAAAAAACTGAAGATACTTAGTAAGAATGTACTATTGTACTAATCTACGAAAAAAATCGAAAGAACCCATCTATGAGTTTTCCTACCTTTCTGATTTTTATCATTGTCATCTTAAATTTTTTGCAATTTTTCATGAATTTTGGATAAAATACTAATTGATATTTTGAAATATGATCGTTATCAGCAGAAAATTAAAACAGTTGGCTTTTTTTCCCAAGTACCTATTTTCAATCTTGTAAAACGAGTCATTCAATTTTAGGAATTTTGTTTTTCATCACATCAGAATTGAGAGGATGAATTTAATATGGGGTAACAATTATTTATGTTTAAAACAATAAATAATGGAATCGGACTGTTGTAAGTACCATTTGTAACTTTTGTAAGAAATAATAATTAATTTTTATAACTCTAATTTTGATGTTTCGCATAAATTTTCATGTACCTCATATTAGAAAAAGGAGGTTCCTCATAGGTCTGTATTAGGTATGTGAAGTATGTGTACTCCATAAGAGGGAACCTTTTGTGAAGTCATTATTTTCAGTCTTGAGACAAAAAAATTTTTGTAAAATCAAAGATTGGTTCCATAAACTTTTTTATGTTATAAACAGTAACATCAAGGACCATTCATCCTGATTCCTCCATAATTTATGTTCAATTTTAAAACTATGTACCCTATGGAATATCTCTGGTCATGTGCAAAGGATTTTCACGACAGAAGGTCTTCAACAAATTCCTGTGTTCACCAGCTTCGTAAATAAGTATGGGAGAGCCAACCTTAATAAATATATTGATTGAAGTTTGGTGTTTACTGGCACCTTTTATACTTGGCTCTGTACACGCACACAAACATACATACATGTGTAAATGTGTATGTATTGGTGTTTAATTATATTGTAATTTGAAGATAACGAAGTACAATGTGTTTGATAAAATACACAAAACGAAGTTCAAACTTATATTAGAATCATCTTCACATATGGACACGTAAACAGTACGACTAAAGAAACAGCTACGAAATTGAATGGACAAGTAACGACTGAATTTGTGATAGTGAAAGAGTGAAACAACTATAAACTTCTTGATAAAAATCTACGATAACATTCACCTATGTGTAACTTCCAACAGTGTTCACTTGTCAGCACGATGAAATTGGTGATAAGCCAATTTGTCATAGTCTGACAATTATGAATTACATAGGGAGTGTAACAAGTACCTAATTCATGTATGTTTTTTTTACGCGCATTGCACTAAATTCGCCAGCCTTTAGGCAGCGACTGTCATCAAGGAGTCTGAGCCCATAATACTCGTACACGTATAATCCCCACATGTCCCATATTGCTTCATTTTTCATCCTGACAAAAACCCAATTTTCCATCAGATTCCAACGTTTTAAAAGCTGTACCTACATATTTTATATTCTGCGTCTCTGTCAAAATTTTGATTTATTTCTTTTTATTGAGTTTGAAAGAGGTTTTTTAAGGATAATTATACAATAAAATTGGATTATAACAAATATACTCATGCTGGTGAAGGCTTATAAATTTATAAATGACGCGTGTTCCCTTAAAAAGAGAATATCAAAACAAAATTGTGATTGAAATAGAGTTTCGTTACGACGAAACGCTTGGAACTGTTGCACAATTAAATGTAATAGTATGACTAGGAGTGGCCTACACTTACCAACGAAAAAATAAATTGTACAAAATATGAAGTTTAGCTCAAGTTAATACCTATTTAATCTGATTGGTGAAAATATATATATATTTTTTTTCACCAATGAAAGTAGGTACTTTCTTTCCTAATTTACGATCTAAATTACTTGGCTGGCCATATTTCATCAGTAGAATTGTCGAAAGGTTGAGAAGTGATGATCTTTCTGGCTTTAAATGCAGAGTGTTACATGAATGTTCCTCTCACTGAAATACGGATCGGCTACAACCAGGTACGCCTATGAAACTTCCTCTAAATATTCCAGTAATAATGGCCTATCTTCGAAATTTATTTTTTCAATTTCAGCAGACAAGGGGTCCGCAAAGTCTAAAAATATGAAGTTTTCCAATTATCAATTATGGAAAATCTTGTAAATAGAAGAAATTGTGCGACTCATTATGATCAATCAAGAAACATGAGCGAGACAATTTGAAGACATTCAAGTATGAAAAGTTGCATATGTACGAAGTGAAGGCGCTACCAAAAAATTCACCTGTCTAGTTACGTTAAGTTTGAAGATAGGTCAAATGTTAAATAAAGTTGTTTTTTAAGTCGCAGGTACCCCTCTGTAGCCACACTTAAGGTTAAGAAAAACTCTTATGAATCATCCTGTAGTTGCATCATCGAACTGTAGTTTTGTGACTATCAGAAAATAAATAAACTGACTTTTAATGCTTATTCCAATAAGTTGTAAAAGAAAGAAACAACTGGTTCACTAATAAAAATATAAAAAATGGGGAGGGGGAAATAAAAAATTTTGAAATTTGAAATTGCGCACCTTGAAACAGTAATTATTAATGGATTGAAGAAAAACATTAAAAATTTCAAATTAAAGTTTTAAGTGCCACAATAAAATATTGTCATTCGTATAACTAATTTGCAGACAACAAATTGCACAGCACTGCACTTCTGTTTTTAATGAAAGCCAACGGTGACGATAATAGGATAAACAATTTTAAATTTTTTACATTTTTGCATTAATAAATTAATAATTGAAAGGCCACCAGAGAGAATGGTTTTTCAAGCGAACTTTTTGAATGCAACCTTTCTATGGATGATTTGAAGTACAAAACAGATTATCTGCCGGATCAGATAATAAATGGCGCAAGACGCATGCTAATAGACTAATTATAATATAATCCGTTATACAGATTTTAACATTATATTAAACCCTACCTATAAAAACTATCGATCATGCTTCACATTTTCGAAAAAAATAAACGTATATTCTCTTCTGAATTGTTCGACAATGAACATCTTACCTATAGTTTGAATGGTTTGTCTCGTATCGGTCATTGACCGAGCCACACATACAGGTAACTACTAATTCGATATTTACCTGTTTATAGCATTCTGTGATTTTCAACTCTAGTTGGCACTAGACAGAAACACATTAAACTGTATCTACTTACCTTTTTCGTATTCCTCTCTTTGTGAACTTGGTGATATTTATCGTCAGACATGAACAAATTTCCAATTCGAATTTAAAATTTGTTCCGCTACTAATAGTTGTGTTCGCTTCCGACTGATTTATTTATAATTATGTACCTACGAAATATGTATTATTATCGGATGGTAACTTCGATATGCTGTTGCTCTATATAGAAAACATAAAGGTTTATGTTTTCTTAATATAAAAAGTCTCCAGTATTTATTCAATCCTTAAAATATTTGTGATACAACTACGCGAAGTATAACAGTCACCTACTTCATTCGAGTGTCACATACTATTTTTTGCAATAGGTACTCTTAAAGGAAATTTTACCAAGAATAAAATGTTTTGAAAATGTGGCAAATTTCACTTCAGTTTGTGTTTTTTCGTTCGTTGGTTTTCAAATAATTAAGGATGAATAAAAACGTTGTTGGAATACAGATTTAAGTAAATTTTCTCTTCTTTTATCAAATGAAAAAGGAGTGGTTTCTATATTCCAAAAACGACAAATTTTCCATTAATTTGCGTTTTTTTCGTTCGTTTATTTTCATGCGGCAAAATATGATTAAAAAATTACACGGCAAGCAAATTTGAGAAAGTTTTCCCTTTTTTTCCAAAAATGCCAACTCTAGCTCTCTAACTTAAATAGTGGCTTAGGAACCACTGAGTGAATGATGAGAGGTTTCTAGATTCCAAAACCCAGTTAACTTTCCATTAATTTGCGTTTTTTTTTTGTTCCTTTTTTTCAAACAACTAAATATGATTGAAAAATTATATGGAAACTTTTGAATTGTTATCTTCTTTCCAGTAACACCAATCCCAGTCCTCCAGTTTAAATAAAAGCTAAGGAATCATTAATTGAAATGAAAGAGGTTTGTTTCAAAGGTAAAATGTTGTGTTCAATATTGAAGAAGCAACTTCACTATCATTTTTTCACAATATACGGAAGTGTGGAAATTTTGTAATGTTAGATGAGGCATAGTGCACATGCGCAGCCAAGACAATGGTTTAATCATCTAATAACCAAGTCCCAAACTACTCATGTGGGTAATTTTACTTTTCAACATTGTGGCAAAATTTCCTAATTCACGGGTACCTAACATCTGTTTTTGGGGTGGTTGTTGTAAAATAGTATATCATATACCAAGGTTCAAAAGTGAGCGTTTACATATGAGGGAAGTTTGTAAAACAAACGTAGGTAATGAGCATCATGTAAACTCACTTTTGAACCTTGAAGATATTTTATATAATTAATGATCAGAAAGCAACGAAATGTTATGAGTCTTTCTTAAAAATTATAAGAAATGGAATAAAATATCAACATCATCATTGTGCCAGATTTAACGTTTCATTCAAAATGTGTACCCTCTACGTTGATGAAAAGTGAACGTGCTTTCATGTAAAAAGATTCTTCAACTTTTTACATGGAGGCTCGTTCATTTACATCGAGATTACATTTATCAATGATAGGAGCTACTTTTAACTTGTTTTTACTAGCGTAAGTGTTGCCTTTCTGATCATGTATTATATAAACAAACTTTTCTAACATAAAATTCAACAAGAAATAGAATGCTGCCGGCTTGAATTTGATAAAAACAAAATTGACGGATGTAGTGTTGAATATCGAATTTGTGAAGGGACATAACTTGGCATACACAATCACCCAATCTAATTGATGTGACTTGTTTTTTGGGATACATTAAAACAAAAATGCACCATTTGGGACAATCTTATGAAACTAATAATTGTTGCCTTGCAAGATGCCATTACCTTTTGTTGTAAATATATTAAAGATATTAATACTCAACCGCTGAGTCTACTAAGAACGGAGGTTTACAACTGCTTGGAACACTGCGTTCTAGTTGAAGGAAAGCGGGAAATTCCCAACAACTAAAAAAAAAAAGGAAAAAAGTGGTCATTAACTGACACCATTTTCTAACTATAGTACATACATTAAAATTGTCAATTTTATTCCAAAATTGGCCAACTGTTATAAAATTTTGAAATTACCTAAAACAAAAGTCATCAAATTCAACAATCTTTAATCAATGTTTCTAATTCTAAAAACATTTTGGAGAGAGCTTCACCTCATCCCCTCCTTAGCTACGTTCTTGGATCTTACTGTATTTCAAGTTAGTTTTCGTATAATTTTATCACTTGACAATACAGTAATTTCATTGCGAATCTCCTAAACAGTTATTTCAATTAAAAGAACATAACCTGCGACAAAACAATATATTTTTGAATCTGTTACCCAGTTTATATGAAAAATGTGCCAGTGCACTACTGTTGAAATGACTACGAAATTTTTTAGGATAGGTATTTTGAATAAATCTAAACGCGCCTTTAAAAGCAGTCTCGAGCGGATAATTTTGCAGCCTTCTTGTACTTACTTAATGGCGGTCGTTTCTGCAAACTTAGCATAACTTGTGCGATTTGGCAGCCATTTACTCGGCATTTATTTTTCGTGGTATTTATGCTGTGTATTGGTATGCAATCGAATAGAGCTTTGACGATGAAGGAAAAAATATGGTTTTTTTTTTCAGTAAAAATGAAGGAGGGGTAAAGTTAATTAATTTAAAGTTTTATTTTTGGCCTATATTGAAGGCCAAATGCGACTACTTCATAGTTTCAACAATAATTAATTCTCATTTTTGTCGATGGATGTTCACAGTATCTAGATAATCCAGTTCGAATAGACCGGCACAAGCTTAGTTGGGCACTATGTTTGCCGTCGACGTGCAAAAATACGGATTTATGGATGTCGCTGAACCGAACATTGCAGCCGTTATTCCGGAAAAACGGCTTAAACATCAACATCGAAGTACAACCCAATTCATGCATGGTGAAAGAAAGTCATAAATATCCCTTAGGATATTATTATACCATGTAAGTTATGTCTACAACTAAGAAAAGCATGTACCTATAAAAAAAAGTATTGGAATCGTAAACCTCATTGTAGGCTAAACAAAATTTCCTTCAAAAGATAATATTCAAAAATATAATTAACACACAAGTAGCTAAGTAGGTGTTTAAAATTGTGAAGAAACAAAAAAGAAAAAAAAAGAGAGATCAAATTATCTTTCTATCGATAATATTATTCTCAAATAAATCCTGGCTCCAATTTTAACCAATTCTAGAATGCCATGTCTTCTAGAATACAATTAAAAAGAAGCGCTCCTTGACATTGCGGCTCATTGCTCCTTAAATACAAAATTTCTGCTAAATACAATGCAATAAAGGCGCTTACCAAACCTTCGCACCATAAATACAAAAAAAAAAAAAGAGATACTTCAAGAAACACAGCAGTAACTTTCTTGAACAAATTTTTCCACACTACCCTATCTAGATGTTGTTATAATGTTTTAGCAGGTTTTTGAGGGGTTTTTGGAGCCTACAGAAGCGATAGTAGCAAATTTTTCAACAGACAATCTATCAACAACATTTTATCGATGAATTGCAAAGTTTGCAACACTCACCTGCAGCACGTGTCATAATCTCACCAGTCAAAGTTGCTCACTTAGCAATCAACTTGCAAACACTATGTTTTGCAACACGTGTGCATGTGCGATTAGAAAAGGTGTCCAGTTGCTTGATGGGATGAGTCGAACACTTTCATAGCGGGAGTGAATACGTGTTTTGCTCATACTAACGAATTTTTTCTCCCAGTTGGAAATTCAATACTTTGGCCATGTAAAAGGAAGATGTAATCGTGTATTTTGGGGCATGTGTTGCAAAAAACCAATTTTCAAAGAAGTTTTTCATTTACATTTTTCTCAAGTACCAATAGGCATCAAAACTTCTCTTTGAATTGCTCCTAAAATTAAGATCTGACGAGAATTTCTGCCCATCTTTTTCACAATTTTCTCACAAACCTAGAAAAACAATTTTTCCATTAATTTTTTTCTTTAACTTTTTTCTTTAAATTTTTTTCAACAACTATAAAACTAACAGACATCAAACAATAAAGTAAGTTTGTTAATGATTTGTGCTCAGTTCTATTGAATGAACAAAATAAATGGTTTTAACAAAAAAATAAAAATGCATTTCTACAATATTTGAGAATTATAATTTTGGTATTAAATTTATTTCGTTTTTGGATGTAGATAAATAAATATTGTAATTAATTTTCAAAGTTAAATCCACTAACAAAAAGAATCACCAGTTATCCCTGATTTTAACAATTCTGATAAGCAATTAACTGATTATATTTTTTGTTCTAGTGCCTTGTTTGCTGTATTATTTTCTCTAGTCATTGCTGCTTCAATTCACGAAGTTGTAACAAGAAAGAATTTGAAATTAGGTAAGATGTAAATGAAAATTATAAGATAAAATGAACCGATAAATTAATAAATGAAGTTGTCAAAACATTTTTCCACCAAAGAGTACAAAAACCTTTTTCAAGATGATTACCTAGTGAATGTTCAGTGTTTGTCTAAAGTTATTGCACTTTACAAAAAGTTATAAGTAAGAAAAGAAATATCGTACCTAGAAAATTCTTGGTGTTTAACCTTTGATTTTAGAGTATCTATTGGGCTATTGGTCCAGTAAACATCCATTAGCCCAAAGTATTTTGAGTTGTCTAGATGTGACAGCAAACTGATTTTTTTAAAATTAATATTTCTTCTGTGGTATGGCAGGGGGGTCATTTTGACAATCCTCTACAGTCCCTACAGTATTTCTTACTACCATTGACACAGCCAGGAACCTCGGGATAAATCACCTACACTGGATGGTGGCCACAGAATTACCACCACCCAAACCTAAATAGCCTGCCAGGTATCTGTTGACTCGAATTTCGACCATGACTAGGAATAAATTCTAATTTCCCTGTACTTTGGCTGTTTCCAAAACTACAGGAAAACTCACCCAAAATGCCATTAATTCAGAAGCCACGGATCATACAAACCCAAAAACTACCCCATTGCCAATTAAAAGGAAATCGACTCATACTTGAACTGAAATTTAAATTAAAAACCTCGTAAGTCTAAACAATTTTGAATATAACAATGGAGGATGAAAAAAAAAAGAAATTTTAATTTATGCTTTTCCGATTTCCCTTCACTTCTAGAACATAATGATGTTAAATATTACACTGGGAAAATTTTTCTAATTTTCAATCTATTTTTCGTTGTTCTGTAAAATTTGATTTTTTTTGACTTGTGACGTTTTTAATAAAAAGCGATGATATGAATGCTTTATTTTCACCATTCGAAAAAAATAAAGATACAGACAAAAAGTACCAGCTTCTTCAAGTAAGGTGATTTAATGATGTTCATATTACACATCATGACAAATCTATAACAAATGTGTAGTAACAAATATGTAGGTGATTAGGTTGTTGGCAAAAAAGAAATTGCAAATAGAATTTTCTTTTAGATTCCACCTTTTGCCCAACTGAAGTTTAGATCCTATGATGATTCTAATACACGGAGTCTACTGTATATGTAACCAACTCAACTATAAGGTTCATCCTCATCATGTGTATAATGAAAATTTTAAATGTACTTACTTTGTTTTCAATTATTAAATAAAGCATGGAACTGTTTTGTTTAGGCAACAAGGAATCTACTAGTGTACGAATGCTGAGGTGTTTTTCAGCAGTTGGAAACATCAAAAAATTGGCTCATTATTCCCCGGAAAAGGACTTTATTTTGATACATTTGTCAAAAGTATTAAATATTTTAATGGTCATATATGGACATCGATTCATTTTTTTCATTGGCTATCCAAAATTTAATGCAGAAGGCATTGAATCGGTAAGTTAATCTCAAAATATCATCAAAATAATAACTATGAAATGGTTAAATTATGTTTTTGGAAATGAAATACAGCAGTCCTAGGGGGGCTAGTGACATGGTAATTCTAATGTTGAAAAGCAAGTTGCCCAGTTCACAAATTTTTTAGAAAATATTTTTATCAGGTAGGTACCTATGTCGGTACTTAACATGGTTATTTTACAGAGAGAAGAAAAAACAAACTACTGTAAAGTAAACTATAATAGGCTTTCTGATTAAAATAGGAGAAGTTGATCAATTTTCAATATCATCTACTTTTCAGTGAGAAATGATACTCAAATATTACCATCTAACATTCAGTGAAGAATAAAATGTACCAATCTGTTCTAGTACTTAACAACCTAGCTAACACGGTTCATCATAGAGTGGTATAACCTTTGAGTGGGTAGGTACCTATAAAATATGTCATGGAGTGGCATTTCTCCTAGTTCACCCTCGCCTATATATTTGCACATCTCAGGGATTGAATGTACTTTCTATCACACAATGTATATCTTTACACATATATGTTATAAAATACCAAGGACTAAAAATTGTTGGAAACACTATCACTCTAGAACCACTGGAGAGATTTGCATGAAATTTTGCATAAAAAACTGTGTTATTCCTGGGAAGGTTTATAGCTATCGTGGAAGTCTGTAGCCAGAGACATATAGCTAAAAAGATTTCCAACAGGTGATCAAAAACATGACAAACATTTCAATCATCATCATCGTCATTCATCATAAAGTACAATTTCTCAACTTGGTTTACTTTACTGTGCATGTGTCGTAGCTTGATAGTGTGTGTTTATTGGTATCGAGATGTCTGTTTTCATTATGAAATATGCGCAGCTTTGGCTATGCAGAAGGTTAAACGAAGTTGACTTTTTGATGATGAGGATGATGATGATGATGATGATGGTTGAAGATATTTGTCACATTTTTTTACTACAGCGCACATAGAGAGTTGGACATCTCTTTAGCTAGATGTCTCTGTCCATAGTCCCCTGGGGGTAAACTTACAAATTTTTACCATTTGTAAAAACAAAAAAATGGACAAAACATTTCTTGAAATGAATGGAAACAAGTAAAATAGAATTGAAATAACTTACCTTTGTTGGGGTGGTAACCTCCATTGCTTTTTAAACAGGTAAAATTGTGGTAACTAGGTTTAATTCCTACAGCTAGGGGTAGTCTTACTCATTGTTACCAGTAAAAGAAAATGGTTAACAACCGCATCCCTTCTTTACTGAGCCTTACCCTTGTATGCCTACACTGAAAATCACAACCAAGGCTGAGTCGGGCTAGATATTTTTAAAAAAAAAGAGAGAACTACCTCATATTTTATCTGTACTTTTTCAACTATACCTACTGTCTATACATATTATGTATAGTTATTTTTATCAAGTTTCTGTATAGTTAACTTATAAGTGTCTATTTTCTGTACATGTATATAGGAAGCTGCCTAATTATTATAATTTATTTTATTTTACAGTATTATCGTGCCTCCAGTATTGAACTCATTCACACAAACGTGGTAGACGCTTTTTTCTCCATCAGTGGATTTCTGTCATTTCACTTTGGATTCTTACCGATGCTTAAAGGCGGTGGTCTCTATTTTGTTCTTAACATATTATTTCGTTGGATTAGGTAAATATTGCTGGTCATTTTAAAGGAAATAACAAAAATTATCCCAAAATTTAGTATTAGTCATCAGACGGTTAGCTAGATGGCTATCATTTATTATAAAAATATACATTTACTGAATAGGTAGGCACCTATTGAGAATTTTCGTACATTTCCATTGGAGGATTTACCTTTACAATTTTATCATCACCAAAAATTTATTTAAATAGCAGATTGTGACTTCAATTTTTGACTAAAATAAGAATGAAAAAACTCAAAATGACTTAACCGAAATAAAAGTGGTACTATGATAAATTGTTTTTGACTTCCAAGTAACATTTGTTTAATGTCAAATATATAGGTGGCATACTCGGTTATTGAGTTCCAGAATGTTTATTGGTTACATTAGAAGTGAAATCGTGACATTTGGAGACACACCTAATTGTTACAAGATATCGAGCAGATGGGTACATTAAAGGTTGCATATAATTAAAATAGACGTGGTCTTTAGGATGAAATGAAAGTGAAAGATGACACGAGCACAATAGTACTTTTCCAGAAAATAATCAAGAGACGAGTGTTGGGCTAGCGTATAAAATTGAATAAGTAAGTTCATTAACAAGAAAGAGATAGCTGGAAAAATCTGCGGAAAAGCCCAGAATAATAAATTTGTACAGTAGCCTATTACAACTGAAAGATGACATTTCACTTAGTTCCTCTCAAATTAACACACATCAAATGAACATAGGTAGCCAATAGTGTTTTGGGTATCTATTTTTGAAAAATAACAACCGATGTTATGAAATTTATGTTATAAAAAATCAATTGGACAAGCAGAATAAGACAGGAATTGTGTTTGTTTGTCAGCCTGCCTTTATCTATCTGTCTGCCTGTTGCTCTGACTATTAGATTGGTTTTCTTATTCACATTTCTTTAATATGAGCAAATATGAGTTTTAAAGAGTAGTTTACTAGTGTCGGGTGTGTGTCAGTGTGGCTGGAAAATGGTTTTAGAAAGCTACATTCAAACGAATTTTTTAGGAACCCTATTATAATCACCATTATCTTCCTTATTTTCCTTTTTTTCTCTCCTTTTTTTTCTTCAGCCAGTTCTATGTTTTGTTTTTCATCTGTGAAGTTACAATTACCTCAAATAATCAACTAATTGATTTTTTTGCTAATCGATTAATTTTTTTACTTTTTATACAGGTTGTGAATCGAGAAAGCAGAAGATTTTTAATGTGAAATAAGGATACACTCAAAGTAACATCTCAGAAGCGTGTGTATTTACATCAATCATGTATATTGTGAGTAGAGTACAGATTGAGTGAGATAAACAAATATGTACAAAGATAAACGATTGAGTGGTGGAACAGTGTTACAGTGTAGCTGTGAGCAAAAATGTGAAAGTATATTATAAAGATAGTCGAGTGTTTGCAGGAGTGAGAGGGGAGAAAGATTGGTGGTCTCAACACTTGTGAAAAATTAATCGATTAATCGAATATCATTCAGGCTTGGACAAGAATCACAAAATTTTTATAAAAGAAATAGACGAAATATATGAGGAAAATCTTACTTATCGCTGTTGAAGAAAAAACGTTTTTTATTCTACCATTTTACCTTATAATTAATGCATGTTAAAAAAATTAGGTTTGCAAGTTGGTACAAAAAGCGGTAAAATTGATTACTTGAAATAACTGATTAATCGAACAGTTTTCGATCAATAGCATATCAATGTGAAGCAAAAACCATATTGCAACATTGTTTATTGCTGTAACTTGTATACACTGTTCATGCTAATAAGTGCATGATATCACAATCACCTTTAAACGTGGTAGTTTCTTGTGGAGAGAAGAGAACGTATAGATGCATATTATTATACAATGATAACAGGACCTTTTTGAGCGGAAGGGTGTGGGGATGTCTCAGTTGGTAAAATCATGATGCAGTTGGCAAGGTCATGTAACTGATGATAATTCTTATTTTATTTCATATTTTTGTTTGTTAATTTATCAATTTTTTGAAAATTGGAAATTTTCTTTGGAGAAAAATTGGCTAAATTGGGAATTTCACCTCCAAGTCTAAACTACTTCGAAGAGCCACTGAATGACAAGCATCATTTTGTAGAGTAAACAAAGATGGTGGTTCAAGTAGATAAGTGTGATATAGTTTATACCATCGTGCACTTCTTAGTGTGAACAGAGAATAATTTTATAAAAGACTACGGGCATGACACGAGTGTTGAGCTCTCAGCATTGAGTGTTGTCACGTAAAAATGCTCACTTCTCGCATTCAGAATCAAAAATTTTTGATAATGAACGTGAGTGTAAGCGTTAATGCTCAAAGTCATGTCCATCTGTGTGTATTTATGAATGTATAGATTTTATAAGTCTCACAGTAATTTGATTTCCCAAAACACTCTATCGTTGAAGAATGGAACTATGAGAATCACCCCTCTAATTAATGTATACTCAAAGGTCCGTATGCTAAGACAACTATAAAATACGGGCATACAAAACATGCTATTTTGTTCCTTTTTTGTTTTTAAGGTTTATGGGTCTACCTTTTTTTCAGAATATAATTTCAGCAGATTTATTTTCCCTCAAAGAATTACCTGCTCTGCGTCTCTTGTCGTAACATAAAACCTGTTATTTCAACCCATGACTACATTGGTCGAGCAAGGAGCAGTGGGAGGTGTGACAACCCACCATAGCCCAATCTGTTGTAAAAACTGACCTTCTGTTGTAAAAATTTGAAAGAAGTGATGACTTTTTTCTTTTTTTCTGTTTGAAAAATACCTATTAACCCTTTTTCGATTTTTTTTTGTGCGTATCGTAAAAATTGATCGATGTGGCTTTTGCGTGACGTTAGTAAAAAAAATACCTACCGATTTATTTTGATTCTTGGAAAATCTTTCGTTTTATTGATAAAATCTCAATCCTTGTACATACTAAACCTACATATACTTTCAGTTTTATTTCTTAAAAACTTTTCTCTACGATAAACCAAAATCAAATTTTACTATTTCAGACTGGTGCCGGTTTTCATGTTATTGTTGGTATTCATTGTTAATGTATTACCCTACATGGGAGATGGCCCATTGTGGAACCATCGTGTCTTGGGAGAAGCTGCTAAATGTCAGAGTAGTTGGTGGGCCAATTTACTTATCGTCAATAATATTGTGAATCCTAAGCAGCAGGTAAGGAAATGATGTAGCAACGTACTCCGTATAATAAGTATTAATATATACTTCCTTCAGGGTGATTTGGGTACGTATTCAATTAACAAAAATTAATGAGACCTATATTCGAACTAAACTCTTCTAATAAACTTTCATCGAAACATTTTACCAAAGGCAAGAGTAAAATTTTATTGTTCGTAAAATATAAAAAAGACCACTTCTGATTATCGACGAAGGAGCCAAAAGGAAGCAACGTTGTAATAATTTAAATACTTACTGAAGATAAAAACTGGAAGTCAAATTTCGGAATTTCAAAAATAATCGAGATAATTTAACTTGTAATAAATAGGTACAGAATAATTTTTTTAAATTTCTTCGGTAAAATTTACTGGAATTAAAATGAAACGAAAGAGCGTTAGGGTAAATAAATAATTCTTTTCAAAAAATAGAACCAACTTAAAAAAAAAAAAAAAATGAATTAAAAAGAGAAAAATATATTTTCAAAACTTCTCAAGCAAGATTACTATTGAAGTTGGGGCTCTTTTTTTATACCGTATAGACTCTATATGTCAGTTTCTTCCAATTTTTTGACAAAATATTTTAATTACCCCCGACTTCGATAATTCCAGTTCCTAAACCTAGATTTTGCTGGAAAAATTATAAAAGAAAATTTTTCTTTTTTTGGTGGATTTTTTATATTTATTTTTGAATTTAGTTCTATTATTTGAAAAAAATTATTTATTTACGATAATATTCTTTCGTTTCATTTTAATTTCAGTAAATTTTACTGGAGGAATTTAAATAAATTATTTTTCTCTTTTTAAAGTATTTTTATATATTTTTATATTTTTTTTTAATAGAAAATTTTTTCGATGATTTTTCATTTTTAGCATTAGCTGCAATACAGTTTTTTATTGAAAGATAACTCAAAAAATATCACATCAATTAATAAAAAATTTAATGGGACCACCATGGGATAACGCTCTATTATTTTAAAAAAAGTTCATCAAAGTCTGTGTTCACATTGCGTTGTTATGCTGGAACAAACATTTAAAAAAATATATATACAGATCGAATTGATATAACCTCCTTTTTTTGAAGTCTGTTAAAAAAATGATTGTCATGAAAAGTGTTTGTTAGTTTTTGGTATACTTAAATAAAATTCGTAGATCAATTTTAGAACTTATTTTCTCTCTCACTCTCTCTCTCTCTCTCTCTCTCTCTGTCTCTCAAAAAAAGTCGTCCAAATGAAAAGAGTTGCATTATCTGCAAGTTAGTACGGGCAACTTTTCACGACAGTCTTCGAATAAATTTATAAAACTATTTTACTTCGTGCAAATTTTTAATAAAAAGTTTTGACGCTTTAAATTTTGCAATTTTTCAACTACTTCAATGTTCAAGAAAACACTGTAAGTTATTAACAGATACGGCCTAATATTAATAATAAACATTTAAAAATTTTTCAAAATAAAATAATATAACCAATAATAATAATTTGCCGTGAGCACGCGTAGGCTAGGCTGTCTGTTTAGCCTAGATTCATTTTGCTACAAGAATTCTCCCTCCATTCAAAATTTCTTTCGACCTTTTCTTTTATTTTTAACTTTAAAATCAATTTTCTCTCTACACCACTGTCTCGTTACTCTCACAAAAAGTGGCTATATCTTTATTCTAGATTCTGTACCATCCGATTCCTATCACTGATATCTACATATTTTTTTTCATTCTCTCTTAAGTTTATAACCGAAGAGGTTAAGCTTAATCTTTGTAATCATCTAACATTCTGCTTTTCATATGCCTCATTTTTTTTTATCAATATACTGTTTTGTTTTCATGAATATGGACTAATTTTTCTGTTGGCAATGAGCCAGCTCTTGGTCTATTTCGTGTTGAATGTCAGCTAACATTCCTCTTAACAGGATGTTCCTTGGAGTGTACAGGCTTATTTCCGTAAACTTATAATAATTTATTTATGTATGGCTAAAAGCAGAGTCAAACGAATACCTGGCTGTCTGTGCAGGTCTAGGCAAGGCTCTCACATCTCTGTTGGATTTTGCTGATAGATGATGTCTTCGGTTTCGTATTAATTGAGTAGGTTGAGAAATATATATTGGTTTTGTGATTTGTTCCCCTGGGATTTATCCACCCGGGGTTGCATACTACATTATTGGTAGCATTTCCTCCAATAGGTACATACAAAATTTTATTTTTTTATGAAGTTCAACCATCTATCTGCAGTTTCGTATTCTCTTTTTGGAATTGGTTACTATTAATTTTGAGGCTATTCATCCACCTACATCAAAATTATAATCACCTCGACTGTGTAAGAATGTTATTTTCACGAGTAGGTATAGATGCGTTTTTTAGCACTACTATTTATTTAAAGGTCATGTAGGGAAAACTATGAAGTCGAAAAAACTCAACAATATTGAGTTTCTTGATTTATTCACGAGCAAATTGAAATGTGGGTTAAAATTAACATTTAAATTTTACGTTAATTTTTGTTGGTATAATATTTTTGGGAGACCTTGACTGAATTAGTTTTCCATTGCCTAGTTTCTCATTGAGACTAATTGTTTTAGTCTACCATCATATGTGGCTCATCAAATTTAGTTACAGAGTTCCTAAAAATACCGCATGCGTTTTCTGATGATTATTTTTTATAATATTTCCAATGTATATATGTAAGATTCACCCGTAACCTCTCTGTTCCGTGTTTCATCTTGTCTGTTTTCTCTTTCATTTATTCGCTCCTCTTATCTCTTCGTCATTCCTCCATGCATTTTCCTGAATCACCGATAACTCGATGATGTGTTCATTCTCTGTGTATTACGATTTACCGATACTTGACCTCGACTCCCCCGTTTCAGCTTTCTTTAGGTTAACACGTCTTTTGCCGAGTTCTCGCGTTCGCTTTCATAGCTTTTATATTTCGTACCGAAAACGACTTTTGTTTCGAATTCTTTTCGTAATAAAGCATTCGTCACTCGTTTTCGACTCTTTTTCTTATAAGATCGTATGATCTTATATATATATATGTATATTCACAGGGAGTCTGAACTTCTTTTAGCAAGCTTGCGGATACAGATAAAATTTGATGGAAAGAAGAATCCATGAAGGTACAAGAAGTTGCATATTCCTAAATTGAAGGAGTTATTGAGTTTCAAATATTTAATAAAATCATAATAAATTTTCAGCTCATGCTAACGAAATTGTTAATCAGTAGAACACAATTTTTGATCGTGGCAAATGGTAGAAGGTACTGGCTGAGATTGAAAAAATACAGAATTACTATTTTGTTTATTTTAAAAATTTACTGAATTAGAAGACATGGAATATTCAGAAAATTTAAAATTCAACTTTTTTGGTCTTCGAAGAAATAATAAAAAAAGTAATTTTATTAATTTTCAATTTGTTCCAGCCATATAAATTTTTAGAAGAGGCAAAATATGGTGATATAATTTATTTTCTTAACTCATACACCAAAAAGAGGTTATTATTGAATCGATTTTCATTACCAAAGTTCGAGATTTCCAAATTCATTCGGAAAGCTGAAAAAAATTTCATTTTTTCACTAGTGAAGAGATAAGTTTCTTCTTAACTGTTTTTTGATTGTTTATTCACTGAAAAAAATTTAATTTCTTCACTAGTGTAGAAATTTGGTTTTTTCTTAGCGGAATTTTTTTTTCTCCGTTTATACGTACACAAGTGGTCCGATGTCAGTATAAAATAGGGCTATTTTACACAGTGATCTCCATAAACAAAATATTTCACCTTTCCCTAATCACTCAATTATTTGATAAAATTTTGTCAATTAAAGGAGTTGACATACGTATTTAATCAAATAAACAATAACCTCTTTAGTGGATTTGTTGAAACAAATTTCGTACTTAACTAGTTAGCCGCTCATGATAATCGACTCGTTTTACTAAATAATTGAGTAAAATACTATTTCTGTCTTAGCTAGTACTACCATTTTCCCCAGAGCTCAGTCAATAATTATTGTACTTATTCTGCTGGTCAACATTTCTAATGTCACATGTTGAAAGTTGCTGTTTTTGAATATTCCAAACATAATAATGCTTTCAGTTTGGGAATACGCAACTTTTTGTACACAGATTTGTCTTTTTATAATAATGTATTCATGTGCAAGTTTGCAAAACAAGTTAGGAATGATGACTTTGTATATAACTGAAAGCCTATAAGTTGTGCCATCAACAGCACTACGCGTTTACTCCTTCTTCGCTAACTGATAACTTAGAGATTCGAAGCATATAGATTCTCAGAATTTTCCTCTAATTTTTTCAAGTACAATGGATTTAGTAATAATTTTAATAACTGCAAAAAAAAGTAAATAAACTTTAAAAAAAAAACAGACAAAAAATTAAAAAAACTTCACCATTAAATCATAAACAACCAACTAAATTGAAAGTCTTGCTTTAAAATCAGTAACATTACTTAAAAAATCTAATTGTTGATTGACAATTCAGTGCACATGAATGTTTGGACAAATGAAGTTCGATGGAATTTTGGTTAGATTTAAGGACATGAATATAGAGTGCTTAGGCGTTGCATTTGGTATTCAGATTCAAGTTGTGCAGAAAATTATGAATATTTTTGAAAAACTTCGAATTACTCTCCTGATCAAATTTAGAAACGTGCGTTTATTCCAATTTATATGTACAGTCAGCTGTCAATTATACATCAATGCGGTGTGATTCAAGCGTTAGCCTGTAATATGGAAATAGCAATTAATTAAACGAACGTATGCAAATTTAGCTTATTATTGTTATTATTATTAGTATTTTTTGTTTCAGGAGTTACCTATTTGAAATTATTGAATTTATGATTTCAGTGCCTGGTCGTGAGTTGGTATATTTCCGTAGATATTCAACTGACAATTTTAGGAACTATTTTACTGTTTGCTATTACACGAAATAGGGCTTTTGGAACAACCTTGAGTATACTTAGTTTCATTGCTGCCACAGTTACAACGTTTATCGTTGCATACATTAATAATTTCCACGGTTTATTGTTGCTGTATATGGGGTAAGTTAAGATCAAGTAAGATTTATTTTAATAAATAGGAATTAACGAAGCAATACAGCCGGCAATTCACAAGCTGATTTCAAACCCAAAATATGGATACAACCCAATACGACTAAGAGAAAACTTCCTATTAACATGGCCTATCTTCAAAATTGAAGTTGCCAGTAAGAAAAATTTCTTCGTTGCACTTTCATTCCATGCATACGCAACGTTTTATATTTCGGAGTTATGAAATTGTTTTTCTTAAGCTTTTTGTTGTACATAATGAGTCCAACTTCCTCCCCTCACTGAAACGATTTCCCAAACTTACAAATCTTATAATTTCAAATTTTTATACTTTGTAGTCTCTCTACTGAAATTTTGAAAATTAATTTATTTTGAAAATCTCTGCATATTTTAAAATACTAGGGCTAAAAACGGTTGGAAACACTATCACTCTAGAACCACTGGATAAATTTTCATGAGATTTTCCAAAAGAAATTATGCTACTCCAAGGAAGGTTTATTGCCTTCGAGGAAGTTCGTAGCCCCTCCGAGGGCAAAGTTACCAATTTTTACCATCTGTGAAAACAGAAAACGGATAAAACATTTTTTGAACCGAATGAAAAGGAGTAGAAATGAGAATTTGAAAAAAACTTTTTCCACTCTCTTTTTTCTTCGTCTGACAGCTACTGGTTGGTGAGGTGGATGTGATTATCTCTGTTTCACTGGGGTACATTGTTTTTCATCGGGTTTCATTTGGGTCTACCAAAAAGGGGTTAAAACAATTATTAGACTCTACACGAGTGAAACTGCGGGGAATTGCTCACAGACTATAATTAAGTATGTATAATAATTAAGGTATGTATAATTATTCATCATGAATGAAGTTTTTTCTTAGTCTTGTATTCGGTTGTAGTCATAATTTGAAATTTGGAGCACAAACTAATGAATCACCCTGTATAAGGTACTTTAGGAGTGGCCAAAAATGGTAACAAAAAAATAGTTTTTTCTTGAAATGATATATCAATAAAAATTGAGCTTCATCTTCCTCAAACTAAATCACTTAACTAAAATAAACTGTTACTGTTTATTCAATGTATCGGCAATTTTTGCAGGAAAATAGTTTATTGATATAACCTTGACCTGCAATAATATCATTATAGTCTGTCAAACGAAAATTGATCTCCGAGATGCAACGACAAATTTACAATTTTTTCATGTTATTAAATACTAAGGGCTAAAAACTTTTGGAAAAACCATTATTCGAGAGCTGCCGGACGGATTTGAATGAGATTTTCTGGAAGAAATTGTGTTATTCCAACGAAGGTTTATAGCCAGCATGGAAGTTGGTAGCCCCTCTGGGAGAAAAGTTACAAATTTTTATAATTCGTGAAAACAAAAAACTGACAAAATATTTTTTGAAACGAGTGGCAACAAGTGAAAAAGAACTCAAATAACTTCTTTCGCTCTCTTTTTTCGTCGTCCACTGGTTAGTGAAACGTATATTTTTCTTTCTGTCTCCATTTCTTTCTCTTTCGTCTGTCTTTCTGTCTCTTTCTCTCTGTTTAGGTTTTTTTTTCCATCACGTTTTATGTGTGTATGCAAAAAAGGCATTAAGGGCCAAAGCCCAGAACGATACTTAAGTAATTCCTAAATTTTTTCCATTATCAATTATATCTATACATGAACATATACGTTTAGATATAACTTTGTTAAGATAAGTAATTCTTAAGTCACTATTGATAAGTATAGTTCTTTCATTTGGGCCTCTTATTATTGAGAGATACATCGAAGTATATTCGTTTTTTGGGGTGCTGAATTAAAATTTCTGGTCTAATTTTGGATTAAATCAATTCTCGGACTCTTTCAGAACATAAAGAGGGGGTACAGGTAATCTTTTTGTATATTACTGAGTTACGTATGAAAGGGTATATTTTTGAATTTGGTCCGATAATAATTGAAAAATTTAGGGCTACAAAAAGGTTATTAAAATAAAAGCTTACAATACGTGAAGAAGGTAAACACAGATAAATAGACATTACGCGAGTGAAACTGCGAGTAACCGCTTGTAATATATAAAAATTATATTTTGGCATTTAAAGATTTTTTTTGGTCAAGGTTGTATTTGACAATTGTTTATGTGCATTGTTGCATTGTTGCATTGTTGCATTGTTGCATTGTTGCTGCAAACAAGGCCGTATAGCGAGCCAAAAATTTTTGGATAGCTAAATCACAAAATTTTTCAATTAACTACAAAAACTTCTAAGTCGATCGTAAAAAAAAACCATAACATTTGAAAACTGAAGTACAAAATTCAAAAGAAATTGATATTTGGAAACGTACTGCTATCAGACGCAGAGAGATCATCTTTCCTTGGACGGACTTCAGCAGCGAAATTTTCTCTTACAACGCCTATTCACACATTCAATTTATTTTCAGCTTACTGCTCGCGTTTTGTGAATATTATTACATTGTCGAAAATAATATGTCTTCTTTTTTTTCACAGCTTATTAGAAGAGCCACGAAGATCAGACGAATTTAATTATTTTTACATAGCACCATATACACGAGCCGGTCCTTACTTGATTGGATTTTTCGCAGGATTCATCATTAAAGTATTGAAGGAGAAAAATTATAAATTTTCGAACGTGAGTATACCTAAAAGTTAAAAAGTAAAAGAGAAATAACGAGGATTTTCTCAAACCAAATTTTTAAGAAACTTTTTTTTTTTTTTCCCTAAAAGAATGATGAAAATAAATGAAATTGAGAACTAGATTCTGAAAATAGCCTTATTTGTTAATTTCAAAAAACTCTTGGAAAATGTTATACAGAGTTCATGTGTTTGGTAGTGAACATCGTGAAACATAAACGTTTCCGCCCCTCAGGTTGACGCTATCCCCGTTTACAGCCCCATAAAAAACCAAACTTTGTACAACAAAATGTTTGATAACTTCCTACTAAAAAAAATATGGCATCTATCGAAAATATGTTTATGACCAGATTTGTAGCGAATTTCATGGAAAAACATTTCGCTACGAACTGAATTTTCTGTAGAATTCACCTTTCAGCGAGAAAATCACGAAAATAACCGTAGATTATGGTTTAAAATATACTGGAGCGCTGAGGGGCTAGTATCAATTTGAGAACGAAATTTGTTTACAAAATTGGGGTCATATTTCTTTACGGCTCAAGGAGAAATTTAGCGTATATGTAATTTTGGTCCATATCTCGGTCAAATTCAAAGATGGGCTTAATCCGCCCATTAATTTTGGTATTACGGATTGTAGTATAAAATTCCTAAAATATAGGCACAACGAACGCAACCCGCAATACATACAATTTGAAATTCCGTCTATTCAAAACAAAATATACTTTTCTGATTGGCGTACTATCTGGATATTTTTTTTATTTGCAGAAACAATTAGTAATTTTTGGACTCGGATCTATCTTAATTGGGGAAGGCAGTCAATTCTACGGTTGCTTATTTTACATTTTTGATAGAAAATATGATCGTGTAGAAAACGCGATTTACGCCTCGATAAATCGTTCACTATTTGCTTTTCCATACGCTGTTGTAAGCATTTTGTACTTCACTTCTGGATTAGGTAAGTTATCGGTTGTACTTATTTTTAACCAGTTTTTTTAAAAAATTACAGAGCAGTGGTCTTTTAAAACATTCGATTAGACTACTATTCGCTGCATCCTTATTTCTCTAGTTTTGGCAGTCGAATCTTTATTTTTCCTCAAAAAAATTTAATACTGATTCACAACAAACCTCGCAACCAATAAAAAATGGATGAAAAATTGCAGAACTCAGGGAATTGATGACAAATTAATATTCCGATGAGAAAAATTATAAATTGGAATTTACTATATTAGATTTCTTACTTCGAATTTTTCTCCGTTTTTTTTTCGGACATTTTCAGCTTTCAAATTCAAATTTCAAATATGAACATTAGATGGTAAAAAACAGTCAGGTAGATGAGATAATTAAATATAAAATCAAATTTAATAGAACAGTATTTATTATTTTGAATAATATTTATTTATTACCTGTTAAAATTATAAGTCAAGGTTAAAACACCATTCGAAAAATGACGTTAAATCACTGTCTCATCTTTGATTAACGAAATAACAGTTAACGACACGTCCAAAGTAGTCGTTAATTCTCACCAGTTTACTATTCTAATGCTGTAACAATTTCTTATAATACCGAAATAATAAAATTATCATTTTGACGAGAGTTCGTTAATGCGTTAAAAGTTTCATAAGTCTCCATGTTTGTCTTAATTATTTCTCATGGTGTTTTCAACTGAAGTCAGTTCTGCAATATTCGGTTTGTTTTGGTAAAGTTCCTCCGTTTTAGTGGTTTGAATCTCTCATGAGGTAACTAATGATATATTTTCCTACAAAATGTGATATCACTAATTTTCAATATAAAGAAAAAATTAAACAAAATTTTATCAGCAGAAAAAAGTTATGAAAACAATAATGGTAACACTGATAAAAAAATTATTCTGTCAACTGTCCTTATAAAAAACATTTTTGTGGTTAGCACCACAACTATGCCTAGTGGTGTCAATTTTTCAAAATTTTTTGATCGGTTTTAATTGAAAAGAGAATAATTGATTTGATCGATAATTGACTGTTAAAAAATTGAAAATTGATTTATCAATTTGTAATTTTGTTTACCTATGTAAGAAAACCATAAGGAACTATGTTAAAGAGAAATACTCATGAAGAAAGGCGATTAAGATGATTTAATTTAGCATGGTGATAGGTTATTAAAAAATGAAATCAAGAAATTTGTACGAAAAAAATTGAAAATCAATTTTTACAAAATAGTCTGATTGATTAAAACTATCAAAAAGTGATCAAAATTTTAAAAATTGAAAAAAATTGATTTTTTTAAGGTTGGAATTTTATTGATTATCGACTGATTGAGAAAAAAAATTGACCCCACTAACTAAGCCTAATTGATATAATTAATAATAGAAACTAAATACATCCCAAATATATTAAAATAAATAATATTATATTAATAACTTGAATAATAAACTCGAATAGTATCATAACTACCTAATTTTAATAAAATAATAGAAAAATATACAGATATATCAATTGAAACTTCAACTTTAACCTTTACTAACAATAACGAAATATAAAAAAAGACATTTTATACATAAAAACTATAAGAATTAAAAACAAAATAATATAGTTAAAAAATAAAAATAAACAGTTATATTTAAAAAATAAATGGATAAGAAAACACAAATATGTAAATAATTAAATAAATAGAAGATTTTAAACGATCATAATTATAACTATTTAAATTTATAAAATAAAAAAAAAATGAATATAAATTCATAAAATATAAATATTAAATAAAATCTTTTTATTAAAAACTCATATAAAATAATTAATTTTATAATTAAAAAATACAAATTTGATACATAATATTATTATTATAATTATGTAAATAAATAAATAATGATACTAAAAGTACTAATAATAAATAAAGTAAACTAAGATTACCTATATACAATATATATAAAATAATTATTTAATAAACTTAATTTTAAATAAAAGAAAACAAGAAATACTAAAAATAATCAAAACTAAATAAAAAAAAAAAACCTAATACTAAATTAATATTATTATTATATAATCATTGCCATAACCTTTAATTAAATAACTAATAATTACCAATAAAATAATATTATCAAATACATTAATTAAAAATAAATAAATAATACAAATAAATCTGATTATAACAAAAATTATTAATGAAAAAATAATCTCACAAATAACAAAAAATAAAAAATAAACCACTTTGATAATTAAAAAAATAAATATATATTAATCATTATAATAAAAAATCAATTTAAACATTCGTTGTGGACGACTGATTAACTAAGGTGATTTATTCGCACGAACGATTCCCAGAACAATTAAAAATAAACGAATTTGTCCACCTGGCTATAATGTCAGAAACAGTAATCTCAAATAAACCTGCTAAAAACTTCATTCTTGATTATTACCCCTATTAGTTATCATTATGACAAATCTAAAGATGAAATTTACTTTCAGGTTTTGTTCAAAAAATTGTAGAAAGAAAAATATTCGTACCCTTGGGCAGATTGACATATTCCGTTTTCCTGGTTAATACTATACTTCAATTATATCACGCTTCCTCTCAGAAAACTGTAATGCCATCGACAAGCAGAATGAATTTGGTAAGATTATAAATGTAATTATAAATGTAAAATATCATTTGATTATTATCACCGTAAGTTAGGGACCTACTATTGTAGAAATTGAAAAAATTTTGTTTGTTTTTGATTACTACCTCGACTATTGAATAATTGCGTGAAATGTCTTGATTTTCAGTATTGGTGGGCAGTTGCTGATGTATTTAACTCTTATATTGCTGGACTGATTTTGCATTTACTAGCTGAGGCTCCGATTACGCATTTATCGAAGTTATTGCAAGGGTATATAGTGAGGTAATTTAATGTTTTCTCATATTAACCTATAATACATATTATGTTGTAAAAATTTATACAACGAAAAATTTTTTAATACTAAATGACACTGATTCATTTTTTTTATCTAATTACCTCATATAGTTTATTCTTGAAGAAAAACGGTGATGTTGAAAGAACTGAAAAAGCAGACTCCGTATCTGGAGATGATAAGTCAACGCAATGTAGCAGCAAACATAGTTCGTAAGTACCTACCTCTGTTGCACAACGTAATCTGTGCATATTCTTGATATCAGATTGGATCGAATTGAGTCATTTCCTTTTTTTTTTTTTTAATTACCTCTCCTAAATTATTGTTGGGGTGACTGAAGGCAAAATGTGAAAATTGTTTGGTTCCCATTCAACCTAGACAACGAATTTTAAATTATTTAACCAGAAAAAACTCGAGTAGGTGCACGTATTATTATAAGTATACGGATTAAAATTTATAAAATTATCGGAGGTAGGCCCTCCCCCAAGAAAAAGGCCCAGTCGATCTTACGATTCGATTTATAAATTCCCTTTCAAGTTAAGTAATGTAGGATAAAGGAGTCAACAAGACGAGACCCTCCAGCTGCTGACCCTCTCCTCAAATGTCTTTTAAAATAAAACAGTTTTAACTCTAGACTAAGAATTTTTGATATAATTATTCAGTATAAATCCTAATTAATCAAAATTAGGTGTTTAAAGGAAAGCTCACAAAGCGTAATATTATTTCGGCTTAAAAATTTATAACATTGTTCAGGCAATGAAATATCGATTTTGTGTCCTTTTCTATGTTGTGAAATGACTCAAATTCAGTGTTTGGTTTTGGTCAAGGTACGTCGATGTTTAGGCTAAAACAGCAAAAAGTTGAAGAGAGGAAAATAATGTTATTAACTATGAGAAGAAAAATAGGTTTTATCATCTTATTAAAAAATTGAAAAATGACGTTTTTGCAATATATGCATAAAAGAACGAGTTTTACATGCATGTACATCCAATGTAAACAAACGAATAGACGATAATTTTACAATCTCTTGCGCATCCAAATTCTGCGCAAGGGTGTGTAAAGTATTTGTCCTGCGCGACATGGTGTAAAATACTAGAACATATAATCATTTTGATACTATTATACTATTATTTAGGTAGTTATTTTGTGAAAAACTATTTATCAAGTTGCCAGTCCAATCAAACACAACATTTCAATTAAAAAAAAAAAAAAGGTCTCAAATAATTCCTCAGTCTCTAATTAAGTTAGAGAGCTGGGGTTTGTAATGATTGAAAGCTGATAAAATTTTAAAAATTTCCAAATAATTTTCTAATTATCTTTAGCTATTTGACAACAAATAAATGGAAAAAACACAAATCAATGGGAGATTTGATTTCTCCTCTTTTCCTCAATGATTCCTCAGTAACTATTTGAGCTAGAGAGCTGAAATTGGTATCTTTGAAAAGTAGAGAAAATTTACCTGAATTTAGTTTTTGTTTAATTTTTTAAACATCTTTAACTATTTGAAAATAAACAAATAAAAAAAAACGCAAATTGATGGAAAAAAAATTTTTTTGAAATCCAGAAACCTCTCTTCTTCTTCTCAGTGATTCCTCAGCTCCTGTCTAAGCTAGAAATCTGGAATTAGTATTACTAGAAAGAGGAAAAAATTTAATTGAATACTACTTTCCTTATAATTTGTTAATTGTTCTTAGCTGTTTGAAAATAAACGAACAAAAAAATGGAAAATAATGGAAAACTAGCCGTTTTTGCGTTTTTTTAGCTGCAATTCCCAAAATTTATTTCTTTTATGAGTTTTTTTTATTTATTGGGAGTGGAAGTTGTTGCTATGCTTCTTTTTTGTGCATTAGTTGCAATAAGTATGGTGTGCGATAAGTGCTAGTGAGCTATTTTAACTCGTGTTAAGTTTGCAGCACTCGCCTTCGGCTCATCTGCAAATTCTTCACACTTGGTAAAAAAATAGCCCACATTACGCACTTGTCGCACAATGTACTATTTTCCGATGACCTTATCACCTGGAATAGTTACTTTATCTTCCTAGGGAGAAATGTATCGCATTATTTTCTGTTTATCGGGAATATATCATCATAGGAGTGAGTTTTCATAACAATCTTGACCAGAGCATGAGTGCAAATGACTCAAGATTGTTAAAACAAATATGAAAACGCCTTTTATTTTTAAATTCCAAAATTTTCGTTCGATTAGTTAATAAAGTATGGTATGCAACCTAGCAACTTGTGTGGTTACAGCTGTCGCCTATGGCTCGTGCTTGCAAACTCCGCACTCGTTGATAACTTCTTAATTTTCTCCCATGTTGCATAATATACCATAAAAAACACAAAACTCTTGATTTTTTTGACCTCTGAATTGTAATGAAAATTATGTCGACTGAAGGTCTAATTGGCGTAGTCTTTTGGTCTATTTTTTTTTATCTCTACTCGAAATCGCAACCACTTTTTGGTGATTTTGTGTCGATTTTTCAGTCTACTTACTATTTAACTCAAAATCGATGGTTAAGATGGCTTATCAGCCTGTTGAACAGTCAGTTCTGCAGTTATATGACCTTATTAATACACAAACAAACTTTCCATTTCATGATTATTATGCATTATATAGATGTCTATTAACTAATATGTTCCCAAAATTTCTGGAAAGTTGACCACGGAGTCTTTTTTCTTACTTTTACTCGCCAATGACCTTTGAGATGACATTAAAAATGTAATTTACTCTTTCAGACCCGAACTAAATGGAGGAAAAGCTCATCAAAATGGTTACCATAATCACAGTTTTGTGAATAACGAGTACGTTCCAAATGTTTCCGAGAATTCGAAGATTTGAAATCAGGTAGGTTACAATCATTTAATAAAAAAAAAACAAAAACAAAATTCATGGCGTATTTTTATTTTTTTCATAAAATTTTTATTTTTTTCATGAATTTTTTTTTTTTTTGCAGTTGAATGATAATGCTATCAGCAGTTTTCGTAAGTAGCCGCACTTCGAGGTCAGTTTCTCGAAGTATTTATAGGTTATCATTTTTTTTACTGTGAATTTAGTCGGAGAAATTGACTGTCTTCATTTGCTAGGAGTTTTAAATTAAACAGACTCCAACCCGGTGAATGTGTGTGATATGTATAGCGAATATTTTCGTCAAAGATTTAGTCAATATATTGCCGTTGCGTATATATTTTATTTAATAAATTAAATTTTATCTTCATAAATTATACATATAAGTACTCAGGGGCGTTCCGAAACTTCCCGTTTTGGGAGGTGGGGCATTAGTTTAAAAAGTTTGCTGACTGGTATTTAAAGTGCTGACTGTAAATGAAAACAAAGAAATTCTCTAAAATAGTAATTTAAAATACTTAATATAAAAATGCGTAACAAATGCAAAGACAGTTGAAATTTACTCCGTTATTTTTAGAGGAGCAGGGCGCAGGAATTCCTGGTAAAAGAATGTGAATCTTCGATTCATATCGGTAATGATTCTTGGTCAAACTGTACTCAATCTGAAAGAGATATATAAACATTGTCAGGGCCGTGGAGAGAAATTTGGATCCGGGAAAGTAAAATTTATGGGCTCTCCAAAAAATTTAAAATTGCTTTTGTGTTAAGTAGGTAGCATATTCAGGATTTATCTATGGAAGGGGTCTTACAATAAAAATTTGCTGTTCAAAAAAGAATTTTGAGGGGTTTTTCTTGAAAATCTACTTATTTTTCTTCTTTTTTTTTTTTTTTTTTTGAAAATTCTGGGCTCCTTAAATTTTTAGGCCTTGGAGAAATCTCTCCCTCTTGGCAAACCTGAACATTTTAACCTTCATAGTAGTACCTACCTACAGTTCAGGCGTTAGTCCATAAATTAATCTTTATTAGACAAAATTCGCGAAAAATTTTCTTTTCTTGGAAGAGTTGGAGAGCCTTGGACTGAATCTTCAAAATAACAAGCTAAATAAGTCATCCTCAAACAACGTAATTATTTACCACCGCTTTACATATGGAAAATTTTTCTTTCAAATTAGTTTTACTTTGTATTAATAAAATTCATTATAATAGAAAGTAATTTTTACGAAAAAGTTTTTGATTAAAAATACTGTTACCTGAATCAGTTTGTTCATCTGCATTTCTTATTATTATATGCCCAGAATTTAGGAGGCACTGTATTTATTAGTGAGTAGGTATACATATGGGTCGTTCGATAAGTAACTTTCCCTATTTTTGTTTCTCCTATACCGGGCAACACTGAAATAGGCACGTGCGGCTTTTATAGAAGAGTAATAAAAATTTAGAATATTTTTTTGTTTATGGAACATTATTGTGTGCTGTGTTTCATCGGCTGGAATATGAAACTATCTTTCCTCACCCCGCCAAATGTGAAGTGACCCTTCTCCAGGACAATGACCAAGCCCCACAGTTCTGGAATCACACAATTGCTCCTCATATCCGCAAAATGAGATGTTTTTTCCCTACCACATGACCCCAACACCCTTTACCTTCCGACTTCCAACTCCATCAGTCTGAAATGGTTCTGTAAACTTTTCAGAAAACTTTTCAGCTTCTGCAACAACTTTAGATTTGTTTTCGAACTTTCTTTCCGAAAATTACTATTGAGCTGTAGGAAACTAGAAAAAGGTTGAAATTGGAAAATGTAAGGGAGAAGTGGTCTTGTGGGGAGGGAAAACATTTCATTTTTAAGATTCGAGGAGCTGATGTGTGATGCCAGAACTGTGGGATCGGTAATTGTCCTGCAAAAGGGTCACTTCATATTTGGTGAGTTGAGGAAGAGAAGTTCCATATTCAGCTGATGAAACAGTACACAATAATGTTTTGTAAAAAAAAAATTTCTAATGTCTACTTCAGCATTGCTCAATACAGGAGAGAAAAATAGAAAGTTACTTTTTCAACACCCTATTAACATTAATCGTCAATTCATGACTGTGAATTTTTGACGAATTCAGCTCTGTAATTATTTTTCTCTCGTTTTATGATTGAAGATTACTGATTTCGCCAACTGTGTCAAGTTTTATGCCAAACTGGCCAATCTGTCGAATGACAAAAACGTTTGGAGGGTAGACCCCCCCGGAACGCTTCTGCCTATACGAGTTGATATTAGGAAAAGAAAATAATTTTTCCCAACAGTTTAAGAGAGAATGTGGAAAATTTGTTTAGTTGGTACCTATACCGAAAAGTGGAGTATTTTTATTTTTATTTTTTGACAAATAATTGCTGTACTTAGGTATCCACCTTATTTCCAATTCAGATTTGTTCAAAATTCGTAAATTATACAAGAGAAAATTGGAAAAGTGGAAAGCTTCACGTTAGATTACATTGAGTATCTAACTGAAATATGTCAGAGTGTTCAAAAAACAAAAACATTACTACATGTGACTTCGATATCGATTGGGAGTGTGACAATGATTTTTTGTTTTTTTATCATGTTACCCTTATTCGATATACCTAGTATAAGTATCTGTGACTGTAATTTTTGTACAATTTTGTATTTTAAAAGATTTTTTTTCTTATTTGTGTGTACTTTTTTTCTTCTTTTATTTTTATCTATTTTCATCATAACGTTCATGAAAAAAAAAATCTAATTACTGCAAGTGTGGGGATCATCAACTCTGTGTGAGGTAAGAGATTCGGCCTCTCGACCGCAGTCGCCATTGAAAGGGTGGAAATTATCAGTGTCTTGCACTTTAAACACAGACTTTCGTTCGTTTGTAATTACCTGTAAATTCTGGCAAGTAATTAACAATATTTGGATCCTAACTAATCAATAGATAAAGATCTCGATGATGTCATGGACCAGTACACAATCTCTTGGGTCATTTCTTATCAGTTACTAATGAGAAATGACTATTTTCTTGACACACATACATATGTATATGTACAAATGTGTGTCTAAACCCACAAAACTGGCTACAAAATTGTCAGTGTTTGCCAAGGTTTTTGCTCCCCAATACATTTATGTATGAAGTGGCAGAACACGCAAATAGCTGTTGGCTATACTTTTGTTGAGAATCCTCTTTACGACAAGGTATTCCATAACAAGCTATTGGCATCTCTCGAGGGGTAATCTATTTTAAAGAGGAAAGAAAATTTGATAAACTTTTCCTGTTTATTCGTCCAGGTTAGACATATTCAATTTTTTATGTCAATTCAATGTGGAAATAAACGTGAATATTTGTAATTTTTTATTGTGAATGCTCTGGTACATCGTACAACCTAAATCATGACACTTTCGATATTCTATCGAAGCACTTCCACCATTTTGCTGAATATACTGAAATATTTTCCATTTTTTTAACATTATTATCCGATTAGGCTTCCAATTTACGTATACCTCTATGAAGTAAAAGTGTTCTAGGATTAGAAATTTCATTAAAATTTGAGGTTTTTATAAATTGATGCAAATCTATACTATATATGAGTCCAAAAGCATACTAACTACAAACTTTTTAGGCTAATTAACAAAATTTTTGGGCAAATTTTCCTTGTTAAAGAAAAATTAAAATTCAATGATCATTCTTCCAACATCAAAAATTATTATTGTAAGTTGTATTCTTGTGATCCATAACTGTCTCACTGATGACTAAATTTAAAATACTTTTTATTTAGAAATTGGAATAGGCTAAGTATGCCATTAATATTGAAAATACTCCTTTTAATCGGAATTTTTTCATACTTCATGGGTTTCTTTTTAAAATCCATTCACTTTTGCTGATTTTTTAATTCTACCAATAAAATAAATATACCTAGGAACTTACCGTACCTACATATTTTACATTTAAAAAAAAAAAAAATCTTTTTAGATAAAAAATATAGTGTTAAATAGATCAGTAACGTGATCAAAAAAAAATCACCCCTTTCGAAACTTAAACAGCACCCACTTTTCACTAGGACCCCTTTTACTGGAATTTTTTCCAACACCTTTCAACTGCAGGTTTAAGGGCACCATTTGAGGGGTCACGACCCCATGCATTAGAGGAGCTGTCGAGGAGGAAGCTACAACCCTTGAAAATGAACAAAAGTATGTTTCAATTGTACATTTTTCCAATCCTGTCCTTCTACAAACATGAAAAACTTCAGGTAAGTATAAACATTTTAAAGTAAATTTGAGAAATATATCTGAATGCTTCTTCATTTCACTTCATTTTCGAGACTTCCTTTACGTATATTCACAGAATCCAAATATTCGAAACATTTTTCTGATAAAGAAAACCTTAGCTCTCGAATTTTTAGCTTATTGAGGATTGTCGAAGTTTCCAGCCCTTTATTTAGTATTCCTTAAATGGTTTCTGCAAAGTTTCGTTTTATAAGCTTTATTCTGAGAGGCATAAGTAAGTTCGAAAATTTTTGTTGATAGTCTTGGTTCTGGACCGATTTTGTTGAAAATTAGTTCTCATTGTCAGCTCTATTGTAGGGTTTTAGTATCAGTTCTGAGAAGTGAAAACTCAAAAAAATTGAGAGGTGTAATTAAGTTAGATGGTTTTCACTATGGCTCGGTATTCCATCTTCAGATATCTCTCAGTTAATTTAACTGGCAGATTGCGATAAGTGTTAAATAGGATTTTAGCGCAGTCTGGCAGATAAATCGGAAATCTCTCAACTGGCGATTGAAAAACTGGCGCCAAAAGTTTCAGTTCTAGACGAGTTTTGTTGAAAGTTAGGATCTCACACTTTTGTCAAAGGATGGGTAATGCAGCTTGTGTTAGGATATACCAGTCCTTTCCCTTCATACCTGTAACCCAATAATCACCTATGACGTATTAATAATTCGTTCTGTATTTACTTTATCTCATGGCTACACAGTTATTTCACCTGATGAATATTACACTATCACTCAGTTGATCTCCTATTCCTTCATCTACATTCATGAACCTCATCTCGTACGATGATCTCTGAATGATAATTTGTCAAACAAATTTTCTCAAAATACATTGCACTTATCTGACTTTAATGAGTCTAAATGTATATATTTTATTCTGTATCTGCGATAATTTGGCTTCGTTGACCTCAATTGTTGGTAAACTCATAAAGGACTCAAAAATTACGCAAGTCAAAATTTAAAAATTGAAAAAGAAAGTTATTTCAATTACAAAATATTAATGTTAAGTCTGGTTATTACAAAAAAGTGGTTGAAACAAATCTTTTCTGATTATTTCGCGCACATAAAAAATATTGTTTCTATTTTGAAAATTCTACCTGCTACACGTGGGGGTTATGCTACTTACCAAACGTCAGTGTAAAACTAATTCTCAACTTCAATGTAATGCGGGAAATTTCGATATTACTAAGTTCTACGCAAGATTTTCGTATGAAACAGATATTAATTTACGGAAAATTGGGTTGAAGATGAATGTGTGTTATGTGAGTAAAATGTGAGATAGGGGACGTTTTATCGAAAAAACAATACTAAAAATTTTTCAAATTAGGACATAATAACAAGTGATCATCTTTGTTTAAAGCAGGGTTTGAACTCACTTTTCTATTCTCTAATTCATAATCTGTATGCTGTAAATTTTGGAAATTTTAGCTTTTAGAGAATAAATCAAGAGAAATAGTATAAACCATAACGCAGTGTTCCCCTTCAGTCAGCTTTTTACCAAGGCTTTCAAGAGGGAGGGGGAAGAATACCAAATGTACCTGGCCCAGACATCTTTAGGAAGCCCAGAATGACCTTAATTTATAAATAAATTGTGATTTTTAAGTTTAAACGGTGTAAAAGGGCGTCAGGACCGATCCATGATGAGGTTTTTAATAGTAAATTTTCCGAAGGTTTGAAAAAAACCCACTGAAATACATGCTTTAGAACTCAAAACGTATCTAAAAAATTTATTTCGTGAGAAGAGCAAGCGAAATTGTTTTCTGAATTTGTAATCCCTTAGTCTAATATTCAACATTTCGTAATTTTATTGGTAACCTTGCATTTCTTCACTCTTCTCCTCCATAATTTTCTTTGCTCACATTCAACAAGTAGGACACAAGTATATAAGGCTTGCAAATGATACTTCCCAACTGACAATGAGGAAAAATCTGCTTCTCATATCAAAATTTTCAAAATTTTATAATCTTATTGGCAACCTCACATTTCTTCACTTTCATCGGTCATAATTTTCCATGCTCACATCCAGTAAGTAGGATGCGACCATCCCCTAAAAACAGAATCATAAAAATTTATTCTTTTTCCTTAATAATAATAAAATAAAATATAATAAAATAAATACACGTACATCAAAACGCCGAGCGTCTTCGGCTAGGCTAAACTCTTAGCCTAGCTACGTAGCCTAACATTTTTTCCCTCTCTTTAAGTTTTTTCGATCTGTCATGCCACCATCTTTTTTCTAGTGGTGGTAGAATAAAATACAACCTTGGTTGTTGATCTTTCCTTACCTTTTTTCTATCGAATTATTATGTCACGTTATATTATGAATTTTTCTGTACCAATCATTCTTCGTTTTGTCATCGACTATTGCTGGTCGAAATATTTTTCGTTTCATTTTATAAAACTTTGATTTTTATTACATAATAATTTTTTCTGATATGGTTTAATTTATATTCACGGGCATCGGGCCCGCTCCAGGAAATTAATTGGGGTTAATTCAAGCTGGATCTTTTCTAAAAGTCGCCTTCTCAGATATCAGCTATGAGGTAATTATTTTTCAATTTACCTTTTTTTTTCCTGTTGCATGGTATAAAGCGGTTCAAACAATCACCTGGCTAGCTGAGCAAGTCTTGGGCTCTTAACTCGCATCTTCACCGAATTCTGTTGGTGGAGATGCTCTCGGTTCATTCAATTGAGTGTGTTTTTTATTTTCTGGGGAAATTATGCTGGTCTGTATTGGGTTGGGTTCTGCCACCCAGGGTCGCATACCACAGTGGGCCAATAACAAGGTAGACTCAAACAAACGTCAATAAGCAATTAAATGCAATTGTTTAAAACGTACACCAACAAAGAATATTGAATGGATAGCCATTTTTGATGAGGAGCTATTTTAGCAACTAAAATAAAGTGCAATGGCTAAAAACATATTGTAAGGTCAAAGAAATCTGTTCAATAAGTAAATATTTCTTCATTTGAGATATTAACCATCGGGCATTGAGTAAATTAGGTGTATTATATTAATTTTAGGCTACCAATTTTATCTTATTTTAAAACATTAAATTAATACTATCTACCGCAAGCTGCTGTATGAAAATTGCATTGGACATACCTGTGTTTACCATTCAGTCCGATACTGATCAGAAACTTTCATAATTATTAATTTAAACTTTACAAAATTTCAGGTACCTAGCCTGTAGTACGTGTCTTAATTTTTGTATTTAAAGAATCAAATGAATTCTATAATATGTTGTCGGACATCAGGTGTGAGAAGGTGTGTGACGATGAACTACTTTTATAGTCCTCAGACATTACATATACAATTATATTATAAGTGCCGAACGATAGTGGTATCCTACCACTATATGTGTATATTATTGTTACTACTTTTAAACAAAATCATAAATTTTTTAAGAAAAATATTACGTTGTTTATTTTTTACATCACTTTAACATTAGGTACCTACTGTATGAGAAAAGAAGTTATAATGTTCCTCAGAGTGATTGTTTTTTGAACGGAGTATGAAGTTATGTATAAAGTCCAAGACCTATCACACCAAATCTTTTAAAGCAGAACTAAATAACTAACAAACTGACTTATACATTTATCTGGGTGCATGAATAATTTAGGCTTAAATGTTAGATCTGGGTTGTTAAATTTTAATTTTAGAGCCATTTTCAGCTCCCTAAAGCTAGTGGTCTCGATATTGTATCGATATTTTTAGGTATCGACATTTTCATCCATAAAATATCGATATTTGTATCGATATTGAGTGCATCGATTCTTTGCTGTATTGATACCTACGTGATTCTCTAATATCAAATATTGCAACAATTTGTTGTTTTACATGGTATTTGCTGTTTGCCCTGTATTCGTAATTTGTCAACCTTTTTTTTCCATCTTTAATTTATCAAAAAATAGGTGCCAAAATTAGTAAATTTTGTTGAGACCACCAATCCTTCTCCCCTCTCACTCCTGCGAACACACAATCACACAAATACATAATTTATTTATATCTATTCGCGGCTACACTGTTCTACCACTTCCGCCACTCATTCGTTCATTTCCGTTAACATTTGTTTATTGCTCTAAAATGTACTTTGCTTAAATTATGTATCTTCTATGAAATACACTCGCTTCTTGGATGGAACTTCACTTAAATCTTTCTTTCTTGTTACATCTCCAGTCCTCATCCTCTATATGGTAGCATTGCTCGGTAACAATCCTTGTACCTGAAACAAATTTTTAAAATAATTAAAATCTTTTATACTGTGAATTTTTCTAAGTCAAATTGTTAATATTTTTCGTGAATAATTTTTTTTTAGTCATTTTTTGTAATTTTTATTTTTGTGTTGGGTAACATAGTTCCAACTTATTTTTATTTTGAGTCATAATTTTTGTCTTCGAAAAATTTTTATTTGAGTGCTGTCAATGTTCAATGAGTTTCGTTGTTTGCTGAATTGGATTTGCCCTGCTTGTGTATAATCCAGCCAAGTGTCCAAAAGTTCCAAGACTCGTCGATTACTCAACTGTTTGAGAGCCCTGCTTGTGTTGCTCAAAAGTTGGTAAAGTCATTAGTGTCTGCCCTGCTTGTGTATGAACTAATTTGTCGTAGTCATCAAATTGGTAATAAATTGCCTTGAGCCATCAGAAATTGATCAGAAACCAACGTAAAAGCTTCAAAAATCATCAACATCAAAATTGGTATTCATCATCTCAATCAAAGTTCATCATTTGGCATCAACAAAAACTTCAAAATTCAACTTAAATACTCACCGAAGTACGTCCTCCACAATCGAAGCGCAGTTCAACCATCATAGTCCAGAGCATTATCTCAAAAATTCTTGACAACGAACCTGAAAATCAGAATATCACCGGTTAAAAAGGTATTAAATGAAAATTTTCCGCTGAAAACAGGTAATAAAAAATATATTTTTCGTAATTTTTTCGCAATTTTTTCGCAATTTTTTCGTAATTTTTGTGTATTATTTCGTATTTTTGCACTATTTAATCTTTTGGAATCAAAATTTAACTTGTATATTTGAAAATACCGTTATTTTCAAATAATTTTGGCCTTTTCAAAATTCAACTAAGTACAAATTTTGGCAAGTTCATTGCAAACTTTTGCAGCCACTTTTGTCTTAGAGTGTACAACTCGTGACGTAAACACAGCTCGTTTCGTTCTTTCGTTCGAACTTGTACGTTTAACCTTTTGTTAAGTGCAACGAACCTACGAACTCTTATCTACGTCCATTGAATAAATACGTTGGCGCGGTTTTCATTTTCAAACCACCATTTTGTTGCAACTTGTATTTTTTTGCTGTTGCACAATTGTTTCGCAAACATTTTAACGATTTTTTTTTTCGAATTCATACTTAATATTTTTTTTTTCTCTTCATCTTCTTTTACTTCGAATATTTTAAGTTATTTCAATCATACATTTCCCAATTACGTTTAATTTATTACGAATATACGAAAATTCTTTTTTTTTCGTCTTCTATTAATTTTGATTTTTTTTTCCTACCATTTACAAATTTTTTTTCTGTATTGTGATTTTTTTTTTCTTCTCACGATACCTCAAAAATTATTTTACCTCAGTCTTGTACATCTGGTGCATAATTATTTCAAATCACCTTTAATAATATTCATTTATTTTTTTTTCTCCTTTCATTTTGAATTATTTGTTTTGTTGGAATACAGAATTAGATCAAAATTTTCCCCTGTTATCCAAAATCTTTGGTTTTTCTTTCTTAATTCCCAGGTCTGAAAGTAGCTAACTTCATTTCACCATCACTTTTTCATTTATTTCATTCTTATTAATTATTACTTCGAATATAGAATTCAATTACGAATCTGGGTTGTATAAGTCTTGTTATTTTTTTTATATATTTTTTTTAAAGGGAAGTGTCCAATCGCAACTTTAACGTGTGTTGTCTCTTGCCCAGTGTGGGACCCACTCGAGAAACACACAAGGACAAACTAATATTCTATCGTCATAAAATACATTGTTTGGTTAACACAGGGACGGCAATCCTTTTCTTGCAGCATTTGCTGGGGCTTGGTATCCATAATATTTTTTTTTTTTTAATTCAAGTTCAGTCAATTCATTAATTATGAACACTGACAATAATGATAGAGTTTCGAACATTTTCCGTGGAAATGGCTATGAGGGATGGCGTGCAACTGTCATAAGCACCCTAATTGGTAAAGGCTGCCACTCCACAATTTTTCCTACTGCTCGTGAAACTAGTTATATTTATACCTCATCTGAAGAACACCTTACGTCTAAATGGCTTAAATTCTTTCAAACTTAGGAATGGGCAAAAGCCCACATTTTCGAAAGACTTGACAAAAGAATCCTTCATCATGTCAAAACTTGCGATGTTGTTTCTCAAATTTTCAAAATTTTGGATGCTCGATATAGAAATCAGACAGCTACTAACATCATGGTTTTAAAATCAAAATTTCAGTCCCTTTGCTTCGATCCAAGGAGAAGTACCATCCGTAGATTCTTGGAATATTTTTCGACTATTGTAGAAGAACTACGTGATGCTAATTACCCCCTATCAGAAGCAGATGAAATTGATCAATTAATGATGTCATTACCCGAAAAATTTGATACTGTCTTCTCTGAATTTTGTCAATTAGAAATAGAAAAACGAACTACTGTCAGGCTCATAAAAATGATACTAGAAAAATGTGATCATATTGAATACTCTAATAAAACATTTCCCGGGTTTGATCAGCCCAAATCATCATACCAACCGATGAATAATGAAAGAAATTTTCAAAATTTCAGAAATAATAATAATTCCAATAACACAAACTCGAATTATAATACAACTAGTTATCTTAACGATCACAAAAATAATCAAACCAAACCAAATAGTTATCCTTCTAAAGATAACATTTCCCAAATGGATGTTACATGTTTTAGATGTAATAAAAAAGGACACATGTCCAGGACATGCCCTAATGAAACATCAACTACTAGTAACACTCCTCAATCTCCTAATCAGAACAGTAGCTCGAAATCCCAAAATTTCACAAACACGAACTCCCAAAATAAAACAAATGATAAATCCAATTTTCGTGTTAAATATTCAATGATGTTGCATTCAAATCTTAACCACTTAAGTTTTAATGACATCGACGATGAATTTCAATGGCCCAAGCCCCCAACAGTATCGAAATCTGTCCCCTCAAAAAACCAACTCCACACGATGTTATTAGACAATGGAGCAGATGACCACATGGTCAACGATCTTTCAAAATTACGAAACATACGCAAAGTTGACAATACCCGTAGAGCACTTTGTGCTAAAAAAGGTGTATTTGTAAATCCCACTCATGTTGGATCTATGTATGTCAATGTCTGAAATTCTAAAGCAGAATTTTCCACCATTCACTTAAAAGAAGTATATTATGATCCTGATTTAAGCCTTGATATCTCGTCAGGTGCTAAAATCATGGAGTCTGGAATTTTCAAAATAATAACTGACACTGATCATGCAGACATCATAAATAAACAAACAGGTGAAATCACAATAACCGCTCCAAAGAGAGGTTCCATGTATTACATAGATTATGAGATTGTGGAAGAAGATGAAGAATGAAAAGTCTATCAAGAGCTTGTGTGTATGCCTGTCCCTAATACGACATTAGATCAGGAAGATCATATAGATGATCAAAATCAAAATTTTGAAGAACAAACTGAGGCTGAAACTAGTAATCCACAACAAGAGCAGGAAAGCATTGACCAACCTCAAAATTTACAAGATACTGCGGTGGAAGCAGTCACTCAGGAGATTTATTCCAAATCAGAGGACGAACTAAATGGAGAGAGTGTCGGAATAAATAGAAAGCATAAGAAAAATATTAATAAAACTAAAACACTTTGGCATAGAAGATTAGGTCATCTAAGTGGCAAAAGCCTCAAAGCCTTATCTAAAGTAGTTGTAGGCATGCCCCAAAATTTGGTCTTTAAGGATGACGACTTTGCCACATGTGAAATATGTATAAAAGCTAAATCTACCCGACTTGGTCATCATGGTGTGAGAACTCGACCAACTAGGAGAATGGAAGTAATCTCATCAGACATCATGGGACCCTTTCAAGAAGCATACAATGGAGAAAAATTCATTATAACATTCATTGACCATTATTCAAAATATACTCTTGCCTTCCCTATACTGAGAAAATCACAGGCCTTTGATAAGTTTAAAGAGTATTATTTATCATTCAACACCAAAATCCCAAACAATCCCATTTCTGTACTAAGAACGGATCAAGCAAAAGAATACTCCGATTCAAAGATGACACAATTCTGCTCCGAAAAGGGAATCACTTTAGATGATGGTGTGGCATATACCCCCAAACTAAATGCTATAGCCAAAGGGCAAAATAGAACCCTACTCGAAAGAGTTAGAGCTATATTATATGACGCCAAAATTGACTTTAAATTATGGTCCACAATTGTACTAGCTGCCGCCCATATCATCAATAGAAGTCCGACTTGGGTCAATTTAGGAAATATTACCCCCTATGAAAAATTATACGGGACCAAAACCGACATATCCCATCTTCAAGTTTTTGGTGCTATTGCTTACAAACATGTTCCAATTGAACAGAGACAGCAATCAGCAGTCAAAGCCAAGAAGAATGAAGAGGAGCATCTCGACCCAAAATTCCTACCCCGTGCAATCAAAACTATTCTAATCGGATTTTCAAATATAGGTTATCAGATATTGGACCCAGTAAAAATGAAATCCTACAAATCCTGCGATGTTAAATTTGATGAGACGAAAACATTAGCCGATTTTACCTGTAGACCTGAGGAATTACAAGTGAAACCTTTAGAAGAGGAAATAGAGGCAATCTACAGGGTCAATGTACTAAAACAAGCCTCACTAGAAGACTCACAATTTATAGAAGATTGTATGGCAGTAAGCTTTAGTGATATTTATCAAAATCCTTTCAAGAAAGAGTGGCTAAAGGCTATCAATGATGAGCTACAATCAATGTCAGACCTTAATGTGTCTAAAATTGTAGATCGTCCACCCAATGTCAAACCTATAGATACATGCTGGATATTCACGGCTAAAGCCAATGAAAGAGAAATAATGTGCCCCAAAGCTAGACTCGTAGCTAAAGGTTTTATGGATTGATCCGAATACACCATGACAGAAACATATGCACCTGTTGTGCAACTTTGGTTAATTAGGTGGATCTTATCCGTAACCAATCTATTAAACTTACAACTAATTCAATACGATGTCAAAACAGCCTATCTTAACTCTAACATTAAGAATGACATCTTTATAAATATTCCCCTAGGTTGTAATGTCGATAAATCAAAATTGTTAAAACTCGAAAAATCCATCTACAGCTTAAAAACATCAAGTAAAAATTGGATTGAGTTATTGGATACTCATCTTTCAACATCCAACTTTACTAAGTCAAAAATCGACAGATGCGTCTACATATGTAAAGATGAATCAGATGGCATTGCCTTCATGATAATTTACGTGGATGACATCCTTCTAGCAACCAACCGCCCCAAATGGATTAATGAAATAATCACCCACTGTCATAAATAATCCATCTCACTTTGTAGGTTTTGAAATAGAAAGAAATCGTGAATCACAAATTATAAAGCTTACACAAAAACAACAAATCCAAAAGATTCTCCAAAAATTCAAATTATGTGATTCTAACCCTTCCAAAACGCCTATGGAGACAGGCCTAAAGTTGAGCAAATCTGATGGAACCGATAACAAAGAATATAGATCCATGATTGGCGCACTATTATACGTATCTATAGGCACAAGGCCAGATATATTATTTTCTGTTAATTACCTTTCAAGATTCCAAAATTGTTCTGACGACACCAAAAAGAATCATGTACGTCGAATCATCCAATACTTGAAATCCACTATTGATCTTGCACTCGTCTATAGATCAAATTCTGAAGGCATATCAGCCTATGTCAATGCATCCTATGCCCCCGACATCGATGATCAACCTATAAATTTAACAGAATTAGAAAAAGGAAAATCTATAACTGGTTACTTAATTACCACGTATGGTGACCTTGTAAATTGGGGCGTTCATCGCCAAAACATTCATGCTTCATCATCCACAGCAGCTGAATTAATAGCTCTGCACGATTCTTTTGAGGATATTGAACTTGCTTGGCTCCTCAACTGTGAATTCTTCTCAATTAACACTCCTGTAACAGTATACGAAGACAACATTTCTGTCATACGTGTCATTTCCAGAGGAGGCCAAAAACGTCTTCGAGCTCTCATGATTAAATGTTATGGACTTGCTCAAGCCTATAACGATAAAATCTTCATATTCAAACAAATAGCTACCGAAGACCAATTAGCTGACTTACTCACAAAAGCCTTATCCAGTAAGCAGCACATTTCTCTAACCCATAAAATCCTGGAATCCCCAAATTTTAATCCATAAAATGTCAACTCCAATATCAGATCCATACCTGCAACACCACAAAACAAAATATTTCACATTAATAATTAATAATTTAAAAATTTCAATATAAAATAAACTTACCTTACCTATACTCACCTTGTTTACTGCATGCTATTTATCTTAATACTCTTCCAAAAAAAAAAAAACAATGCATGTTACTATATTTAATCTACCTTATATATATATATATATTAATTAATCAAAATACATACTTACCATACTCTTCCAATTTAGTAACCATTTTTTTACATACACAATTTCACCATTTTTATACATTTTTTTTCTCAATTCATCTTATTTTTATGTAATAATTTAATTAAATGTAACAACTCGTAAACTTTAAAACACTTTTATAACACCCGCAGTCGTGATCGGTTCAAAAGATTGTAGGGGGTTGTTGAGACCACCAATCCTTCTCCCCTCTCACTCCTGCGAACACACAATCACACAAATACATAATTTATTTATATCTATTTGCAGCTACACTGTTCTACCACTTCCGCCGCTCATTCATTCATTTCCACTAACATTCGTTTATTGCTCTAAAATGTGCTTTGCTTAAATTATGTATCTTCTATGAAATACACTCGCTTCTTGGACGGAACTTCACTTAAATCTTTCTTTCTTGTTACATCTCCGGTCCTCATCCTCTATAAATTTCACCTATTTGTATCGAAATATCGATATTGTTCGTATCGATATTTTCTTTAAGTATCGAGACCAATGGGATGACCCATTGAAGATTATTGACAATTTACCATGAACTTTCCGTTAATTACATCAGACTATAGATTTTAATTTATCGAGGCGCTGAAGTAAAAGTTAGTTTTTATTTACTAATTGAATTTTGTATTTTTTTTTTTGGCCACATAACTAGTTTAAGAATTTTATGATACTTGCGTTTATATTATAATGCTTTACTGGAGCATTGCCATTTTTACTGTTGAACTAATACACGCAACTGGTATAATATATACCTATGTATTTCAATAGGACAAAAATTGGATGAATTGCAACGAGGTAATGTTTGGTGATGGGTGGTTACCGGCCATGATTGTTTGCTGCGTGCAGGTGTTGACAACCATGATCTGACCTTCATATTTATTGGCTATGGTTCTGAGTGTGGTTGCTGTCTGTGGTCAATGATATCTGTTGTTGGAAACATCAATTTGAATATTTTGATTTAAAATGGTACAGTTTATTAGTCAGCGAAGACGAACTATGCGACAACCAACTTCCACAGTTTTGATGTGTAGGTGGCTTTTTTCAAATTCAAAAACCTCCCGCACTATCACTTTTATAGTTTTCTAAAAACCATTGAATACAAAATTTTTTCAACATATTCATACTATAATAATGTTCAAATTAAGTTTTAATTCATGAAATAACGAGGTATTTTAGGGAAAGTGCGTACCTAATTAATTTTATTTTCAAATCATTAATATGTACGTACTCGGGATTTCATACAAGAAGGAGTAATGGAACGAGCACTATGTGTTAAAAATAGGAGGAATGTATTTTGAGACAGAGACAGAGAGAGAGAGAGAGAGAGAGAGAAATATAAAGAAGTATTGCTATCTATCTTTCACCCGTTGTAAATTTATCCGAATCGGATTAAATACACAAAAAAAAAAAATTCACGTGGTTTTGGATACTTTCTTTTATACCATTCTAATAAATTTGACAAACATAATTATGAATGAATTAAGAATGATCTGTAACATTTACAAGCCATAGGCAATGTAATAAATCACTATATTTACGTCTGATGCTGGTAACGAGCATTTTTTTTTTTTTTAAATGCACAAGCATTTGAGCATTTACTTGGCAAATGCTTGAAAAATAAATGCTTGAAATTTAAAAGTATGTGCTCAACAATGAACATTTTCAATAGATCTGGTTTCTGGCCTAAACAAATGAATAATAAGTTTAAAAAAAAATCGATTCTCAAAATACACATTCATTATAATAGCAAAACATTTGTGTGAAATCTAGTGCACTCACACCGATATTTCCTACATTACATTTTAACTCACAGAACATCCTGACTGATTAAGCACATAATTATTTCAACTTGCAAGTTTGCAACTGATTAGGTATATCTTGTTTCAATAGGAAATATTAAAAATGCTCTAACATTCTAAGCAAATGCTGAGCACACTTAAGCTAATATTGAATGCTTGAGCATTTTAAGCATGAGCACGTGCTGAGCAAATACCTGAGCATACTCGGCATTTGCTCTTCAATGATAAATGCTCAAGCATTTAACATCCCTGTTTATGTCTGATTACATTCTCGACAATGAGTGAAAAAGAGACAGCATTACCTTTTAATAGATCTTTCTCCTCTGAACAAGTTCCTGCCCTTTGTTTATGTTTGGCTTATGAGTAGTGCTCATACCAATATCTCTATACTTTGACGTGTAAGTCTCATTAAAGTCTTTGTGTATGTGCGTGTGTATGTATATGTGTGTGTGTGTATATGTGTTATTGTTTTAATCAAAATCAATATCTTAATCATAGTACTTACTCAAATTGCATTCTGGTATTTTTATGTTGCCAGAACTGATTGTGATTCCAAAGGGCCGTAAAGTGGTGCTTCAGGGCTTGTTATTTCATAGTGCCAAAACACATTTGGAGCTATGTTTGTGGCCAATGGCCTTTTTCTGCAATTGCTCCAAACATACATATATCTACTTATATAAAGAAAAAATTAGGTCAAAATGGGGAAATGGGAACAATCGGTTTCTTTTATAATGAAACGATAATTTTTATCATTACCTTAACTCGTTGTGGGGATTCGTCCCGCTGTGAGGCTCGGCCTCCGCCGACAGGCGATACGTCGATCTTTCGATCGACGTATCAAACAATTAAATTACGAACTCGCACATCGTCTATATAGACGATGTGCGGTCGCATACGAAGCGGGCTACGTAATTATATACGTAGCCACTCGCTTATACGTAGCCTGGCGCGGCTCGTATATACCCGCGCCATACAAGCTACGTTCGCCCAACAGTTCCCGCTCTTTTCTGGCACTGTACGCTACGTAGGTTGGCTGCCTATACACACAACGGCGTAGACTTATCGGGACACGGACTTATCCTTCTGACGTGTGGCAACTTACCCGGTTCCCACACACTGGTGACCCCGACGTGATTAGGTAAGTCTCGACTTTGGTAAGTCTTGAGGTACAAGAGGTCTTTGGACCCCTTAAGGCGCTAGCAGCGCTATTACTCCCTCCGGGCGCTAGAAGCGCTGGCGCTAGCAGCGCTTTAAATGAGGTGAGGCTAAACGTAAATATTACTGTTGTGGTGGTTGAAAAATTTTACAACCATTCTCTGGAGTCGTTTTATGTTATTGGTAGTGATCTAGTTTATGCAATTTGCTAGTGATCACTCCCAAATTAAAGTCTGTTAGTGGAATTTTACCCCCCTGAGAAATATATTTGCCAGTCTATTAAGGACTGGGCAGGGATAAACAGCACTGGAGGACCCAAGTGAGAATCATCCTCTCACCCCTCCTGCCTCTGCAGCTAACCTCCAACCTACTGTATCCACATCTGATACAGATAGGAAAGCTAGAAGAACTCAAGCACAATTGTAAGAAATTAATATCTCACAAGAGGAAATAGCAGTTCGCAAATTAAGAAGTGGTAAAATACTTCCTGCAGATTCCGTTTTAGCTGAAACTTCTAGTTTTGTTGCTGAACCACAAATCTTAGGTTGCAACGCAAATACTCTTGGTCAGTCAGTAAACTCTGCAAATCCGCAAAATAGGATGGAATCTCTTGAGGATAGAGCTAGGTTAGCAGCCCAACAAGCTGCAGAAGCCTTGCGCCTACAACAACAGACGCAAGCTGAAAATGAAAGGCTCCATCAAGAGTTAGAACAACTCAGAATACAGCATGAACAACCTCCGGTTCAGCTACCTGCTGGTCATCCCGTTGGTCAAGAAAATTTAGATATTTTCAACCAGTTCATGCGATTCATGGAAATTCGAGAGCAGAACAGAGCTCCGAATGCAAATTTCGATGCAAGAAAAATTAAAATAAAAGTACCAGAGTTCCTCCCAAGGGAAGTAGATGTCTGGTTATCATTACTAGAAGGCAAATTCAAAAAAGAAAAACTCCCAGATGAACTCAGATATGAACACATCTGTGGAGATATGCCAGCTGAAATAATGAGGACTGTTCCAAATATAATGGAATGTCCGAATGATGTAGTCAATAAATATGAGTGGTTCTGTAATAAAATCCGAAACATTTATGGTAAAACCGATGATGAAGCCATCAACCAAGTCATGGGTGGCATGAAACTTGGAGATGAAAAACCTTCAGTATTCATGGCCAAATTAATCAAGACTGGTGGCAAAATGGTTACACCAATGGTAATTGCAAATCAATTTTGTAAGCAATTACCCACCAGTGTGTCACAATTAATATACACACTTGGTGCAAATCGTGCAGAAAATGTAGAAAGACTGGAATATCTAGCCAAGATTGCTGATGATGCCCTACAGGCCAGTGTCAACCGACCTTCTGTAGCTGCCTTATCATCAGAGGTTGAGACTAATGAGCTGAGAGCACAAATAGCCCAGCTAAATAAAAACTTTCGCGAATTAAAAAATGAAAATAGAAACTTAAGAAAACGAATTCAAATCAAAATAATAACTCGAGAAAACGCGATTATAGAAATAATAATAGGCAATCTAGGTCCAGAGACCGAAAGCCTAACAATAGTTCAGAAAGAAGGGGTCGTAGCCCAAGAGGAACTCCCCCTCGCTCAAAATCTAAAAGTCCCAACCGAAAACCATACAACAATAAGTGGTGCTACTACCACAATCTATTTGATGAGAAAGCCACTAAATGCACACCAGAATGTGCCTGGTGGGCTGTAAAAAGGCCTGAGTCATCAAACTAGAACGAGGGGCCCTCTCTGCGGCTGATGTCCCCTCGGAAAAATATTCACGCCGCCTGTTCATAAAGGACAGGACAACTAGGAGAAGGTACTTGGTAGATACAGGTGCAGACCTAAGTATCATACCAGCTAGCAAAACACAAAAAGTACGAACTCCGAAATACTATCTCCGTGCAGCAAATGACCTGAACATTTCTGCCTACGGCTTAGAGACCAGCGAAGTGAACATTGGTCTGAGACGTGACATGACGTGGTCCTTCACCATTGCGGACGTCCCAAATGCGATCCTTGGTGCTGACTTTCTAGCACAATTTGGCTTGTTGGTCGATTTGAAAAATTCTAGGCTTATCGACTCAACTACCGGTATATTTGTGGAAGGCAAATCGCTAATGTACAAAATTGACGAAGCGATAGATAGCTGCAGCAAACTCAATGAGAAGTTGATGAAAATCTTTTCTCATTTCCCTGGCATAAACCAGCCATGTTTCAAACGAGACGCTCCCTATAAACATGACACAGTCCATGTAATTGAAACAAAAGGACAACCATGTACTGCGAGAGCCAGGAGACTTGCTCCTGATAGGCTCAATGCAGCTAAAGAACTATATGATCAAATGATCAAGGAAGGAATAGTCCGACCATCAAATAGTTCTTGGAGCTCGCCGATTCATATGACGAAAAAGGCGAATGGCAAATGGAGAATTGTAGGGGACTACCGTGCCTTAAATGCCCAGACAATCCCTGACCGTTATCCTGTTCCAAATATAATGGACTTTAACGTGAATATGAGGGGAAAGACATTGTTCACTAAAATGGACATAAATTGGGCATTCCACCAAATACCAATGGCCACACAGGATATCCATAAAACCGCGGTTATCACCCCGTTTGGATTATTCGAATATCTTCGAATGCCATTTGGACTTCGCAATTCGGCGCAAACTTTCCAGCGATTTATCAATGGATTGTTTAGAGATTTACCATTTGTATATGCATATCTGGATGATATATGCATATGCTCAGAAGGCGGTGAGGAGGAACACGAGAAACATGTAAGAGCCGTATTACAGCGTATACACACTGCCGGCCTTACTGTCAACCCTGCAAAGTGCGAATATGCACAAGCAACTATTGATTTTCTCGGGTATACAATCTCGACCGAAGGTATTTCTCCAACAAAGACCAGAGTGCAGTCAATCTTAGAGTTCCCAAAACCTAAAACGGTTGCAGACATGCGACGATTCTTGGGGATGGTGAACTTCTATCGACGTTGCATGCCCAATGCAGCTGCTGAACAAAGCAAGCTATTTGCATTGTGCACCACAAACAAAAAACGGGATAAAACTCCTATTGTTTGGGACACCGAAGCTGAAAAAGCCTTCGAAAGTGTTAAAAACCTGCTAGCAAATGCAACATTATTGGCTCACCCAGATGACAGTCTGCCGTTATGCATATCAACCGATGCTTCTGACTTTGCGATTGGTGCGACATTGTACCAAATAAAAAATGACTTAAATCAACCACTCGCATTCTTCTCTAGAAAGCTTTCCAAAGCTGAAAAGAATTACAGTACCTACGATAGGGAATTACTGGCGGTCTATGCTGCAATAAGGCACTTCAGACACCATGTTGAGGGTCGATCGTTCACGGTATATACCGATCATCTTCCCATCACACATGCCTTCACGCAGAAAACTGACCCCGTCTCTCCTAGACGGTTGAGACAGCTAGACCTAATAAGTCAATTCACAACTGATATTCGGTACGTCAAGGGAGAATTAAATATCCCTGCCGACTGTCTGAGTCGAATAAATGCTGTCTCTGCCCCTGCCCAGCTGCCTTATGCTGAAATCGCAAGAGATCAGCTAACAGATTTGGAACTCGAGGAATATTTAACCAATGAGAAAACCAATCTGAAGCTGCGGCAACGTAAAATTCCCGGTACAGATATCTTGGTAACATGTGATATCAGTACAGGCAAGGATAGGCCATTCCTGCCGAAACAATATCGTAAAATGGCGTTCGATAGTGTGCACAATTTGTCACACACAGGACCCAAAAGTACTGCTAATTTAGTAACATCAAGATTTGTTTGGCCACAAGTGAAAGCCGACTGTAACCAATGGGCTAGACAATGTCTGAACTGTCAACAGTCTAAGGTCGGAAGGCACACAAAGTCGCCACTCAAGAAATTTAAAAATACAGAGCGATTCAAAATAATACACATCGATTTGGTCGGTCCATTACCACCATCTCGAGGGAACAGATACCTGCTGACTATGATAGATCGAGTAACCAAATGGACAGAGGCTATCCCATTAAAAGAGATGTCAGCCCCAACAGTGGTTGAAAAACTCTATGAAACATGGATCGCCCGTTTTGGCGTACCTGAAGTCATTGTTACAGACCAAGGTCGCCAATTTGAAAGTTCACTTTTCAATGAACTTGCGTCCAAGCTGGGTGCAAAACACAATCGCACAACAGCATACCACCCCCAAGCCAATGGTGCAGTGGAAAGGTGGCATCGTGCTCTGAAAGCTTCAATCATGGCATCAGACACAAAAAGATGGGCTGATATTTTACCCACCATCTTACTTGGACTCAGATCTGCACTACAGTCAGATACAGGATTTTCTGCTGCGCAGCTTGCGCTCGGCGAAGAGCTACGCTTACCCGGAGACTTTTTTACAACATCTCAAGATGTAAGTCCCGAATTGATGATTCAAAACATCAGAGATGATGCAAACAGCGTCATAACTCAAGCAGCTCGACATGGCCAGCCTAAAGTCTATGTCTCAAAGCACTTGGCCACCACAACTCATGTGTGGGTGCGAGACGACAGACTCAAAGGTGCATTTGAAAAGCCATATGCCGGCCCATACCAGGTTATATCACGAGACGAGAAAAATTTCGTCATAATGATAGCAGGTGAACAAAAAAAAGTCTCAATCGACAGACTTAAACCTGCATTCCTGGTTACCAATGACAAGGAAAGGCTGACAGCAACCATCAGACAAAAGGAATTAGAGGTCAAGCATAATAATGACCCATACCCTACATTGCCTGATAAGACTGACTCACAACAAATTGATAACGAGTTAGTCAAAACAAATAGTGGACAGACAAAAAGTGAAATCAAAAATAATTCACAATACGAAAATAGAATGGAACAAAATTCTGAGTCTAATTCACAAGAGTTAGGATTAGTTACTCCGAAGTTAAATAAAAACAAAAAATCTGTCAAATTTGATGACAACATTTTGGAAATTGAATTTGATCCTTCAAAGCCTATTATCCTTAGAAAAAAAGGTAGGCCTAAAGGTTCATACAAAATTAAAAACATGCTTCCTACTCGCAAGTCTGCCCGTATTGCACAAAGAAATAATAAAAAGAAAAAAACTATGGTAGAAATTGGTAAAAACACCCTAAAAAACAACTAGAGGTAAATTAAAATAATTACCCATGTACCAACAAAACAAATAAATTCGTGGAAAAATAAAAATCGACTTCCGCCTGACTCTGGGTTTGAACCCGTCTCGCGAGTTTCCGAACAAAATCAGCGCACGAAAAATCGCTGGTAAATAATAAAACACGGAAACAAACGAACTTAGACGAAATTCCTACGAAGTAAAGTGCAAAAAGGAATTCGCAAAAACACACTACTATACATGTTAACACACTCATGTGTTTGTGTGCGTAAACAAAGTTCGTTGCCACGACGAAACAAAAAAAACGAAATACTGTTTTTACCTGTTTGCGTAATCCCACGCACATAATAAAAATAATATGAATTCTATTCAAATTATTGCAAATCTGTACTTGACGATTCTGCCAAAACTACAATACCGAAATACATCGAGTTTGGTATCATTTTACTAGTCTTGACAAGACGCTCATCTTTGTGGACGCTAAATGGACAGATAAGGCGAGAGAAAAAACGACCATAGTCGATCAAGTATATTTTGTAAAGCTTCATTCGTGTCTTTGCATTCTGATTGACAACGTCTTATTTGCTCTCTAAAATTTTTCGTATTTTTCTGCTTACACTATATTTGGTGTTGCGATCTTTAAGCCCTGTACTTATTGTACTATCCTGTCTCCCTTGTTTCGAATTTATTTCGACCTGAATTCTCGAAAAATGTCCGATAATTCTTCAAACCTCGGGTGTGTTGAATCGCCTGAAGAGCGTCTGTCCGATGAGATGCGACGACGCTGCAATGTCGATCATACCCGAGAGCTAGCTCAACTCCAGGAGGCTGAGGAAGATGCCCTAATTGGCTACTCTCCCCCTCCGAGCACTGTCCGTGGTATCTTGCGAGAAATGGGTCAAAACACCCCTCGCCTAGACCCTATCCCGGACGACGTACCGCTGGAACAACAGCCATTGGCAATCCCAATGGAGGTTGTCCCCTTGGTAGAGGCCGTGGAACCCATTGTTCCCCCTCCTCCACAGGTGGTCGAAGTTCCAGTATTCCACATACCAGAACCTAGACCGATTCCTGTTCCTGTGGCTATGGTGCCACCCCCTCCTTATATACCTCCCATACGAGAACTAAATAACTCGTCTGCTCGTTTCACCCCATACTCCCGAGGCAATTCCGATCGTGGACGTGGTGCTCCCCGCCATAGGGGCAGAAACAGTCGGCAATCATTTAAAGCCCGACAAGCCGCCCGCACCAACCAATACAGAAGTTTGGGCGCGGCATTAGCTTCCACCATCCACAGTTGGGAGATGGAACGACGAGATAGTAGGAGATAGGGACCATAGATAGGCACACAGCGATTGAATTCCCCCAATTGCTGCGCATGATGTCATTTTTGCGGCGCAAAAATTGGGGGGAGTGCTGTGGGGATTCGTCCCGCTGTGAGGCTCGGCCTCCGCCGACAGGCGATACGTCGATCTTTCGATCGACGTATCAAACAATTAAATTACGAACTCGCACATCGTCTATATAGACGATGTGCGGTCGCATACGAAGCGGGCTACGTAATTATATACGTAGCCACTCGCTTATACGTAGCCTGGCGCGGCTCGTATATACCCGCGCCATACAAGCTACGTTCGCCCAACAGTTCCCGCTCTTTTCCGGCACTGTACGCTACGTAGGTTGGCTGCCTATACACACAACGGCGTAGACTTATCGGGACACGGACTTATCCTTCTGACGTGTGGCAACTTACCCGGTTCCCACACTCGTTTTACTACCAGGTTTGTAAGAAAACTGAGTAGAATGATGTTCGCTTTAGAGCTGAAAAATTTTCATTCGAGAAATTGAAAATTGTTACTTTTTTTGAATTGAAACAATCGTTTCTCATGTCTAGGTATCACTCTTTTTTTCACATTGATAGACGATAAGAAGTATCTGAAAGTTTATTTTTTTCCCCAAATTATAACCAGAAATATTACCTACTCAACTGAAGCAAGTACCTATCACAATAAAGTATTACTGTTCATTTTGCATATTCTTGGCATTTTTGCAACTTTTTTTTTTTTTTTTTTTTCATTATTTGGTTAAAACTTGGTTGTTCCTAAATTGAAATATTTTTCGGTTCATATTATGGAATACTCGTTTTACAAGTTTCTTTTTCTAATTTTCACTAAAAATATCGAAGAAATTTTCTAATTTGATGGCAAGCAAAAAGACCATATTACCTTCAGGCTGCAGTGTATTTTTCACTTCGCATTCAAACACGTCTCGTCTTCTATAACAGTGAATATAGTATTATTAATTAATTAATTTTTTCTGAATTTAAAAATAAGTAGGTAGATGTTTACTGGTCAAGCAGATACTCATTTTGATTAACTGCGGTGTAGCAATTATTGTAGCCTTGTGTTTACTACGCACGATTATGTGGAAAAAAGAAAAAATAATTTTTATTCTACTCACATATTCGTCGGTGAAATGTGACGACTTATTGTGGGATAAAACTGTTCCCGATGATCGCCATAGACAAAACGAAGGCACACCACGTATGTCAGAGGGACGAAAATGGATCACAGAATTATTTGACAAGGCGAAATTTCAGTTTTCTTTGGACGCTAATGTGACAAACGGATGTCGAAAGGATTTTCAGCTGTATAAACGACATCTGACCAATCAGTCAATTTGGGCAGTTCGAAGTAAGATTTATTCGTACGATAGTGGATATTTTACGCTGGAGACTCTGCGCACTGACCAGCTATTAAAATTAATTTTGAGGCCGAATGAATGAATGATATGATTATCGATTGTCTGACATCCTTGAGGCCTGATCTCGCTGGTTCTACTGTACATGGCTGAGGAATTCTCAATCGTAAACGTTATTTAAGCGTTGATTTTGGTTCACGCCCTTCTCGTATCGGTCATCGAGCATATCCAGAATAAGCAAAGCAGGAATAAACCCTATCCTTCTCAGGATTTTCCAATAGAATTTTTTTGCATGCGAATTCTTTATTTCCGATTTTCGCATAAAATAATTTTTTTGTCTTCTTTTTGGATTTCAACCAGTATCAAAAGAAAAAGAAAATCATATTTATGTAGTTACTACAGATATCATGTAAGTTGCAGGGAGTGGTTGAGATTTTGACATAATATCCCAGTAAAATGAGTGTGGAATACCTTGTCCTGAAAAGATATTCTCACCAGAAGGTAAACAGATTTTGCTTGTTCGACCACTTCATATATAAACATATGGGTAAGCCAAAACCTGGGCGAACACTGGCGATTTTAGAGCCAGTTCGGATGGTTTATTTACATGCTGATTTACACACACACCAACACACATACGTAGTAATTACGTATGTTTGTGTGAACAGTCCGGTTGTGTCATTTCTTATAGTGATAAGAAATGATGGGCCAGTTTGGGTATGGAATTGTGACATCATCGCATTGTTGAGATTGGTCACAATTTGGTACTCGTACATTACTTGCATGTATGTGCAAGTAATTACGATCGAACATAATTTGTGCAATTGGTTTAACATCATAGAGACAAATATTAGCCTGCCTTATGGTGGCAACTGTTGTCGATGGTCCAAGCCCCTAAACCTCATACATTGTGAATCCCCACAATGAGGTTTTGAAGTGGAATTAATTGTTACAAATGATTTTAAAACCAAAATATGGTGCATGTCTCCTTTTTGAGTGATTTAAATTCTACATCTCCATACCCTGGGCTGACACCCGAGGGCTCAAATGCATTGCTATTTTGTTTTTTTTTAAATTTTATGCGATATAAGTATACAATAAAATATTTATTTGTGATACAAGTGTATAAAGTAGGTGATTTTGATCTGAGTGTGATGTTTGCAGCACGAGCTGAAGGGGAGTGATGAAAATCACTCGAGCATCAATCACCAACTATAAACACCTGTGTGAAATGCCATTTTTTTCAAACACCTTCCTCCCCATAAAAAACAAAAAAATTGAGATAAATGAGTATTTTGGCAATTGGTAAATATATAAGGGCAAACTACCTACATTTCTGTTAAATCAGGTCTTGTAGAGTAGTGGGTATGGTGCTAGCTTGCTAATTCAGATGTCAGTAGTTCAAATCCTCTTAACAGAGCAACTTTTATGAAAAAAAAAAAAAAATGAAAGAAAATGACTGCAGGTTATGTGCTTCTGAGGACCTATGTATAAAGTGACGCACCCAAGACAATGTATAAAGACAAGTGTATAAAGTAAGATCTTTATACATCGGTTCTAAATGGTTCTAAAATTGCCTGCTTTATAAATGGTCAAGGTGCGTATAAAAATGTAATTTGTCAGCAGATCTTGTAGAAACACTTTTATGTAACAATAATGTACATAAAGTTTGAAACAAAATAATTTTCGTATATGTCTTTCATATCTATTTTAAGAGCTAAGATGCAACTTAGTGAAAAAGAGCATAATTTTTTTTTTCTTCATAAATCAAAATGGGCTTAATCTATGAATTATTTTCTGATTGGAAAACTAAGTATGAATTTAGTCATTGGTATGGCCAAAGAAAATAGTTCACCAATATTTTCCATCAGTACGTAGTTTAGATTTATACATAATTATTATTTCAAGCATGTACATTCATACATGGTGTCATCAATGAGGAGAATAAACGTTCAGAATAAATCATGATTTTTATAATTATTTTTCATAGGTATTAAACGAATATCCTGTAAATCAAAATTATTATAAATAATAGTACCAACATATATAAACATTAAAGATTTAAATAAAGCATGAATAATTATATATATATATGTAAGAATATGTATTCACATTCTTAAAATAACCACAGTTTCTGTCTGTGTTTCGCAATCGCTGATATGGTGAGTTGCAGAGATCTCTCATATATATATTAGATTTGTATTATATTCATCTATTGATGGATTTTAAGTATGGAAAGATGAAAGATGTGTCTACATGATTCTTCATTATTTTCTAAAGAGCTTACAAATCCATCAATACATGCCAAGCTAGTGGGATGATCTTGAGGAAGAAGGAATGCTAATTAGTAAACGATCAGCTCAGTTCTTTCCCTAGTGCGGCTCCCCCTCGAAGAATGGAGATGTAAGAATATGTATTCACATTCTTAAAATAACCACAGTTTCTGTCTGTGTTTCGCACTCGCTGATATAGTGAGTTGCAGAGATCTCTCATATATATATTAGATTTGTATTATATTCATCTATTGATGGATTTTAAGTATGGAAAGATGAAAGATGTGTCTACATGATTCTTCATTATTTTCTAAAGAGCTTACATATATATATATATATATATATATATATTTATATAAAGAAAAAATATTATTATACTTAAATTATTTATAGTAGATAAAGCTATGTTTTGATGGTTGATTTAGAATATTGGCTGTGTTATGCAGGTACATGTATGACTATATATTAACAGAAAATCTCAATATGCTCATCGTCTCTTTGATGATCTTTATGTCTACTTTCATTTGAAGCTTTCCAATAAGAAGATAATAAACAGATTATTATGATTTTGAAAAATACCTATGTCTTTCTTCACTGCCCTGCATCCGAGTTCCTATGATAACTATGAAAAAACGTACATAAAATTTTTTTTTTCACGTAGGTTATTAAATTACTTTAATTTACATTAGAGTAGGTCTATCCATTGTATACATTATTGAATAGGTATCGAGATAAATTTAAAAAAAAACTAGAAATAGTCAGTACAGGGTATGGAGCTGGAGCATTATATTATCATTTATTGAGGATCTCGAGGGATAAAATGGAAATTGTAAAATTTTGAACTGTGAGAGTCGTCCTTCCACAGAGTGATATTCGTCTTTTGCCCATAATTATCATTCTTGGTTCTGGGCCCCGCGAATTTTTCTATATTCATTGCGGATTTCGTCAACCAGATATTGGATAAACCCGTCGTTACTGTTTCCCATAGTGCTGGAATCGTCGGAATGGCCAACCACAAGTGTCCTTGCTGGAAACGTCGTCTTTATGGGTAACTGGTTCGAATGCCGACTAATTTCGGCCTATGGAATTAATGGTCAATTCTGTTTTGCAAACGCCACTTACGATTACGACGTCAAAGAAGATTACAAAAATGTAGAATGGCCATCCCAAGAGTCTTCAGCATGGAACGCGGTTAAAATGGTAACTCTTAGCGAATGATTTTTTCACGAAGTATTTTTCACGCTCATTCTTTTTCTACAGTTATGTTTTCTCGTTGTAAAAATCTTAGTATCGTAAAGATCCGACTCGCCTCAACAGACAAGAACTGAAATGGGGCCTCTGTATTCCCTCTTCATGCACTAGCCAAGATCTGGAAATTTCACTAAATAATGAATTAAAACCAACATTCAAGAAACAAGGAATTAATATTCAGGTCGTGGTAAGCCCAGTGATGTGTTCGAAAAGAGATGAAAAACCGTATCCTAAACAGTACTACTATTTTTGGTAAGTCAATCATTCCTTTTTTAAGCCTACCTAAAGGTGGAGTTTTAAGACTCGATATAATTTTTTCAAAATGGTGTATTTACTTTAGGTATACGTTTGCTGGGTACTTCGCTTTCGTTGTGTCGTGCACGGTTTATGACATGAAATATGGTGAAGGTAAGTATTTGATCTAATTCTAATATTTTTACCAATTTTTATGGGTACCTGAAGACTTGAAAAAAAAAAAAAATTAAATGAACCCAAGCAATGTGAAAAGGCATGTGAACTGCCTTAATAAGACCTAGTAGGCAACTCTTCAGGTACTTAGTAGAAAATTTTGAAAGTATTTATGAAACTGAACGTTGTGAATATGACAGAAGCGAATTTTATGGAATTAATCAACGTTCAGAATAAAATATTAATATTTTCAATAAAGAAGTTACCTCAAAGGTTCAAATCAGTAAGATATTTTTCCTGTTTTCAAAATGTTTGGTCTTATTATCCAAATTAAAATTATTGGTAGGTCCTTTCTACTTAAAAAGTTAAAATCTTCAAACTTCAACTAACAGCTGAGGGGAAATTTTTTACTCTTGATCTTACGGTAGAGGAGAGGACAAGTGGTTGCTGCTTTTCATACCATCAGCCTCTAAATCGTGATCCTGAAGCACATCATGAAGAATTAGCGGGGAAAAAAATGGAAGGTGGCGTAGCATTTTTGGTTCACATGCCGGAAATACAACACCAAAACTCCGCTTCTTCCTTCGCAGCACTGAATTTCTTAGAAAAGGACAAATATTTTGAAAATTGAATCTCTTCACGTTAGTATCTTGAAGAATAAGGGACTCGGAAAAAAAAGTTTCGCACAAACAATATTGCTGACTTAATTGTAAACAAATTTGATTTCTGCTTTTTTGTTCATAGAGTATGCTTCGACGTCATGAAACCGTCATGAGTTAGGGTACTTGGAAAAAAAACATCGTATTAATTTATGCTTGTAGTGATGTTCATGCGGTGGGCTGATGGGCATTTCAAATATGACTTATAGAGGAACCATAATCAAAGATAATATATGTAAGATCGAATGCTTTTCACACCCCCTCCGACCTATTGCCTATGATACGATTGTTTTACTGAAATTGTATATACTTATTTGTTTTCACCTTACATCATTTTCTACACTTTTCAATAACAAAATTGAAGCGGTTTGAATAGGTTGTACAAGTGATAAAATTTATTGGAAGAAAAGTGTTGATGATAACTTACATTTTTTGTGTTACTGGAGGCCTAAAAATGATGTTGAAAAGATTTTGATAATATAAAACTAGTTTACTGTTTCTTAGTAGGTAAATTAATAATATAAATTATTAGTTTATTCAATTGGTAGTGAGGTAAGTTGTTTTATTATACAACAAGTATTTGTATTTATGCGCATAGAAATATGAAGTATAGGCCTCTAGTATACGGCCTAATAAAGTGGTAATTTTCAAAAAACTGATATGTCACTTTTTGGCAATTTTGAGTTAGGCATTGTGTATGATAGAAGAATACCGATTCTAAAAGCTGACAAAAGATGATATCTCAATTGATCATTCTTTATCATTAAATTTGCTTTAGAAAATGGATGATATTTGTCCACACAAACATTTAACTCTCACCCAAAAATTTATCAGTATTAAAAAAACTTGATATGTCATTGATTGTTCGATTGTAAATTACTTTTTGCCAAAACATGATATGACAGGGTAATTTTTTGCCAAAATATGATATTTATGTCACTGCCAAAAGTTGATATTATGTTGTGGAATCTTTCCCCTTTCCATGCATTTTTCAATCAGCTTCGCACTATTTCATTGCACTCAAGATTAACTGAAACAGAACACAGTTCTACTTCTTCATACAGCAATTTACTTAATTTCCTCAATTTACAATTGCAGGTAAACTTCCTTTTTTGTCTTTTGAAAAATTTCAAAAAGTGATATATGAACTTTTTGAAAATAACCACAGTAATTAAGACTGATTTATGGGAAATTTAAATGTGCCATTCCTCTGGCTAATTATCTATAGCCTATAATTTCATTGTAAAATTTTCATTTTCCTGATAATAACAAAATAATAGGTACCATCCATTAATTATATTATTAAATAAGTAGGCTACTATGTTTTGACTACCTATCCTGTATGTCTGTTCATTATGATAGTTCGCAGAAAAAAATTTGATATTTTTTTTATTGAAAATTTTGTTTGAATTAATTTTTATTCGAAAAATTTTAATCTAGCTCTGCAGTGCTTCGATTTACTACATAAAAAATAAAACTTTGGAGGGGGAAAATGCGGCATCAAACACTGAACACAATACTTGGGGAGTGAAATTTTTAGAATAATATTTCCAGCATATTTCCCGATATTTGGGGCAATATCCCAGTTTGTCCTTTGAAATTACTTTTTAACTATGATTTTTATGGTCTCATTCGCCTACACAGGATGTAGAAATTTATATAATTCGTTTTTTTCACTGCATTTTAATGAAGACTCATAGGAGTATAAGCGTAGGTAATTGCGGATTACTTTTTTATTTCTTTAAAATAAATTTTGTTTTATTGGTGTTTTCAGACGCAGAAAGGAGTTTGTATAGAAAATTACTTTCCTCATATTCCCTCGTCAAAAACTGCAAAAACTTGATCAAACCATCACCAGTTGTTCAGAGAACTGCGCATCTTATGAAAGCTGTTGCTACCATTTTTGCACTGTATGCCCATCAAGGATATTTCTATTTTGGGTTTCCAAAATATAATGCCGACGTTATTGAATTGGTAAAATATTACTATTTTTTCTTATATATTATATTAAATAATATTATATTGGCACCGAATGGATGTTATATAATTATTATGGATGTCTTTATGATTTTTCAGCGTTACAAGTCACTGCCTTTTGACCTGGCGCATTCGGCACTGACAGATATATTTCTGCTTGTTAGTGGTTATCTGGCATTCGATTTTGGTATAAAAGAGGTATCGAAAGGAGGTGCCTATTATCTCCTGTTAAGTTTCCTTACAAGGTGGCTGCGGTAAGTGAAAATATTTTTAATTTCAATCAGAAATATTTTAATTACGCAGTTTTCATAATTACTACAACCAAACGAAGATTTACTTAAACATTAGATTAGGTCTTTTTTGAGTGTGACATGGTAAAAAAAAATTTGCTTCTGATTCAAGTTGTAACTTTCCCAGTTTTTTTTTTGTTTTACCTATCACATAATCTGAAACAATATCTTGTTTTTAATCGAACAAAATTCTTGAATTCTAAGAATAGGTACGAAAAAGTTTATCTACTATACAAATATTTATGTAACAAATTTTTTTATTTTATTGTTTAAATTAGTTGGCAAATGATCCCTATACATTTTTCAAAGGTGTAGTCAGCTATTATGTGCTTACCTACCTATGTATTGAAATATTATTAGCCTACTTAAAAATACTTCAACAGCATTTTGAGCTTATATACCGAGTGACCCAAAAGTTGTGCAACCCAAACATTCAAATGTAAAAATTCTAAAAAAGAGATTGAGGGCTGAAATTTTGCACTCTTGTAGGAGTGGGCTACCCGATTATTTATGCAAAATTTCAGCCATGTATCTATAGTAGTCTAATTTTGAGTAATTTTTGATTTTTAGTTTCAATTTTCGTATTTGTGGCAAAACAAACTTTAAAAATTTTAAATGGCCAAAGTTTTCTTAAAATTCTGTAACTCGTCACAATAATGAAGGATGATTACCAGATTTTAAGCAGGTAAAGTTTCACTTTCTTATATTAATTTTTTTTTAAGAGAATTTTTCTAGAAATCTGTACGCATAAAAAACGAATCAAAAAATTTTAAACTGCAAAAATAATTTTCAAAAAATTTTGAAACATGGGACAATGATAGGGAAATGGTTACTCAATTATGTGATTATGCAACTTTTTGTACGCACTGAATAAAAAGTTGCATAACTGCTCATTGCAGGTGTTATCAAGAAAAAAACATTGACATATGAAAAGTTGCATACTCAAACAAATTTAGGGAAACTATTATGACAAAATTCTGCTGTAAAGTGAAGTACTACACCGAAGTGCGGATCAATGGAGAGGATGAAATAAAATTTTTGAAATTTAAAAATTTTTTTTATTTGTTTTGAAAGCATGGTATAGACCATAAAAAAAGTTCTTAAAAAAATAAGGATGAAGGTACTGAAATGAAACTTTACCCATTTAATCAGGTAATCATTCTTTATTACTGTACCAAGTTTCAGAATTTTTTGAGAACTTTTACCAGTAAATATTTTTCAAAATTTATTTTTTCAACATGGAAAAATTATAAATAAAAATCAAAAATTCCTTAAAGTTAGATGATTACAGATAGAGAGCTGAAACTTTGCATGAACAATTGAGTAACCAACTTCTGCAACTGTGCCAAGATTCAGCCTTGTATCTCTTTTTTCAAAATTTTTACATTTGAAGGTTTGGGCTGCGTGACTTTTGGGTCACCCGGTATTATACCATTGTTAACTATAAATTTTTCAGCAAATGGGAACGTTTTTGAACAGGTTTAAAATAGGTTTTTCTTTCCTTCTGAAGAACTTAATCTGACTGATTATGGTCCTCTTTTTGTGTGTGAACGTTTCACTCGGTCATTTGTTTTACTCTAATTAATATCTGTTCATATTGTTTGTTGGTTGTTAATTCTTCAAAATTAACTCCAGCTGATGATCTATATAGATTGTTGCTACATCTAATTTATAATATTCATGCCTACAACGATTCTTATATAAATTGACTTTTATGCACAATATCATAGACCTGTAATTAGCACGGTATTTAACTGAAAAGAAGAGAAAAATCGGGAAATGCTAGTGGATGAATCGCACGGAAACAAGATACTTTTTTTTTTTACTTTACAATTTTTTTCTCCTCATTGAGCCTATTGAGGTATCAATGTTAAATAAACTCAGATGAAAGAGAAAAACTGTTTCTTGAATTTTCTTTTTTTTCTGTTATAAATAAAAGTGTTAAAGCATAGTAAGAGAAAGGCTGGTAAGAGTGCACTTAGTGTTATATTGTCAACCCTACAGCCCCCTGATATCCCACAATTCACAAAGTTTTGTGTTAAATACTCTAATCTATTAGCTGTAGTTTACTGCTGGTTTCAGATTGGTAACTTGATTTTTAATCCCAAAATTTAAATTAAAAAAAATAATTTAAATGCGTATTCTTACCCGCCTAGGTTGGTAAGAGTACTCACTGGGGGTTCTAAGAGTACACACTTTGAAAAACATACCAAAACCACCGGAATTCAAAAAAATTATGATGTATAATCAATTTTGAAATATTATCATTTTTCCAGTAAAATCTGAGTATTAACAAAGACTGGTAAAAATTTCTTTTACTGATTATATGCTTTTAAATATTGACATCACCAATTTCCACTAACTGAGCCCTATAATTCCTGAATTTTTTTCATGCTCAGAAATTTTCTTCTCGAACAGGATACATGAGAATATATTTGTTCAACAAACTAGTTTTCTCCTTTCCCTCCTTTTCTTTCTCAAAAAATCGTGTTTTGAGTATTGATATCTTGCCTTCAGACTATATGCGTACGTACTCTTAGCTCACTAACACCTGTTTTGTAAAAATTTCTATAAAAAAATAGACATTGTAATTTTTACAAATATTTTCCTGGGTATGCTTTTAGATACATACACAATAAATATTATTCAGTTTCTGATGTCAATTAGAAAAAAAAAATTATTTTCATGTAGGTACTACAATTTTATCACAGAAAGTAGTTTAAAACAGATAAAAACAGTTTTTATCATATTACAAATCACATAGCCAACCTAATATTGAGGTATTTAGTACACAAGGTCTGGATAATTATGAAGCTGTTCATTAGAAAATTGACATATTATAGATTAGTGCAGCCAGTAGTGACTTCAATATTGGGAAAAAATATTGATATTAGATATCGTATCATATCAAAAATCAAATTTCAATACTGATATTATATCGGTCAAAAAATATCGATATTAGAAATATCAATATAGACTTTTCCCATTGTTTTGTGATGTCCAGTCTGGTATTCTTCATTACACTTCTGTTGAAAATAAATTCATTTTTTTAAATTTTCATTTTTTATTCTCAAAATTCAAAATCAAATTTATTTGGAGAAAAATAAAGGAAATGTAAATTCGAATAAATTTTTTGATAACTGATAAGGTATAAAATTGAGATTTTTGAATTTTGATATTTTTTATTTGATATTAAGGTGAAAATATAGTTAAGTGAAAATATCTATAAGTGCAAATGTTGGTTTGTGCAATATCTGTTGGTTATACCAATCATCCTCTCCTCACTCCTTGACTCACTGCATTGTATGTAATCATATATTGTATTATGTAAATCCGTTCTCATTAATCTTTATATGACATTAACTCGCATTTAACTTGATACTTGTTCCATATTGATTTTTAAAACTTTGATTATTACATTCTTTTGAGTAGATTGAACACTGTTGTCTGTTTCTTCTATTAAAATGCACTCTCAGACCTCTACATGGTAGCATCGCTCGGAACATTTTTGGTAATACTGTATTTTTTCTTAAGTTAGGTAACTTGAACCAACATTTTGAATGTAAATCTTTTGTGTAATTCATCCACATCATTTGGTTTGGTGAATAATAGTTACCTATATTATCAAAATTGTAATTTGGTCAACTTGTCATCATTTAGAGTGACTGCAGGCTAATGACCTGGCCTGCTTGTGTAGGACAATAATTGAGGTACAAATTGGAATCAAAACTGTCTTGTGTCATCTCCCAAAGTTGTCAGTTGGTAAAAGGATAAATTAGTACTTTATACATCACTTGCTAAATCATTTTGAATATTACTCGGATACAGTGCGTACCTTTCAGATAAGATAATACATTTTATCTGGATGAATCACAATGATATACTTATTATTTTTATATAAGTTATTCAATTAAATGTTCAAAATGTAATTCGGTAGTTAACCTACCAATCACAATTACAGTATTGTTTACATTGTATAGATGAAAAGTGAAACTGAAGGGTTTTTGTTAGCAAAAAAACAACAAAAAACACCTCAGAGACTTTGGTTTCAATATACTACGTTATCTGAAAACTCAAAAAGTGATGTCAACATCACTAGAAATTTCAATTATATTTATTCTTCCTTCAATTACTTACTTTTGAGTGATATTAATTACGATGTTATTTGCCTTTTCAGTATGTGTATTCCTTTTGGTATCGTAATTTATCTCATTATTTACGTAATTCCATTTTCAAGCGATGGGCCTCTATGGAATTATTACACATTGAAAGAAGCTGCTAATTGTCAAGAGAATTGGTGGACCAGTATTTTAGCACTAGCTAACATTGTTAATGTTGAAAGACAAGTATGTGAATTTTTTTGCGTTAAATATGCAGGATTGTAACAAGTGCACGTGCATACGATGAGTTATTAGTTCTTTGTTTTTTTTATGTTTTTTTTTAGTGTACCATAATCAGTTGGTTCATCTCTGTGGATCTTCACTTGACAATTATAGCCAGTTTCTTAATGTATACAATTTATAGAAATCACAAAATTGGAGCCATCTTGACAGTTATTGTATTCTTTGCTGGAATGATATTTACTTTCATGGTTGTATATGTTAGAAGGTTGAATGGTGTATTTATGTTTTATATGAGGTAAGCAAATTTTTCTCGCATTTTCTTCATCACTCAAATTTAAATAATTGAAGACTAAAAAACAATGCAGTCAAGAGAGAGAAATAAATCTTATTGAAAAATTTTTTCAATGTTTGATGAAAGTAGACGGCGTACATTTGAAAAGTTTTGTTAAAATTGAATTTTTTTCTTACACTGCACTCCACCCATCTAACTATAGAGGAGTGTACCTACTCTATAATTTGTTTGGAAGATGACTCGAAGAAATCCGAATGTCAACCCATTTCATAATAGTAGAGTGGTCTATTTGGAGTTACTCTGTGTGGTATGCCAAGGGAGGGTCAATAAGACGATCCCCCTGCAGTCACTATAGTATTTCTTACTACCATTGACACATCACCTACACTGGCTGGTGGCCACAGAATTACCACCACTCAATTCTAAATGGCCTACTAGGTATCCACTGACTCAAATTTCAACCATGTCTGGGAATAAATTCTTACTTCCTTATACTTTGGCTATTTCCAAAACTGCAGAAAAACTCACCCAAAATGCCATTAATACAGAAGCCACGTATCACATAAACCAAAAACTACCCCATTGCCAATTAAAAAGAAATCAACATATCGTTAATATAAAAGCATATAGGAATATTTAAATAAGAATTAGCAAACATATTAGAGATATAAAAAAGATCGTCATATAAAATTTAAGTCTGTATAAGTCAGATATGTACAGCAATAATATATAATGTGCATTTGCACAGAGCATAAAAATGAGTGAGTGACGGACAAGAAAAAGTTATTAATAATTATGTATAAGTAAAACAGTCTAAGGAAAAAGAGAGGGAAAAAATAATTGGTGTGGGAATAAGAAAAAATAACTATTGGCTGAATTTCTGATTCCACGGCAATATCTTCAATGGGTGAAGAGAAATAAAATGAAGTAATGAGAATACAATGAATGGGTGAAAGATAAAGATGCAAAAGTACCGAAAGAAGTGAGTGACTAGAAAAAGAGTGAAAAAGAGTGAAAAAGATGAAATGATTGAACACGAAATGTATGAACTGAATGAAGATGCCAGTCCATGGAGATGTGTATGGAAGTATAGAATAATAATTTAGTAGAAGTACGGAAAAAAGTATTAAATCTAAATTTGCCTAAAGATAATTTTGACTGGTGGTTTTTTCAAATGTGTTATTTATTATTTTTTAATTTTGAATTTGAATAAGCCGTATGCGTCATCTGAATTGTTCCATAATCCAGGTAGGATGACATCTGAACATCTCCCAAATAGATCTGATCACAAGAGGGTAGAAGTGGATGATGTTTCATAATTTATTTTTAGGAAATGGTTGATCAGTTGATCGGATTTTTATAATTTTTTGTTTGTTTTGTTGATGAAACGATTGCTTAGTTTATTTAAGTGGCTTCCATAAATAACAAAAAAAATCTCACTTTGATGACATAATTTCATCATAAAACGCATTCCAAGCTTATTCAGTTTCACTGGCACCATACAAAATTCCTACTTAGTGCGGAAAATATGACTAAGTGAGGAACAATCCAATGCTTATGCACTTTAACTTGCAACATTGCTTGAATCCCATCCTTGCGGCCATTAATATCTGTCTTCTTTTCAATTTTTTTTTCTGTTTTTTTCATGCCTCCATTTTCTACAAGAAACTGTTCCTGCTTTTAGGAATTTTGTTTGGTTTTTCAATGCCTATTAAATTAATTCTGGTCAAAATAAGACACACTTCTATTCAGAGACATACTTACAACTAAAAAGAGATCTCAAACGCTCCGTTTGCTTTGTGGTTTAAAAACAGCTAAAATATAGAAAAGAAGCAATTGGAGTTGTACATTCTGCGAATCTAAAGCTGCGCATATTTCTCTACGAAAATAGACATATCCATACCAATTTGATACACACACACACTATCAAGATACGACACGCATGCGCACTAACTCATATCCCAAATCAGAACATTCTATCTTTGACGTTTTTTTTGTTTTTTTTCTGCATCTTCTCAACGAAATACGAGTTTATTATTCTGCGTCAGCCAATTTGAAACCGTTCAATTTTTGTGCCAAATAATAGCGCTTTAGAAGATCCGAGAAAAATAGAAGACTTCAATTACCAATACATCGCCACTTATGCCCGGATCTCGCCATATTTCACTGGCTTCATAACAGCTATCATCGCTCATATTTTGAAGAAAAAAGAATACCAATTTTCGAGGGTAGGTTAGCCGTTCATAAATTTATTAAAAGTACCTAAGTTGTTTTTTAAATGTTTTCGTATTCATTGCAGTCATAAATAAAATGCGTTAAATTTTTCAGCCGACAATGAGGGCAACTTTCTTACCCAGCGTGGCAGTCACCGAACTTTATCAAATGTACTCTTTCGTATTCTACGGATATGGACGAGAATATAATGCGTTTGAAAATGCAATCTACGCAGCTACACATCGATGGATTTTCGTAGCACCCTATGCTTGGGGTCTTTGCACTTTCGCCACATCAGACCCAGGTTAGAAAAAGTCCAAATAAATTATAAATTGGAGTCGTTTCCCAAAACACGCGAGTTTTCCGTTCATTTTTAAATCAAATTATTCCTCGGGCCGCCATCAGTCCCTCCAAAAAAAGGTTAGAACCAACTATTCGTAAATTATTGGGCCATATATTGAAGGTTATTTTTTTGAAACGCTGAGCTCAAATTTACAATCCATTTTTGAATTAAACCGTTTGTTAGACTGTGATCCAGAAAAGGGGATTAACACCAACTTTTCATAAATTATTAAGTGTACTTAGTATGCATGGTCGGACATTTTTGTTAAGTCCCCGAGCTAACATGAGCGTCAATTTTTAAAATGAACATCTCATTGGGGCCCAGGGACTTGCCAAAAGAAGTTGTACTGATTTTCCATATTTTATTAAATTCCTTATAATGTTGGAAAAAGAAAAAAAAAAGTGCGTGTGGAATACCTTGTCGTGAGAGATATTCACACTAGAAGGTCTTCAACAGTATTTGCGTGTTCTGCCACTTCATACGATTAAATATGGGAGAGCCAAATCCTCGGCAAACACTGGCGATTTTTGAGCCGGTTCTGAGAGTTTAAATACAGGATTTGGTACACGCACACAGACACACATGCATACGTATGTGTACGTAATTATGTTATGCTTACGTCGTTTCTTGTCTCCGTTGAGGTGATAAGAAACGACGCAGTGCGTTTGGTACCAGGTCGTGACATTACCGAGATCGTTATCAGGTAATTGATCTCAGCCCGTACAATGTATCTTACCTGTACGTACGTACAGGTACGAACATACAAACGCACCAGTGTAAATTTGTTTAACGTCATAAAGACGATTATTGCCAGCCTTTGGGCGGCGACTGTTGTCAAGGGGTGCGAGCCCCTATTACCTCATACGAGTAATGTCCCCACAGTGCGCTTTGGTGTCTATAAGCAAGCAGACTAAATCATTTAATGGGGTACTTACACATTTTTATTTTTGTGGCTGGTTTCGTTGTTTTATGGAAGATAATTCGCTGTATCAGTAAGGAAACAACACATTTTGTTGATTTTGTTACTGTACGTGTGTTGAATACGATGAAATACATACTCACGCTAACAAATATTTCTCACTTCTCTCTTTCCTCCTGCAAAATTTACACCAAAACTTGTACTAAGATTTGTGTCGGCTTTTTTCACCTTTCAGTTTTTATCTGGTTATGAAAATAGAATTGTGCACTACATTAAAAAGCGTGCTTCAGCGCCTATAAGCAAGCTGCATGAATTATTAATAATTTAATGTAGTACACATTCCTATTTTGTCTGGCTGGTGACACTGCACAAGGTTTGAACAAAAGGTTGATAGGAATACGCAGGTATAGTAACGTGCAAAACAGAATAATTTCATTCCCTAAAAATGTTACCTGTGTGTGATAGCAACTACCTGTATAAATGTTACATGAATTAGCCCTCTATAGCATATACGTATACTTAAAGGTTCACTCGTAGTGCTGGTACACATAGTGGCTGTGTACACTGGGTGTGACGATGTATTAACGTGAATTACCTATATGAGAGGAAACATATTGTTACTGCAGAGTATGAAATATAATAGAGGATGCATGTTCATCTAAATGATGCGATGAAAAACAGTACCTTTTTCAAAGCTGTTTGTCCCCACTCTTTCGGTACTGAATTCAAATTTCCTTGCCCCTCATTCGGGCCAATAGGCAATGATCAGAATTTTTTTGCCAAATAATTTAATCAAACGAATGAATAAATATAATTATTAATTTATAAATAATAATTAACACGAATTTCGTAGATAAAAATGAGATTGAAAATTATTGGTATCTTAGCAACGGCGGATATTTTGATGGTAAAAATGGTGCAATTTTTTGTTTCGCATGCGTCCTTTATTGTATTTAATGCTCTGTGATTATTATAAGACCTCGTATAATTGGTGAAAACCACGAAATTCGTTTTTTGTTAGTGTGCATGTGTCGAATACAATTAAATACACATGCCGAATAACAAATTTTTCTTATTTCTCACTTTCCTTCTATTCTTTTCCTGAAATTTGCACTGAAATTCATTTCGCCATTTTTACTTTTCAGTTTTCACCCATTTAGTAAAAATAGATATGTGTTAGTATAAGTACCATATTAACAAGAGTGGTTAAAATTGAAACACCTAATTTATTTGTGATTATTTTTCTCTGATTTACATGTGAGGTTTAAATGAGGAAATTTTCTGATGAGTTTCATCAAAATTGGCAGTTTAATAACACGAAATTTTGAATTATGATTGAATTTGCAAACTGATTATCTCTGCCAAGTAATGCTGGCTATAAGTTTTATTTCGGTTAAAATATAATTCTCTTATGGCTTCTGGATGAAGGTTTGTATTTTGAAACATTAAAAATATGGAAGTTAAACGTTTGCTGCGTATACTGTAGTATATTCATATTTTTGTTTTTCTTTATATCTTTAGAATCGAACACTTTATACCCAGGGAAGGGTGTGATTTGCTTATAATTTGGAAACTTGACGCGTCATGTGTCATGTAATTTACACTAATCAAAAAGTTGAACTGAACAAAAATTAAAAATTGTAGCTTTCAGATTCCGTAAATGGTTTAGTGCGCATATTTTATAAGAATTTCGCCCCTTTTCTTAAATTTAAGGCATATTTTATTCGTATATTTTCTTATTTGTTACTGAATAATGTTAGCTAGCAATTTTGGGCTTTCATTAAGATTATGTGAGAACTATTAAACTATGCAGGCTAATCATTAGGTGTAATTACTTGGTACGTTCATGTTTCTACTTGAATCATGAGAAAACTTTTTTTTTATTTCAGATAAAATTTTTGCAAGTCTAGTTAAAAGTAAAGTTGCCATAATTATGGGACGTTTGAGTTATTCTACATTTCTTTTGAATACAGTCATTCTCACCATAGTATATTCGTTGCAAGCTAGTTTGATGCCAACATCAAATGATACAAATTTGGTGGGTATTTATTTACCTTAATAGATGCTTGGCACATTAATAGGTAACGTATTTAATATAATTATTTAAAACTCTGTTGTGTGAAAATTTACAGTATTGGTTGACAGCTGCACTAATTTTGATGTCGTATGTTATTGGCTTTTTTTTCCATATATTCATTGAAGCTCCAATTTTTAATGTAGTAAAAATTCTGATGACGATACTGGCGAGGTATGATATTGATTTTAGATATTGTTTAAAAGAATGAAAAAAAAAATTGATTTACGTATTGATTGTGCAATTTTCAAAGGCCAAAAAAGAAATCTAAGGCTGCAGACGATGGCATTATTCGAACGGATAAAGATATTGAAGAATTTACGAATGAGAGGTAAATATTTTAAGAAATACATTCATTTCGAATATCATTTGAACTACTCTCTTATTTTCATAACATCATTGATTATTAATTGAATAATATTATTGTCTTAACAGTTTTGTTCCCTCCAATGGAAATAGAAGAATATTCGATCTGAATTCTTCAACGAATATTGTGGTAGCAATAGGGGACGAAAATTATAAATTTTAGAATAATGTTTTTCTATATAGGTACCTATATACTCATATGAATAATCTAAGTACTTATTCTCTTTCATATCTCTAATATTTATGAGTGAAGCATTACCTACTTTCATTGTGGTTTATGAACTGTGCATCATTTCATAATTTAAACCAGTGCTCTGAGAAAAGCCTGCTTTTTTTAAACTTTTTATGATTTTTTGTTTTGTAACATAAGGTGTAAATGCAATCCAGTATACTTATTTATACTTTACTATCGTTTTTTTTTTCCTATCAATAATTCGACTAACTATTCAGAAAATGTGGAAAGTTTCAGGTCAGTTCATGAAAAAATCAAAAAAAAAAAAAAAAAATCAATAATATCAATCTAGGTGTGAACATTTGTACCTAATCTATTAGGATATAAGTATTAAAATTAAACATTCGTTTCTCTGGCTGAGCATTCTACGGACACTCCCATCATACTAATTTTATCAAGTCTACAAATGTTGCTAATTCCTTTCATGGGCTACATCTTCGTGTAAAAATTTTTGACATTTATCCAGTTGTTTCGAAAAGTATGGTTCTCGAAGTTTTACAAATCCACTTTGTTATCATACCTATAACTCCAGTAAAGTGAAAGATTTTAGTACCTAGTCAGAAACTATGAAGGATTGGTTTGATATTGAATTTGAGAAAAATCGGTCAACTGGTTTTCGAATAGCAGCCATTACAAAATATACATTTACTGCGATTGATGCGTGGAAGAGATACGTATTTCAATTTTAAGTATAACGATGTTCTTGTTCAATAGGCATAATAATTTCACTAACTTGTAATGACGAATATTTAGATAGCAATTAAAGTAGGTAGGTATGTATTTATTTATATTCCTAAATATCATTCTACATGAAATCATTCCACAGTTTTTGTCCCTCTCAAGTTATAACAGATCCATCACTGTCTCAGCTTTATAAGTCGAGACAACTGTTTTTACTCAGTTTTCTTGTAAACGGGGAATTAAAATTGTTCTTACAAAAGGATTAAGGGTGGGGATGATAAAAATTATCCGTTTTATGAGAAAAGAAAAAGATTGATAGGTATCATTTTCCCATTTTGACCTAATTTTTTTAAATATATTATAATATTTACCTAAGTATATGAAGTGTGATTTAGATTAACACGTACCATAGGAAGTACCCATTTGGTGCGATTTAATTGGGATCAATGTGGAAAAAGGACCAGTTGATTCAAGTTAACTCGCAGCATCTTTCCAAAGAAGAAAATTATGAGAAATTTGAATTTTAGTAGTTAGCAAAAGATAAAAAGACACGTCTTTCACACCGCAGCGACCCTCATTATTTTCTTGGTTAGCTCAAGTTGCAATGAGAAAAATAAAAAAGTAAAATAAAAAATTTGCCTATAATCTCATAAGATCCGTTGAGTTCTGGTATAGGTATCAAATAAACTCAATTCCTAAATAATATCTCTGTTTTCCCCATAGTTAATCAACTTTTATAAATAGTTAATTAATACAGACTATAAGGTATTATAATTACAAATGGAACTCAAGGATGATGATTGATAAATCGGAAGCGTAGTAAAATGTGAAAAGATCTAAAAGATAATAACTTAGCGGTGTAATGAGAAGTGTTCACACTCACTGAACTCAGTCCGTTTTTAACCAGACCACAAAATAATATGTTTCTCATTCATGTTTATTATAATATCAAAGTACAAGTCAATCATTAAAAGTTCTTCAAACCTCAGAAATTCACTTTATCTCTTTGGTGTTCAATTTAATTTTGCGTTACTGAATCCTGAAGAAGATCGCACAAGTTATGAAAAATAATTTTAACATCACCATCATACATAACAAGTATCACAGTCGATTTGTTCAATGGCTCCATAACATCAAGTTTGTTTAACTTCAATTCTAGGCCTCAACATGGGTAATTATTATATATAATTTATCTCATTTATTCAACTTTAAAGAAGATCGTTTTCACTTAGGTCTTTTACAATTTAGTTGTAGGGAGTTGTGTGAGATACCATGAGGCAAGACTTCATGGTTCCAAGTAGTATGTAGGCAAGCTCATTTCAATTATTTCCATTATGTTATCTAGGACATCTGATATTTTATGAAGTCTGCGGTCTTGGGATGTCTGTTCAGTTTTCATCTTTTTGGATAACAATATTTTTTATCAAATTTTCAAAAATAATCATACGACAACCATTTTCAAATGTCAGAAATTTTCATTATATGCCAACAGGTGTGGTAACTTGCCACACAAACACAACCCTATAGGCTCTAAAATTAATACAAACTAATATCATGCGCATTTTGAGGTTCCTTACACGACTTCGGGTGTCAAGACACCAGATCCGATAACACATGTTGGAATTGCAAATCGCCAGATTAAGGGTCAAAATACCTGGAAAGCTCAGATAGCCAGTTCAAGATTTGGTTCTCACTAACTCCTGAAGCTTGACATTTTAAAAATAGATTGAAAAACTGAAATAGTTATGGTAAATTTTGTAATCCCCCAAAATGAAATATACACACGTGGAATAGTAGCCACCCCAATCATTTCACCCATGTGGAACTTTAGAGCAACGTAACAAAAATACAGAACGTTATTTTATCTGGATTTTTATTATAAAAGTAAACACAAAAACGCATTACAATTCGAATACAAAACGAAAGAAATGTAATGAAGAAAATGAAATTTTAAAATTCATAACATTATGAAAATGTGGCTGAAGGCTTCGAGTTAAGTGGAACAAGTGAAAAATGAGATAACTTTTCCAGTACGAGATGAAACGAAGAGTGCCTGGGCTTATCTCCGCAGACAGGTGGCGAACCTCCATCAGAGGAGATAAAGTCAGGTAAGGTAAAAATTTCCCTTTTTCGGAGACATGTACGTCTTTGAAAGAAGGAAATTATTAACAGGTAAAAAACTGGGTTACCTGACCTAGTTCATAAACCTGTGAACTTAGGCAGTAAAGATCGCAAACTTGCCTAGTTTATCTCATGTTCTTATTTTATTTATTTATTTTTATATATATATAATTATTTTTCTTCGTTAAGACAATGTACATTTTTTAGCATTGCTTGCTATGTCAGTTTTTTTGTTGTTTTTCAGATAATACTGAATTAACAAATTGCCTTGCAGAGCTAACAGGCATTTCAGGCATTTTTTTTTTTTTTTTTTTTTCAGCATCGATCAATAAACAAAAACATTAACCCCAGTGATAATCAGTTACCAGTAGACCTGGTAAACAAAAAAATATAAAATCGCAAAGAACTCAATAGTTCTCATTCCATTTCGAGTTTACCTTCTTCATTGCTACCCACCTATAAGTTTTGCGAGATTTTTTTTTTTTTAGTTATCGCCAACAGTATTTAAAATAATTTTATGCAAACAAAATTGTAAGTAGGTAGCTACTTATATTAATATTATAAGTTGATACCCAGGGCTGTACCTAGCTTTTTTTGCCACCCTGTGCGAACAAACTTTTTGACGCCCTTCCATTACTTAAATCAGAATGATTTTCTTTGTCGTCATCCAGACGATGTATCAGACCTACGACGATGTATTTTATTAGGTTTTTTTTTTGTTTTTTGGTTAGTATGGCGCCCTTGCACTCTGCCATCCTGTGCAAATGCACAGATCGCACGTACCTAGTTACAGCCCTGTTGATACCAGTTGCTGGAAACTGTGGTTGATGAGAATTGCGTCATCGTCGTTGAGCAAAAAAATATTGCCCCTTTTTGTAATGGTTTCTTACCACCCTGGGTGAACCAGCAAATGAAATGTTTCACAGATAACCTTGAATTTTACAATACATCAGTAATTTCATAAAATTTTACTTTTGGTTAATGTATAATCAAATTCTAATGCGTTAAGAAATGGGTAAAATAAGAGAAAGAAAAATTTTCAATATCAAACACGAAAAGTGTCCCATCTACTTCGGTACCCATATTTTACTCTTTCAGCATTTGAATACGTCCTATCTTCTTCGACAGTGAATATTATGTAAAAAAATTAATTTGTTTTTTCCTCAAAATAAATTCATTTTTCCCCAATTATTTAATGTAAGTTTCAGTGCAGTAATTATTGTATTGTTTCCTACACACGTTTGAAAGTATTGGACAAGGAGGCTAATTGTCCGATGTAGCAAGCAGATGAATCAGATGATGAAATATAATTATTAAACTATTAAAATGAAAAACACCATGTACCGCACCAAGAGAATAGGTTTATTTTATAAAAGAAACAATTGAGTGAAAATCACTTAAAAGAGCAAAACAACAGAATGAACGAAACATAATTATAGACGAACATAATAGCTAGTCACAGATATCAATCAGTGTAGCCAACTAGTACTCGACCAAAATACAAATAGTTCCAACAGAAAGAATGTGGAAACAAAAAGAAATAATAATTTTTATACTATTAACTGTATATTCGTGGGTGAAATGTGACGAATTGTTGTCTGAAAAAATTATTCAGGTTGATCGAAACGATATTTCTACAAGTAGACAAAACGGAACGAAAATGGATTACAAAATTATTTGAAAAGGCGAAATTTCAGTTTTCTTTGGGCGCTAACGTAACTGGTGAAAGTCAAAGGATTTTCAGCTCTATAAACAACACTTAAGCAATCAGTCAATTTGGGCAGTTCGAAGTAAGATACTTTTAGTCTAATGGCAATAGCTTTTTCTCCTTGCGGGACTTTTTGAACAGACCTAATATTAAATTAATTTTAAAGCTGAATGCACGAAGGATAGGTACTTATTAAATGAGAGATTCGCATATGAAGATAAGAAATTGCCATGTTACAGTCTAAGTATTATTTTAGCATTATTCATGCATCAGGCCCTTAGAGTATCAATCGTCGAGGAACATACTTACACGCGTTACGGCCAATGTTGTGAATCCGGGCAACAACGTCAATGTCTGGTCATTCAAGTGAATGCCCACCATGTTTAGATATTGAAGTGAATAACAATGAATTCACTGGACATTCACTTTATTAACTGTTTCTTAGATGGAGAACACAAGTTTTTGTTTTTCAAATTCACACTCAAAAATTTTAAAACATCAAGACATGAGATGGTCAGATAGTAGAACAGAAAGTTTGTCTATGAGGAGCCCGTTCTTCTCAGTTTTTCATTTGAAAAATGAACAAAATACGCTTGATTTTATTTCTTGAACATGCCCACTTATTAACCTGGGCTAATCTTTTTATGCTGTCCTTATTAGATATGCTTTAATGACAAAATTAGAATTTTTTTATTTTTCCTTGAAATTTTAATTTTCATTCTTTCATTCATTTTTTTCCCTTCCAAAATTTGTTCTCTTAATCTAATTTTTGTTTTAATTGGCTGGTTTTCTGAAATCCTACATTTTCCAGTGAAATGGCTGATGCACTAATGTTTACTTTTTTTTTCTTTCTTTAGTTTCTCCGCACCCCTAAAATGTGCCACCCTGGATGCGTAGCCCATTCTGCTGTATGGTTAGGACGGCCCTGCCAAAAACCTAAATCCTGATGAAGATTACCTCTAAAAAAGAAATTTCAGCACCTACTGAGTTTGATATCCACACCTCCAGTGTGTTGAACATGCACTTAGATACAGAGCTGCAAGAACCTACGGTGTATGGTGAATATATTCCAAATAATTATATATACTTACGTCAATAATGCGACTAAAATTGACTAACCCCAGCCCATAATTCCTTACTATAGGAACTTCCATGTAAAGAATCGGTACATATATAGGACGCATAGCATAGGGCACACACTCACAATATGATGACTGACAAAGACTGACTGTGGTGTTAAACAAATCAAACGTGGTGGTTTACCTTGGTACCACCTTCTGATATTAATTACTGTGGCAACTACTGTGCCACGAGTACCTAATAGTTTATCTGTCTATATGAGGCAACCCCGTAGCCTAACTAGTGTGGAGGTTGACTTTTATTGACAGATAAACAGCTGTGTTGGCTGTTTGAATCTCCAATCCTCTGATACCTACACTGGTGACTTTGACATATAGTGAGAGATTTGGTTTCAGCGCCATCTCTTCGAATATGCCTGTACTCTCGCCCACCTATACACCACAATCCACCTCTCCCTTACTGACGCATATTGGGCCGAGACTGCTACGACAGCAGTGGTTTGTGGCAGCTGCAAACAAGGCTTCATGGTGTCCCTTTTGCGCTCCACATCTCACCGTGTGGTGCTCCCTTACTCGTACCTTCAGCACTGAGGAAAGGCGGATGTGCTGACTACCACACCACAAGTACCTAATGGTTCATCTGTCTATACAAAGCCACCCCGTAGCCTAAATAGTAGGAAGGTTGACTTTTATGGATGGATAAACTAAGTTTCGGCAGTTCGAATCCCCGATCCGCCAATACCTACCATTATCATTAGTGATGGTAAATATTATTTATCTATCTATATTTTTTCTCATCGATTATAGTTGCCGGTGATTGTATGGCAATTTGTTGGCCGCTGAAAATACTTGGCTTAAATTTAAATTATGAGCAAGTAGAATAGAAGTGAATAAAAATATATAAAAACAGCGAATATTGTGAAAGCAAAGGCTTTTTTCAGATGAATTTATGACTACCTATCAAGCCCATAGAGTGGAAATTCAGGCGGAGGGTAAAAAAATTTATGGCCCCCTAAAAAATTGAAAATTGAATTTGTAATCATCGCAGTGTAGTATCCATTATTTATTTTTGTAAGAGGCCAGAGAAGCAAATTTTGCAAGAGGATCGGTCAAAAAAAGTTTTTTAAAAGTTTTTCGCGATTAATTTTTTTTTTTTTTTTTTTTTTTGAGAAAGTCGGGTCTTTAAAAATGTCGGACCCGAGAAAGTATTGTACTCTTTGATTAGTCTACTGAGGTAACACTTACCAACTTTCCCTCCTTGGTACACCATGTACTATTATTGTGAATAATTCAGATTTAGAATCATAAAAATTTTATCAATACCTAGATAGAAATATAAGCCATTGTGTAGAAAAAATGATGATGAAAAAGTGAATTCCCCCGAATTTAGTGGAAAGTTTGAGATATATAATAGTTGTGAACGTTTAGTTGTGTGGATGAAGAAGAAGAATGAAGATTAAAATTACATACCATGATTAGCAAAATTAAATTTTCTTCTAGTCTAAAATTCGAGAGGAAAAAACTAAACACTAAGTGTTTCAAATTATATAAAAGTAGTTAATTATTGCAAAGATTTTTAGTTTTTTAAATATTTTTCAATTTTCGCAACGTAAAAATTAGTGACAACAATTTGATGTAAAATTTTTCTTCTCCATATATTTTTAAGGGGACTCAGTGTACAGTAACCCCAAAATTGGACTCATCACTTTCGTAAGTTCGAAAATGTGAAAACAATCCAATAGTTATCGGAAGAAGGACTTTTTTACTTTTTAATTTTTTAGCAGAGAGATGTAGCTTTCGTTCAAGATATTCAGAAAAATTGTGAGACAAAAATTCGAGGCTGTATTTTTGAAAAACCTTGAAAATCGTCCAGAGTAGCCCTTGTTGAAAGTATAAATAAGTACCTACGCCATTTTTCTGAATCTTTTAAATGGAATATGACTTTATTCATAAGCCTACATTAAGGGTTATTTATAACTCGTCCGTGTTTGTGCCCGATTATAATAATAATTTAGTAGATCAGAGAAAGATGGAAGATTTTAATTACCATACTTACATCTCCTCTTATTCTCGAGTCTCGCCTTATTTCGTGGCTTCATTTTAGCTTTTTGCGCTCATATTTTTAAGAAAAAAGAATACAAATTTTTGAGGGTAGAATAACCGTTATGAATTATGTACCTACCTTTATGTTGTTTTTTCAAATGTTTTCATCTTCATATTGGTCACAAAAATGTGTTCAATTTTTCAGTGGACATTAAGGATAGTTTTCTACTTTAGCTTAGTAGTTACAAAATTTTATCAAATGTACGGTCATGTATTCTATTGATATTGAAGAGAATATAATGCATTTGAAAATGCAATTTAGGCACAGTTAGTCATCGGCGGATGTTTATGGTGTATTCACTTTGTTGTCATCACCTCAGACATCAGTTAGAAAATTAAACATACTTAAAAGTTCCTGCGGAAGATATTCTTTGTTTAGAATATTTCAACAAATGAGATAAATCTTTCTGTTTTATCTCTTTATTTAATTCGATTCAAATATTACATTACTTTTTAATAATCACCATACGTTTTACTTAAAATAATAATTTGAAACCTGGTATGTTCATAGCATCTAGTATGAACCTCAACTTAATTGTTCAGCTGGTGACACAGAAATGAATTTGTCTTCAAAAGAAGAGAATACGTACATTGCCTGTAATTTTATTGTCATATCTCCAAAATGGCCGACCTAAAATAAGTGGCGTGACATCAGAACATCTGCCAAATATGATGACTCTTCATTGTCAGCATATTTGGTGGTGTTGGTCTGTGAGAAGTAGGTGTCATATAGACAACTATTATTCCAAGAATTAGGAATGATAGTTGTCTATATTTTGTTCAACATGTTTTTGTAGACAAAACTGAATTGTCTGCAAAAATGTAACGGAACAAAAGCACAGTCTACTTGGATTTTAAAAATATGTCATTTTTTGAATATTTTTCAAAACAGTTGGGTGAAAATTACCATAAAAAAAATACACCACCTGCAAGTGAATTAATGAATAATATAAAAAAATATTTCATTGGTCTTTTGAGAATTACTCGTATGAGGATGAGGGGTTTGGCCTCACAATGATAGTTGCCGCCACAAGGTATCTAATATTATGCACTGCACGTTAAACAAGATAATGTGTTTGTTCGTAATTATTTGCAAAATCTTGCAAATAAGCGGCAACATCCGGATCATGATGAATCAATATTTCACATTTTGGGTGACATCACAATCTGGCTTATCAGTGCACATGTCATATTTTATTGGTTGCTATAGCAACCATAAAATATGTTACAATTAGTCATCCTATATACTTACATATACTTTATGTATGTGCGTTTGTGTGTGGGTAAGCCAGTATAAAAGGCTACAAACTCTTAAGCTTAATCATCAGTGTTCGCGGAGGATTTAGTTACCCTATACTATATGTATGTATGTATGTGGTGAACATGCAATAAACTGCAGAAAACCTTATGCTGTTAGAATATCTTCTACAGTGCATGGTATTCCACAGCTCTCTTTTTTATAATTCATCTCTCGATAATGATTTCTACTTACATCACCCTTAGTGAAAATATTTACCAATAATGTTTCTACGCAAATTATAACCAAGTTTGTTTTGTTTTGTTTTTTTTTGTTTTTTTTTTTCAGATAAAATTTTCTCGAGTCTAGTTAGAATTAGAATAGTCCTAATTATGGGACGTTGTGAATACTGGTACTGATTTTATCATTTTTCATCAAAAATAATCTTTTAAATGAATCATCGACGTGATTTCTTACTATATAATAATTTTAAATTTATTATCTTCTCTATGTACTACCCATCACCATAACATAGCCTACCAATAATATGCAGACGTACTTATAATTATCGTCACACATATTCTGATACGCGAAAATAATATTATTGTTTGCAAGAATAATCGAATATTTATGAATTCTTCAAACATTAAGATCAAATTCGAAGCGAGAGTTCATCGATCATCTGCTGTAGAATTCGTCGTGTCAAATACACATCGCGAATTACAACTGATTCATGGATTAGTGAGTTGAATGTACCGTGAAACAACATCATAAATGAAGTAATTAAAATTCAACTAAAAAAAATCACCCCTCCTTTCAAATTGGATACTAAACCTTCATTGAAAAATAAAAAGAGGCAATTTTCTTAACGCTGCCGTTGGAAATTATTCGAATCGTTGCCGGAGTCAAAATGGGATGGTCTGCTGAGAGTTAGAAATGCCAAATTGAAATTTACCTAATTCTTCATCTTCAAAATGGAGTGATTTTGTAGCTCATAGAGTCAGTAAAATCCAAAGTTTAACAAAGAATTATTTTTGGGATTATGTTGGGTCCTCTGTCAATCCTGCTGATATTTTATCAAGAAAAGCTAGTTCTTCAAACTTGGTTTATAAAATTTGCTGGTAAAATGGCTCTTCCCAATATGTATGAGCAACAAGAAAGGAAAATTAACACCTTACTCTACACACTAAATATTATAAAATATAAAAGTGATATTTTTCTCTGCTGGGTGGCAAAGCTCAAACTCAAATATGCTTTAAAATGGCTTATCCAATATCTAAAAATACAACAATAAATTTTCGCCTCTCCTTATCATCAGATTTTCCAATAGGTATAAGTCTTCGATTATTTAGTTCTGGATTCCTAAGGTAAACACGAAAATCTGTGCTAACATCTCAGTGGGTATAGGTATACTGCACATGTGCAGTAAGTCTTTTTACGTCAATTTTCATTCTGTTGATATGACTTTGAAAACAGACAAAAAAAGACCCATTGAGGTCTATTTCTCCGGCCTCCCACAATTTCAAATTTTGACCTGAAAATTTTTGGCCTAATTGTGCTCAGTTTGTGCTAATATGTGCCATCAATTTCAGAATTTGTGCTCATCCCCTTCCTTAGATATAAACAAAAGAGTCTGGGTGGGGCTGGAGAAATGCTAGCCTTCCATTTCAAATTTTGAGTCAAAACTTTGCTAGCTAATTGTGCTGAATTTGTGCTAATTTGTGCTAATTTGTGATAATTTGTGCTAATTTGTGCTGCGAATTAAAAATAAGAAAATTTTCAACAAGGTCAAGAAAATTCAAGCCTTCCATTTTAAATAGGAGTTAAATTTTATTACAATTTTTACGACAGTTCGTACCAAATTTTTACGTAAGTATTTTTGAGTGAACTATACTTAAATCATAATTTGCAGGTATTTGCCAAAATATCATTATTTTTCACAAAACATTAATATTTTGTGTAGGTATCAATACTGGAAAGTCATTGAAAATTATGTCAAATTTTCTTAATTTGGTATTTTCTGGTTGTTACTAAAAAACTTTGTAAGTACATGTAAGTTTTTCTATTTATCACTCTCTGTTGGCAGTTTTTTCTATTCAAGTTGCCAAATTAAAAATATTATCATAAAAACCTTCTATGTGAATTAAATAGAAAAAAATAAATAAATTTTTATGGTAATATGTGTATAAATTATTAAGTAAGTATTTATGTTAATTTTGGTTTTATATACTTGATAATTTAAAAAACATATTTGGTGATGTATCACACAATAAAATGTGAAAACTCAATATTAAGCCCCTTTAGAGGCCCATTTAGGGATGAAGAATGGGTCAAGTGGAGAAATGACCACCAAATTTGGACTCGGCACCTCAAAAAACATTTTTGGTGATGTATCACACAATAAAATATGGAAACTAAAAATTAACACCCTTTTGTGGATGAAGAATGGGTCAAATGGAGAAAAGAACACCAAATTCGAACCCGGTGCCTCAAAAAACATTTTTGGTTATGTATCACACAATGAAATGTCAAAACTCAAAATTGACCCTCTTTTTGGGCCCATTTGGGGATGAAGAATGGGTCAAATGGAGAAATGAACACCAAATTCGAACTCAGCGCCTCAAAAAACGTATTTGGTGATGTATCACACAATAAAATGTCAAAACTCAATAATTTTGCTAGTGGAATATTTATACGTGCATAACTAAGGAAGGCTAATTTGATACTGAAACAAATTCAGCACAATTAGCTAACAAAGTTTTGACTCAAAATTTGAAATGGGGGGCTGACACATAAATTTCTGAGGCCCCTATCTTTGCAAATAAATGAACACAAATTCTAAAATTAACAGCACAAATTAGCACAAATTAGCACAAATTAAGCACAATTAGCATACAAAGTTTAGAGTCAAAATTCGAAATGGGGGGCCAGCATTTCTTCAACCTCACCCAGTCTCTTTTGTTTATATCTAAGGAAGGGGATGAGCACCAATTCTGAAATTGGTGGCACATATTAGCACAAACTGAGCACAATTAGGCCAAAAATTTTCAGGTCAAAATTTGAAATTGTAGGGGGCCGAAGAAATGGACCTGACCTACTGCACATGTTTAGTAAGCCGTTGTCTATTGTACGAGTTTGGAATCATGGCACGTTTCGTTAAAATTGGTGAGATAGGGCTGCTTAGTATCCAATACTAAATGATCGAAGGTATACGTTTGTTTTCATAATTTTTTTCCGAACATTTTGTCATGCAATTGCCTGACCAAAGATGCACAAAGGGTGGTAAAAGGTTTCAATGAGTGAGACCACTCCAGGTGATTCAACAAAAAATAGACTGATTTTAATTTTTTAAACTAAATCCAACTTTAATAAGACCGAGTAACATTTGAAAAAAAAAAAAAAATTCGCAATAAGTCTAACTTCCTTTTTTAGTTCTATCCTTTAATTAATTTTTGAAAACAGAATTTATGTTTTTTCATGTATTTATTAGAATGAATTGATTTTTTTATTATTATAATTATAAAGTTTTATTCTATTCACTACTGCGATTTTAAAATATATCGCAACCGCAATACTGCAGCCAACCTTCCGCAACTAAATAATATTTATTTCGCATGAAGCTAAGACTAAAGAAAAAAGAAATTAAAAGCTTATTTAAAAAAAAAATCGTTTTTAACGTAAACCTATTTTCTATTCAAGTTATTTAAATGTATAGGTAAGTTAATATATCTACTCAATTAATTTAATATACTTACCATTTGATAAACATCTACTCGAGATTATACTGATTCAAATGGACTAGTACCTATATTTGTTTATGAATTTATAGAATGATAATTTGAACTTTGAGATAAGTGTAAATCACTTATAAATTCAAGTTTTTTTCTTTCAAGGCAACTTATAAAGAAATTTTAATTTATTCAAATTATGCCTATCTATACATACTGATACGATTATTTTATATTGAAATGACCTAATTTACAATGCATTCCTGTGACCTTCTTTATTTTCGTTCAACCGTACGTAGTGGTGTTGTGAAAATATTTATTTCAGCTAACGCCGTACATGCACGAATCGCATAAACAAAAATTGACGTAGTCTACTGCATTATTTTGTTTATCTGTTACCAAATTTTTTACACGATATGATACATAAGACACTGATATCAAAATCTGAATGATAATGTCGGATCAAAATGCAAAACGCATTTTTAATCTTAAAAAGCTTGAATAAAATTTAGAAATTACTAGAACAGTAATTACTGGTCAGTCACTTCGAATATGAACCCAACAATAGAAACAAAATAATGTGTCAGTGTACCTGATGATAGAAAACGCACTTTAATACTGTGTACCATTAAAATATCGATTACGAGTCAATGGCAGGTTCGTTCGTTGCATAACTCTAAAAGTATATATAACTGCATAGAACAACCCAAAAGTCTGGATTCTATTAAATTCAAGGTCAAAACATAGAAACTGGAATAAATAAAAAATGTTGCACTGTTTTAACCATTTTTTTTTTTTTGGGGGGGGGAGGGGAGTGCATTTTAAATGCGTTGAGATACTTCAGGATTCAGGTGGTTTCAGTCATCTATGGTCACAATACAATTAAATATTATGTATCCTCCCGGCCATGACAACAACTCCATAAGTGTATGTTTTTCCTAAAAAATGCCAATAGCTTCAGGCCTAAATATAGGCAATACACTTATGGAAACGTTTTTTTCGAAGTTAGCCATCTAATATAATATAAACATGTTTGTGATAATAATATTATTGATTTACGATCTCATTCTAGTAAAATTAATTTTATTTGGTTGTGGGGGTGTAACAATTCAATAAAAAATAAAATAAATGTCATTGAAGTCTAGAAAAATTAATTGGGATTAGGTGTAATTTTTTGGCAAAAAAAAGTAACCGAAATTATTTGTATTATTATTCTGTTAAAAAAATGTTTTTTCTCATGAATTTATATTTTATTGACTTATTAGTTATTCTTTTGTTTGGAGGGGAAGGGTTGACTCAAAAATTAGTGTGTGATACGCGTATAGAGTATAGGTGATTGCTACTCGTGTGATTTGCAACTATCGCCTAGGGCTCATGCACCCAAAAAATTTCACACTAGTAGCAAAATCATCTACTTTTCACACCTGTTACACAAATACCTAATTGCTACTATTTTATACCCATTGCTTGGTTGAAACTTGACAGAAATCTTGAAATTTCCCATTTCTCATTCCTCCCTCCCATATTATTGTAAAATATTTAGGAAATTAATATTTTCAACGAATCTGTTAGATTTGTTACCTATATGTACATTAAATCTTAATTATAGCACCAAGTTGATGTGCCTCGACACTGACTGGTTTATAGTAATAAGTATTAACTCATGTAAATTTCGCCTAATACCTACCGGCGTATAAGTTACGATGGTATAAAAATCAAAAAAAAAAAAAAAAACACCTAATCTCAATGTTTTAATTGAATGTGTTTGTATGAAAGAATGTTCCCAGTGTACTGAGTGAATTAGTTTCGAATTTTTGTCTATTATGAATACACCATACGTCATCTTTCGAAGCTGTTGAATTTTGCATTACTTACGATATACAGTATAGTATTTGACAATAGATCATCTCGAATGATGTAAACCTATTTTAAATTCGAAAAATTTTCTGACAGAATAGGTACTTACGGATATTTGATAATATAGACACATCAGTAATGAATCGACTAGAACGATTTTTATTTTCATTTTGTCTAAACAATGTTTTTCGATCGTATGGTGTAGCAGGTAGGTACTACCTTTGTTGATTTTTTTTTTTTTTTTTTTACAAACGTGACCAAACTATAGCTAGATAATATTGCATGCTGGTGGAAAACCAATCTGATTGGTGGCAGTACATGAAAAATCTTCAAGTCTCAATCAGTGGACTAAATTATTTCGTCAAATATCGTTCGTGGCGCAAATTTTCAAAATAATACTATACGTACCTATATGAATATTTGAAATTAGAATTTAACGCTGCACTGGGTAATGATGTAAAGTTTAAAGAAATTTTTCACTTGGTGAATTTTTTATTTTGCTTCTTGTCGGAACATAGAAGTTACTTTTTAAATTAATTAGCTTTATCGTTTTCATATAATCATTCACAAAGATAAAAAAAAAAAAATGATTCGTAAACGTCATATTTCGAAAATTTTTCATTATCATTATTGCTTCTTTTGAAATTTTCGTCGATATACTTACTTGTAATCGTTGGCTATACGCCGTAGTGTCCGATCGATAATTTATAATTTTATAAGGTACCTAGGTAAGTTATTTGTGATTAATTTGTGAGCATTAAAAATTTTTACAAAATAAGGTGAATGATTATATTTATAAGATAATTAAGTCTATAGTTATTGGATTTGTTTTGGATACCTATATACTCACAATAATCGAGTGATTTGAATCGTAAGCATATAAAATAAAATTTCAACTTGTTACTTAATTAAGGCATTATTACGTTCAGGCTATTAAACGTATTTCAACGTTCCTTATCAAAATGTATAAATTACGAGTCCGAAGCGCTTTTTCTTGTGCCGGTGCAATGAAAAAAACAAAAATAAAAGTAAAAAAAAACTCTTGTCTCTCTCTCTCTCTCACCGTCCTTTCGTCTAAATTCAGTTTCTTTCGTTACGCGGGTAGTTGGCGTATACATTTCCGATTTAGGGGTATTTTTGTCGTATGAATTTACGTTGCCTTTAGGTTTAGTTTAGTGGTCATAGGTTACTAACTTACTGTATTTTGAAGAAAAAATAAGTAATATAATTGCTTAAAGAATTATCCTTTTTTTTAATGAAAATGATAAAATTCATACGTAGTATAAAAAAATCATAGTTGGCTATTATTTAAAAAAGTAACCTACTTATTCTTATCACAATGATTTTTAGGTATCACATTTCAAAATTTCTGTTTTCTTTAGTAAGACAAGACTGAGGTGAAAATAATTTTCTTATTCATTGGTGATTTTTATCTAACCCTGATTTTTTCTGGCTACATAAACTTAATAGAGAACTGTCATTAGGAAATGGCAGTGGCGTAAGGTAATCAAGATTCTTGGTAGGGGTGCAGTCATTTAATCTGCAAAGTTTTTAAGGGGAAGATATGTGTTTTCACCGAGAAGACTGTTTTTTTTAGTTCGAGATCCTAAAGTTTAAGTTCTGACTCAGTTTTGTAAAATGAAAAAATTCAAAAAATTGATATAGAACAATTTAAATTACGTCACCCTAGAACGAAACTAGCTGAAGTCCAAAATTGCCATTTTTGCGTTACACGTATTAAAAGTTTCCATATGCTGCCCTCTATTATTTTGTAAGGCTATCCCAAGTCTTAAAAATTAAAATAAACACTAAATGCCTACTATCTTATGTCTCAGTATGAAAGAATTAGTTTGTACAGAAATAACTTAACTTCACTTGTTTCTAATTAAGTATTTGTGGAGAACTATGTCAAGTTCAAGATAAGCTACCGTACTTTATTTTCTGGGATGAAAAAATTAGTTTATGCAGAAGTAACCTAATTCCACTTTTTTAAATTATTTTATTAATGTAGAACTATCTCAAGTCCAAGATAAGCTATTGCAATAATTTTTTCATTTAGTGCTCAGAGCAGAAGTAATTTGTATGGGACATAAAATACGTCTGGATGATAATTTTGTTTAATACTATATTATCTTAAGTCTCTTACTTGGGGGGAGGAATAATAGAATTTTAGTTATTTTGTGTAGAATGTCTTGGTTCCTCTTATTAATACACCATGATTGGTTCCACATCCCACAGTAATAACTGAAGAATTTCAACATTCTTAACTTTCAGTTCACTCTCCTGAAAAATATCATTTTTTGACTAGGGCTGGTTTTATTCTAGGATGACTTGCAGAAGAAAATGATAAAATACAAAAAATAAGAAATGTGATACAAACAAGATTACATATTAAAAGAGAAATCTCCTTCAGAACTTAAAACCATGACTTGCTGAATTAAGAAATTATTAAAATCTCAAAGAGACTATTTTTTATTTTTTTTTCGTTATAAACCCAAAATTGATATCTCATCAAAGAACTAAATACTTCCTCTTTTTTTCAAAACTGAACTCCTCATTATTAAAAACTACGACTAGCTCTGCACTTTCTTCATTTGTGGGACTTAGGCTAGTAGCGTAGTTATCAGCCAATAGCCGAGTGAATAAAAGAAGAGAATCAGACATTACTCTTGTAGTGGCCGAGACACTACAGTTAAGGCACTTATATACTAATGGGTACTTAACATCCCAAGGACTATAAAATATATATTGCCACACACCTATCTCACTCACTAGGTACAACAACGACTGAAAGCATCCTCCTCAGCTGAGTCGCTTATCTACTTATATTTTCTAAGTAGACGAGTGTTCTGTATACCTGCCAGGTGTCCAGGAGATTGTGGGTGTGGCCCACAATAATTTTCTGAAGCAAACAGACAAACGTGTTAGTATTGACATTAATTTCCTCCAGTTTCATTCATTATTTTATTTATTTTTTCCTTTTTTTCTTTTTATTCAAAACATAATTTATACACTCAAATTGATGCAGACTGCTATTGCAGTTGAATGAAAATTTTTTTCTATTTAAGTGTAAGCACCAACCTTGAAAATTTTATATTAACAGGATTTGACTAACGTGTCCAATGCAGTAAGACTGAAGGAAACCACTCAAATTTCTCTCCTCACGTCACGATGAATTCAAAAATTATCTTAGTTTTGGTGAATGCATTTTTGATGGCATTTTCATACGGGTTACCAAATTCGACATCATATATCACTCGAATTGATCGCCAAACGAATAGCCTAGTAACGGCTCCAAGAACGAGTTCGGTTTCAAATACGTCGACCCATGTGGAAAAGAAATGGGTATCAGAATTATTTTTGGAAGCGAAAAATGTATTCGACATGAATGGCGACGTGAATGGTGAATGTAAAAGAGACTTCGCAGTTTATCAGCAATTTTTGAAGAATCAAACTGTATGGGCAGTGCGAAGTACGTAATAATTTTAAAAAGACTTATTATTTTGTAAAAAAAAAAAAAAAAAAAAAATGAATGAAAAGAAGTAGCAAGTATCTATGTGGTATGCGACCCTGGGTGGCTCAATCCAGCCCAATATAAAACCTAACATAGTTTCCCCATAATTAAAAAATACACTCAATTGAGTGTTCCGAGAGCATCTCCACCAACAGAATTCGGTGAAGATGCAAGTTAAGGGCCCCAAGACCTGCTCAGCTAGCCAGGTGATCGATTGAACCACTTTATACCATGCAACAGCGAAGAAAAAAAAGGTGAATTGAAGAAAAATTTACCTTATAACTGAGTGTTCCGAGAAGGCATCTTTTTTGAAAAGAGCAGCCTGAGTTTGCCTCAATTAATTGCCTCAAGCGGGACCGATGCCCGCGAATATAAAATTAAACTATTATAAAAAAATAAAAATGTATTAAAAGTTTAAGTCTTTACAAAAATGAAGATGAAAAAATATTTCGACCTCAATGGTTGACGACAAAACGAAGGATGAAATCTATACAGAGTTCATAATATTACAAAGTATTGACAGAAAAAATATAATTTAGAAGAAGATGGCAGGGGAATTTCCGACAACCTCAGTTGTATTGTAACATTACCACCACTAAAAGTAAGATGGTGGTAAGAAAAGATCGAAAAGTTGAAGGAGAGGGAAAAAATGTTTAGGCTACGTAGCTAGGCTTAGAGTTTAGCCTAGCTGAAGACGCTCACGGCGTTTCAAATTGCGTGTATTTAATTTTTAATTTAATTTAATTTTATTATTGGGGAAGAATATACGAAAGGTTTTTAATTTTGATTTTTTAGGGGATGATCGCATCCTACATCTATGACAATTTGGATGAATGAATCATATGAAATTTTCATATTTAAGCATCACCTACCAGTCAATATATTCGTCAAAACATTTTAATTACAAGAACAATATTAAATAATTTTGTACAATTGTCAAAATCCCACTGTACTGTTAAACCTAATTAATTAGGTTAAACTTAATTTTACCCAGTTTGCTTGCAAGAAAGGTAAGAAAATTTACCTCATGGAGCGGTAATAGCCTAAATGGTGGAAATGATGATAATTATCCATTTCATAAAAACACTAAACAATTGTATTTTGACCTAATTTTATTTTATGTATATGTAGGCTATATTTTGTATGTAAGATACATTCTTAATAAAATCAAATCAAATCAAATCAAAAATTATTTGAACCATTTTTTTGAGTTCTTCCACATAAATTAAACTCAACTCTTAAATTAAAATATTTGTTATTTCCTCACAGTTGATCAAATGGTACAAATAGTAATAGGTAAAGATTATAAAGAGTTATAATTACAGGTGGAACTCAATGATGAAAGTAATTTGATCGATATGGCGGAATCAATTAAAGATTCAAAAGATAAGTGACGCATGCGGCATATTTAAAAATTCAAAATTAATTATTAATAATAACACTTTCGAAAAAAAAAAACCTTAAAAATTATTTTTCTGTGGATTTAGATTTAATACTTTATTAAATTCTCTCGTAGCCCAGAACTTTAGGCTACATGTATATTTTTTTTTCCCAAATTTTTACTGAATTATTATTTTTTTTATTTCTATACACATCTCAACAGACTGGCATCTTCATTCTGTTCATACATTTCATATTCGATCAATTCACCTTTTTAACTCTTTTTCCTGTCACTTACTTCTTTCTGTACTTTTTCATCTTTCTTATCTTTCACCCATTCATTGCCCTCTCATTATTTCGGTTTCATTCTCTTCACTCCTCAAAGATGCTGCATAAGTTGTACCTGCAATAAATATGTACCTCTATCTTTTAACTCCCCTCTTCCCATCCTCCATGGTTGCTGCCTCAGCTGCTGCTGCAGAATTGGAAATCCAACCAATAATAATTTTTCTATATTCCCACACCAACTCTTTTTTCCCTCTCCTTTTCCACGGACTATTTTCATTTTTAGATAATTATTATAAACTTGTTCTCTCTCTCGTTTCTATGCTCTGTACAAATGCACATCATATATTACTGTACAAGTCTGTCTTATACAGACTACAATTTTGTATGATGATCTTTTTTATGTTGTTGAAAATATGTTTGCTGGTTTTCATTTAAATATTATATATGCTTTTATATTATTAATGATGTGTTGATTTATTTTTAATTAGCAATTGGGTAGTTTTTTGGTTTGTATGGTCTGTGGCTTCTGAATTAATGTTATTTTGGGTGAGTTTTTCTGCAATTTTGGAAATAGCCAAAGTATAGGGAAATTAGAATTTATTCCCAGACATGGTTGAAATTAGAGTCAACGGATACCTGGCAGGCTGTTTAGAGTTGGGTGATGGTAATTCTGTGGTCACCTTCCTGTGTAGGAGATTTATCCCAAGGTTCTTGGCTGTGTCAATGGTTGTAAGAAATTTTGGGCTGTTTGTTCTAAATTCAAATTTTAATAAAAACATTTTTTGATTATTTTCTTAAATAAATTATATGATTACTAACTATTCTCAGATGGCACATGCATCATTCTGTTTTCAGTTTTGAGAAAACTACTAAAGGCATTGGGCTGAACTTTTTGTTTAAAATAATCCTAATACTGGAGTAGATTTGATGGGAGTTTGGTGCCTATTAGTTCAGTATAGTTTCTGAGAAAACTAGGAAACAAAAAATTCCTGGATACAATTTTGTCTGTTCTGTTTTGATAAAACTAAAAGACAGATAGAATTATCATGTTTTTGAAAGTTTATGAGAGAGACAAAAACTGTTTTCCATCCTAGGACTCGATAATGGTTTTTGCATAAATCAATATTATAAGTTCTTCAGTTTTATGATTCTTAATGTTACTTAACTTAAATACTTGGCTTTTACTATTTCCCTAAAAGATACATCTACTATGTGATACAAATTGATTGATGGAAAAAAAAAAACAAGTCAAAAAAATTGAATTTGGTTGTTTTTGCCATCACCTGTTATAGTGGCATACCAACTAGTATAGTTTAATGTCTGTAAGACGAACAATAATATATGGTCACACTCCTCCTCACCGAAGTGTAACTGTTTGGCGACCACCACAGCATCAGTACAGGCAGCACAACTCTCCAGCTTTGTTGCCAAGTTGATGTGCCCTGTAGGTGCGCAGCAACTCGTGGCCAATTCACAATACCTGTTACTTACAGATTCATCAGCGGCTGTATTATAAAATGTCGTATGAATGGTTGCATAACCCTAAAATAATCAAGGTGGAAGTCTGAAACGACCAGTTTTATTTTTCAAGGAATTTAGAAAATTAAAACATTGCAATGATAGGATGTAAATCAGATGTTAGAACCATACAACTGCAGAATCAAACTGGGGGTCTTGAAGTTGAAAGGAGCATCGAAAAAAGAGTAAAGGAAATTTATGGAATACGAGATGAGAATTAGTATTCTGGAAATAAAAAGAAGTATAAGTAGCAAGATGGGTCCACATAATCTTTTCAGTCTACCCCTTATACAGGTACAAAGATACACCTACGCTCTTGTTAGATAATTGGTAGATCGACCACCTTCTGGGATACTGATTTGTTTTTAGATTGTGTTTGGTCATATAGGTATTTAATATAAGAATAAAAATCAAAATTTTCTACTAATTTCGAGAGGTAGGTCGGGAAAATATTGAAAAATGTATAAATTATAGGCTTAGGTTTATAACTATTACAAAGATGTCGATGATAGAAAAGACTAATAACATGTATTGTTTTTTTTTTTTTTTTTTTTTTTAAATTCGAATTTGACTATAGATCCATTATAATTATGTACCTACATTAGGTTTAACTTAATCCATGTTTCTTATTTTTTCCCAGTGTCCGAATCAGCGCAATGGCCATCCTTTGGATTATTTGCTGGTATAACCCATCATTTGGGTAACTGGGACGAATGCTTTAAGGCGGAACCATTAAATTTCAGCCCTCAGTACTGTCTGGTCTCTGCTAAATTTAACTTCACTAAAAATCCGTCATTAGATGAGAATAATTTCAATTGGGGATCGTGGCCAAATGAACAATTATCAGCGTGGGATGTTCTTCAACTTGTGAGCAAATCATTGCACTTCTCAGATAGATTCTTAAACAGTGAATGACAAAGTTGTAATATTTGTTGAAATTTTTTTTTTTTTTCTGCAGTGGGCCAAAGATGAAACTCGATTAAATCGACAGATTGTTTCGTGGGCATTATGTATTCCATCATCTTGTCGGCCTTCAGACCTTGAAATTGCTTTAAATGAGACGCTGTCGCCGATTTTCAAGAAATACGACTTGACCGCCAGCGCTAATGTTCAGTCAAATTTTTGTAAAGTGAAGAAAGGAGAGAAATTTCCATTTTCATTCTATGTGACAGGGTAACAAGAATATTATAATTATGGCAAAAAGTGCAATGCTTGACCTCATTAACATTTGAAAAATTTCATTAATTCTCATTATCTTTTAGTTTTACGTTACTGTCGGGTATCTTGGCCATAATATTCGGCACCATTTACGAATTTTACGCTGAAAATGATTTACGTAAGCATTATATTTTCCTCCACTAATAAGACGGCTGTGTGTAATTCAGCTTTCACAGTTATATAGATATAAGAATATTAGGTTTTTTTTCATTTATGATTTCAGCTGCCAATGGAGTCAAGGCAAATGTACTGACATTCGTTGGATTTTTTTCGTTTAGAAAAAATTGGAAAAATCTGCAAAAATATACGCCAGAAAATACGTACCCAATAATTCATATCTTCAAAATCATAACAGCATTTTTCGTTCTCAGCGGTCATCGTTTCATGTTATTGTATTTTTATCCTACCTTCAATACAGAAATTCATGAAATGGTAAGTAGGTACAAGTATACCTATGATTCTAACCATTGTCCATTCATTAAGGGAAAATTGTTGTTTTGAAATTCAATTAGAAAGGGATCAGTGTTACAATATTACAACCTCTTTGATGATTTTTAACTATCATAAATTGAAGCATCGTTGAAATATGGGACGCGGGTAGAGAGCTCACCCCATCTTGCCAGTTGCTTAGCCTACCAAACAATTTCGATGGAAAAAGTGGCAAAAATTATAGGGGAGATGTGGGTAATATGAATGGTAACGAGGACGAAAGTCTTTCAACCAATTCTATCCAGTTTTCTTCTCATCTTTTGAAAAAAGGTGACGAATTTTATTGCGCCTCGCTAAATCATATGCCAAAGTTTGTAATTCGGCAGTAGTTATTTCAAACATCAGCTGCTCCATATGAAAAATATAACGAATCATTTCCTTCTCTTATAGTCAGCATGGAATACACCGACACTACCAGGCATTTTTTTTGTTCCAACGGCTACTTTATTTGAATTTCCAAGGCGATGACACAATGTATTTCGAGAAACATCATTTCTTTTTGTCAAAGTCAACAATTTGGTGTTTTCTGAAATGAATAGGATATTAAAAATTAAGTTTGTTTAAACCTACTTAAGAGAAGCCTTATTCACTCAAAATTTTCTAGAATAACAAACATCTTACCTCTTTTATACTCCTGTATTACTTTTTTCTTCAAAACTTCTGACAACTTCTGTCTATCTGACTTTCAAATGTAATTTCGAGGCATCTTCAGACTGAAACATGCAAAATATACCAAAGCTGAGTGTCCATTTTACCCCATGTGAGGTCAATTAAAAACATGTTCATAAAATTATTTATTTCAATTAAAAAATGACAATTCATGCCTCTTAGTTAAGTTAAAATTACCCTCTTTCAATTATTATGATAGTCAATTTATGAAAATAAATAATTACTTACCCGATTCATTCTTCTTTGAAAATTTTCAAAATTTACATCTAACACTTCCAAAAACATTATTACGTTATGATTAGAAACTCAAACTAAAGAACAAAATCAAATTCAGGAAATAAGCTTCTAGAGTGGAAATGAAGTAAGTTAATCCATCATCCACATTTGAGTGCTAATAGTCTCTTCAATAAGGCTAGTGTCCATTTTGCCACAAGTTGAAATTAGCCTTGCATACACCAAAGTCAACATCAACTGCTCGAGTTAGAGCACTTAACATACCAAATGTTACAAAAATTTTCAACTTACTTCAGGAAAAGATGAAAAAAACCTCACTATTCTCGTCATCAAATCTTTAATTTGGATGAAACATTTTCACCTAAAAGTATCAAGCCACTACCTAAAATGAAAAACCCTTGTAATCCGAGAAAAATAACATTTGGTACTTTACTTGTATTTACAAGTAGCCTTTACAAAAAATAATTAGACAATCCTTTAAAAAAGAATGAACCACTTCCATAAAAATTGTTCGAAAACTCTACTGGAACATCTGAAGAGAAAAAGACCAAGAAATATGTGAAACCATAAGAACAAAAAAATAAATAAAAATGAAAATTCCAGCTCATCAAAAACCAGAAATAAAAAGAAAACAACCCAAGTAGATGTGTCATGTTTGTATTTCTGTCAGCTGTTTTCTGCATCAAAGCCTGGAGACTCAGTGTGAAGAGTGGTTTTGAAGAGTGGGTTCCTAAAAAATATGCTTCAGAGGAGGACAAATTATTTTTCACATGTGAATTGAGCCTTGACAAATAATGATTGAATATCTACTTTGATGAATATTAATTATTTTTCAGTATTATTCCTTATTTTAAACAAACATGAATTAGTGTTCATTTTACCTCTACACATTTTCAATGAGTGCTTTTGGAATGGTTTATAAAATTGTGAATTGTGAAAAAAATTGTCAGTAGAAAAATCTGAAAATCTGTAAGAGGGAAGTAAAGGGTTTTCCTTAGACACTCCAAAAATTAAATAACGAAAATAAAAATAAATGGGTTTATGGGATTAATCCATACTTAGCGTGTCCATATTACCCCTATCCTACAGACACTGCCACCTGTGTACATACGAGGGAAGCCACTATATAAATTATGCGAGTAAATTTACTGGGTGGGAGTAGTGGTGAGGTGAAATAAAATATTTTAACATCTGTATGACTCCATGTCTTTAGGCTGAGTATCAATCAACAATGTGGAAGACGGTATAGTGAAGACTGTTTTGTGTCACAAATTTATTGAAATATTCATGTCTATAGCTTGGAATTTGAAATTTTAAAGGCAGGCCAATGGGTTTGAGGGACACTCTGGTATTGGTTAGGAGTTGGTGAGGGACTTGATGATCACTCTTGCAAAGGAGCAATGACAGAGGGTGCCTGAATGGTGTGATGACTTCATAATTGTGGACGTAAACATTTTAGGGGAATGGTGAAAGGTTTGAAGGGCACCCTGGTGCTAGTCAGGGGTAGACCTTTATCTTTAGCCGCGGGATCAATCAAATATTCTGAAGAATGTTTGGTGTTACAAATTTCTAATGGTTTTCTCTTGCAAACATGCTGGCATCATTTCTATGTACTCAAACCCATATTCTGATATCCTAAAAACATAGATAAAGAAGATCTAGTGTCTTTCTCTATGGGGGAGAGGTTATCATAGAAGGTCGATCAGTGGGCTTGGAGTGAGGGTCAGTGAATTGTATGTTACTTGGGAGGTGGAAGAGGTGTTTCATATCCGACTTCAGGGGAGTCTTGAGGAGAGGCAAAATGAGGGGTGAAAACAACTGAAATTTCTTATATCAAACGCATTCAACAACAAAGTCGAATATAGTTTATACTTCGACGTTTGTAGCTTTAACTTAAAATTTTCCCCTTCTCTCTTTCTCTTTCTCACCTGGGTTGCGTCTGGTATTCAAATCCCTAAACAGCCAATATAGAAAACTGACAATTTGGCTCGAGGGATGTTTTGAGAACCTTAGACTCAAATGTGACCATCTTTTTCGCATTCTTTTAACAGGTTTTTAAAATTAAAATCAAACCATCAGTAGATATCTCTAATATTAATATTAATTATTGATTTTATATTTGCAGTATCGACAATCGTTCAATTTTGAGTTGGTACAAACAAGTGTCGTTGATATCTTCATTACAATAAGCGGGTTCTTGATGTTCCATTACTCATTTGAAAGTATTCGAAAAGGAGGACCGATTTATATTGTAATTTACATAATTTTAAGGTGGCTACGGTGAGTCAATAAATAAAATCATAATAGCTTAACCATCACCATTATTCTGCCCTAAATGTTGAATCAATTTTAAAATATTTTTAACGGAATTTTTTTTTTTTTTTTTTAATTTCACAGAATGATAACTATACCTGTATTTTTAATCGTAATTATGCTGTTCTTCTTCGAACATCTAAGTGATGGACCTTTATGGAATCATTACTTTGAGATGCACGTTGCTTTATGCAAACGAAACTGGTGGACGACAATACTAGCTATTAATAATATCGTAGAACCAGACAAACCAGTTAGTATTTTAGTGTCATGTTTAATACTTTAATCTACTTAGAAAATTTATCCGTTTTTTCCATTATGGAAAAAAGGATAAAACTTTTACTGGTACCTATCTATATTAAAAAGTTTTCGGCTATAAGAATATTTCGCTGTACAACATTAATCCGTGTGTGTAATGCGAACTTTAGGGGAGCAAATGTACTCCCTCGTCCCTTCAGTTCCAATGTTCGCAAAATTTTTTTACAGCGTGTCGCAATGATATAGGTAGGGGCAGTTCAAGGACAATGTTGGTAGCAGGCAAAAACCAAATTTAGCGCTCATCTTCTAAAATTTTTTTGGGAAATTCTAAATTTGCAGTAATGAATGGATTACAAAAAATTAATATTCAAACAAATGTCTTTATCTATAAAAAATCAAAATATAAACACAGAAGGAAAATTCAGACTGTTAGTAGCAGGTATATGTGCACCGGTAAATAACCCAGCAAGCTGTGAATAAAGTGTTGAATCCCAAAATCCATACTGAAATAGCAATGAAGCTCAGTTATTGTAGAAATCTGGTAATTTTAACCAACGTTTGTTAATGCTGAAGTACTCTTTAGTTACCTACACTTTTCTTTCTTCCAATAGGGAATGAGCAATACAGTGTAAAACATTTCTTCACAGTTTTAGTGAGTTTTACAGTAAGTATGCCAAATAGGTATTAGAAAAAACCCTTCCATCACTTTTCATACTTTGGTAGGTAGTAATTTAGTCACAAAACTTCTAAAGTGAAAGTGTAGAACTATGCTTGCCACTCATACAAAACCAATATTTAAAAACAAAAAATTCTCTAAAACTCAAATTGGAAATTGACCTAACCAGTAAATCATAAATGGTTAAAAGTTTTCAAAGTTTTACTTTTTTTTTTTAAAGCTGTTAAAAAATATCTGGATGATACCTAAAGAAACTTGCTCCAATTCGCTACCTCAGAATTATTTCCACACAAAAGCTTGTATGTAGTTATAAAAACATATGATAATAGTTTTTTTCCTGTTTCAAAATCGAAACTGTGGATACTATAATGATTGTTTTTATAATAAAAATTGAAAACGTTCTAAAACGAAAATATTTTAGGTGAAAAAAACTCTTAATAGCACAATGAGATTTTATATTAAATTTGGAAAAACCCTAAAAGGAACTGATTCGAGTTGAAAGGCTACATATATATATATATAGGTACACAAGTTCTGAAGCCCTGTTCTGTGGTTCTTTGACTTGAGCCGGCCCTGCATGTTTTCTGGTAACACTGTAGAATCGTTGTTTCAGAGGAGACTATGAACTTTTTTTTTTTCATGTCTGTGTAAAGCTGTGCGGGTAGTTGCGCGTGCGCATCGAATATAGGGAATAATTAATAAAATAATATCGGGAAATAATTGGTGAAATAATATTGGGAAATGATTTTGTGAAATACTTAATTAACAGCTTGTACGTTTATTATAGAGATGTGTGTATTAATGGATACAAAGAGTAATTTCAGAAATTCTGAAGTGATATTTTTGATAGATCTTCAAAAAAAGTGAGAATTAAAGAATATGTTAAAAATTTTGACAACACTAATAAGAATTTTAATACAACTTATTGCTTAAGTATTTACAATAATACCAAAATTTATAGATATATGTGTGTGTTACTGGGCACACAGAGTAATTTCATAAATTCTGAAGGGATATTGTTGATATACCTTCAAGAAATTGCGAATTGAAGAATATATCAAAAATTTTGACAACAATAAAGGAATTTTAATACGATTTATTCCTTTAGGATGCCTAAGTATATAAGTACAAAAATATCAAAATTCCTATTACCAGATAAAAAAATAAGTTAATTATTCACTAGGATGAGGAAGGTAATTTGAAAATATGAAACTGATAGAAGATTCTAATAATTAATGTTGATTCCTATTACTGTTTTCTGAATGAAGGAAAATATATCTCGCACTATACTATTGAATTGGCTCTCAAAATCAATTCTTCTTCAGAATTTGTGAAAGATACACAAATTTTTAGTATATATCACATTTTCTAAATCCCAAAAATATTGACTGTGGATGCTTCTGTCACGTTTCACTTGAAATTCTATTACCAGGACATATCAGTTTATAAATTTTTATAGATAATGGTCAGAATTAGTCTTAAAAATAGTTCTGCCTAAGAATATTTAAGTAAAAACAAAATTATCTTTAAATATGAGCGGTAAAATTTATGAACATGAAGAAGATGAGGGATCTAGAATATTCAAATTAATTCTTGTTGCGGTTTTTCAAAATTTAGTAAAGTCTCATTGTCCTATTTAGAGTTTTTTCATCTACAGTTTTTTTTTTATCTTAGAATGTTTTCAATTTTATACCATGAAAAAAATCATCAAGATGATACCATTTTGATTTTGAAACAGGAAAATAACTATTTTCCTCTTTTCAATCATTATAAATTTTTGTGTTTGAATACCTAATTCTGAAGTAAAAAATTCCAATAAACACAAACATAACATTTTGTACTTCTTGAAAGATCATGCGGGCTACTTCGGCTTTTTTCTAAATTTTATCGCGCAGACGTTTGCCTGCTTCGTCTTCGTTTAGAACCGCCTCCGGATAGAGGTGGCAAAATTTTTTTTTTTTTTTTAATTTTAGAGGTAATTAATAATATTGTACTAATACTTTATAGTGTATGCCCCAAACGTGGTACTTGTCAGTGGATCTACAACTCACAATCCTTGGAGCCATTATTCTGTTCATTATGTCCAAAAATATGAAAGTCGGATTGCTCGTGTGTTTTGGAATGATTGCATCTTCAGTGGCTTCTTCATTCATTATCATATTGTTGCAAAACTATTATGCCATTTTCAGATTTACAATACCGTAATTTAATCATTAGATATGAGTTTTTTTTTTCAGCTGTTAGAAGATGCGAAACCGAATTTAAAACAAAAATAAATTTAATTTACAGAAATACCAGAGAATTCATAAATGTTAGAGATTATCACATGTTTTATGTGGCAACGTACAACAGAGTGGGTCCATACATTTTGGGTATCTTGGCGGCTTTGCTGTCGCGAAAGCTAAAAGAAAAGAAATATAAATTTTCTGCGGTTAGCATTGCAAATTTTCGGTACCCTATTTCAGTGGTACACACCTTTAAAAGTATCAAATTATTTTCATTTTTATTCCAGACAGCGGCAACGATAATCTTACTGTCGACTTTCATCATTGGTATTGTCTTCACCTGTTATGGTTTCGTATTCTACCAATCTCGCAGGCCTTACGATGTTATAGAAAATGCAGCGTACGGAGCACTCAATCGGATTTTGTTCGCTTTACCATTCGCCAGTTTGTTTTGTATTTATTTCACCTCTGGATTGGGTACGCTAATTTTACGATTTTACTCGTACTTATATTTTCCTAACCCTAATGAACGTGGCTGCGTAGGTGCCATTTCAGTAAAAACAACTGTTTAAAAGGCTGCAACGTTAACAGTATATGGAATCACTTTTAATGGCCACGAGTATTTTTCAGTGCATTTATTTTGCGGACTTGTATGAATAAGTTAAGTATGGCACAGTTCTGCGTAATAAACATTTTGCTGCCTAAAATGTAAATGATTGGGAAACTGTGCGGCAGATGTGCTGAGTTAGGTCCACGAAATTTCCATAATGGTCGTTTCATGCCTGTATTCAGGGATGCAGAAATTTATTTGCGCAGGCTCGCAAAGAAGTTGCACTAGAAACTCACATAAAATATAACAAAATTTATCGCATATTGATAATTTTGTAAACTTAAACTTATTCTTGTAGATAGTTGTAATGACAGAATCCATACGAAATGTTTCTGGAGCGAACGATAAATTTTCGGTTCTTAATACAGCCTTTGACTATATAGGTATATGTATAGATAATATTATTGTCTACTTACTTGACGAATTTGAAACGACGAGAATGGAAAAATATTTAGCTATATGATTATGACACGTCTTACGATCGGTATGAGTGAAATTAAATTTATTTTCGTGATTTCACCCATGAATTGAACAAATCGTTTTTCAAAGCTTAGGTAATAATCACGAAAATAAAGTTTCAATTTCACTCGTGACGGTCATAATCATAACAAAATATTTTTCCACCTCTTCCATTCGTTTCAAAGGGGTTGGATACAATAATTAAATTATCAGTATACACAGTCTACATAATAAAATTAATATACCGTAGGCTGTTAGGTAAAACGCGGCATTATTTGGCTATAGTTGGTTTTAAATAATTGTAAAAATAGAAGAAGAAAAAACCTTTTAAAATAAATAGAAAAGTTATGCAACTTTTTACATGTATGAACTGGTGGAAGGGCAACGCCAACAACAATGAAGATAATTTGGCAGTCACCTTCAAAGTATTTAAAATACTACATGTTGGTCAACTTCCCCAGCATTTCCATGTATTAGAATTGGCCAATCACAAATTAAGAAACTGCCCATCTTTGGAGATACCAAAAATTCGTCTGAATAATAGAGTCTCTAATTTAAATTGGTAGAACCAACGACCAACTAAGTGAGAAGCAATGGAACCGGGTTTTATTTTTGTTGATATAGAGATGGACTGAACTGTAGTGATGAGTCGCATTGATATCCACTTTGTTATACACAAGTGTACAAAATGTTGCATAACATGTTGTTTGAAGAAAATATTTCCAAAAAATAGTCAAGCGCATGGATGATGAGAATATAAAATTAATAATATGTACAAAAAGGTAAACTTTTTGAAAAATAATTTAAAAATTGAAACCTTTATAGCTCTTTGAATATGGAGCCTACAGAAAATGTTGAAATAACATTTTTTATTGTCTCGTAATTCATCAAATACGAGTACTGGGCACCAGCAAAATTATGCCGGAACTTCAACGGACACCCTAGTCAATGGGTACAGAAAACTAGGAACGTCTAAGTTATGTTATGATGGTTGCATGTAAGGAAGGTGTTCCAGATCGGCCATTTGGAAGCCATCTTTAACATTACCGTTTATTGGTGAATAATTTTTTGTCAATTTGTTCGCCCTATATATCGTAACATGTTAAAGATGGCTTCAAAATTGCAGGTTGAGAACTCATAGTTCCCTAATCGCATGAATTCTGATCAGGAAATCGGAAACTATGTCTCTGATACGGGGACGAATTGAAGTTCAATTTTAAAAAAATGCTCATCGGTTTAGTGCCCATGACTCTCTTAGTTTAGAATATAATTTTCATTTTCTATGAGACCTAATTGAAGAACATACACTAGTGTACAAATTAAAATGTAGATCAGGCAATTATGAGGATCTGAGGATCATTTATATCGAAGAAACTTGGCAGGGAGCCAAGAAATTACTCACAGAAATAAGTTTGCCATTTTTATTTATATTTAAATATTTTCATAATACGTATGTAGATACAATGCCATTAAAAAGTCCACGGAAAATATTTATAGAATATATTATAACACGTTCTCTCAAAAAGTTTCTGTATTTTTTTTTTTTTTATGCACTTAAATTCCTACTTTAGTATTCTCATAATTTCAAAGGAAATCTAATTAAGTACATTAATTCGTAAGTCATTTTGTGTAGAAGAAATGCGTAATTTGTTTCAATATTTTGATGCGCCTTATTCTCATTTGTGAGGATTTTTCCTCGTTTGTAGCTAACTAAATGAAACCCAAATAAATTAAAAGTTAAAATTTAAATATTTGCTACAATTTATAATTTGAAAAATACCATTATAATATTATTTCTCGATAATTTTATTTTTTACTCGATTATGTCACTTTTAAGGGCTATGTTTGGTCTTAATTTGTACACCAACGTATGTTCTTCAATTTGGCTCCCATTGATAGATATTATCTTCTTATTTTAAATAGTTGTGATTGAAAAACATGTCAGTTTTGTTGTTGACTGAGGCAACTAAATTCAACAAATTTCCTCCACATTTCAAAGACACGACTGCTGAACAGTGTATGCATACAACCATCATAACTTACACGCATCCCGCCCAATGTATCATCATCATTCGCCGATTTAAGGCAATGTCATTTACGTCAAAATTCTCGTCGATAATATCACTGGGTGACTAAATATTCATGAAAAGCATTGAAAAACATGGAAATATAGGAATTTTTAATCATAATTGTTTTAGATGAAGAGGTAGGTACATGTTTGCCATAAATGAAATTATAGAGGAATCTTCAAGGAGTAAAATAAAGAAAAGAAAAAGAAATTAGAATCCTTAGAAGCTGAGAAAATGATTTAATTTGATGTTATCAGTGCACTTAACCCCATAGATAACTAATAATACCGCTCAAACTAACTTGAGGCACAGTTTCATGTTTCTTTTTCAACTTTCTCAGCTTCTCAGGGCTCAAATTTCTTGAACTTTGGCTTATTTTATTCGTTGAAGCCTCCCGAAAATTTCATTTATTTCAAATAAGTAGCTGTAAGTTCACCAGTGCGGGGATTTGAACCGGCAAACCTACAGATCTGAAAAAATGACGATGTTGTCCACGTAGCTAGGCCACTGCCGATAACCTTGCGAGGTACGTGCATATGTATATATGGTTCACCTCCCAATAACCAATTCCCCAGTGCTGCCGCTGCTGTTATAGTATGACAACAAAGCAGAGGTCAAAGCTATGCTGCTGCTATGCAGGGAAACCAACAAACCCGCTATGCAGACTTAAAACTATGACTCAATGCCACTTTTTGGAGAAGGTTTGTGAAGCTGTATTGAGTGCTACATGTTTGCTTACATCAGGTTACCATTTGTATAGGTTTGCCAGTGCGGGGATTTGAAGTGGCAACCTACAGATCTGAAAAGTTTCCATATTATTTATGCGGCTACGCCACGGCTGATGGCCTTGCAAGATGCACCCCACAGTAGCTATTATTTGTTTCAAAATAATTATGACCAAAAATTTGAATATGAACTATGCTTTCCATGTGTTTTAGCTACCCAGTGAGATAGGAGTTTCAGTTGTAACGTCAAGCAACATTTTTTTATCATACGATTCTATTTAAATCACTGCAGGACAAAAAAAATACAGCACAGTTGTCTTATTGTGTGATACACGGACGCATGTCGTAATCATTATTTATTGCAATCAATTTTTCAGTTAGTTGCGATGTATGGTAATATTCCTTTCAATACAAGATGATCCCTAAAAAACATTATTAAAAACGCTGACCAGCCAATACGAATTCTTTAAAATAATACATCGGCTCCATTTATAACTAATGCCTGACATTCTTCGACAAAAAAATATTCCAAGTGTATTTAATTGGCAACATTGCGTTGCGGCTAGGATCATCTTATATTGGATGGAGTATAGTGTAGTAGGCTTGAATCCTGAGAGCGTGGGTTCAAATCCCCTGCAAGAAATGGTTTTGTGGTAATTGTAATGTTTTTTAATTTAAACAAAAAATAATTTGGGCCACATGACTATGATTTTATCCTATAGTGAGTGGTAACAGATTAAGTATAGTATCCACTTATATTATAAAAGCATGTATTTTAAAATTTAATTTTTAATCTAAACTTATTTTATCGTCCATTCCAGAAATACCCTGCCCATAGCATAATAAATCAATTTAGCATAACCAAGTTCATTACTGCTTTGATAGACCTGCCCAACAGCAATTTAAAACAATATTTATGACTTTTCTTTTCCAATTTTTTTCATGACGTTTAATTCGTGGATTACATGTGACAGGTGTTTTCAATAATATTTTGGAAAATAAAATCTTCGTTCCTTATGGTCGTCTGGTATTAGGCGTATACTTACTTGGTTCTCCACTTCAAGCAGCTCAAGTCATTTCACTCAAAACATACATGCCTGTGCAGGATAAAATACTGTTGGTAAATATAAACTTATATTTTCATTATAAAGTTCAAACATTGACCGCGACATTATTTGAAGGCCGGAGATGATTGCTGAAGACGAAATTTGAAGATCTTTTGGGTTTATAATATTCAACCAAGATATCAAAAATGCTTACATATCTACTTTATACGAAAAAACGTATACTATATATTAGTACGTAATATACTTATATAAATTCACAAAATTATTAGAGGCCATCTTCCCAGAAAAATTACATTAGAATTTAATAAAGGTACTTATTCAATATCTGTTCTAAATTTTCATGACTAAAATTACGCATTTTAGAACCACTGAAGCTCCAAAAATGCAACATAATAGGCTGTACCGGACGTACCGATCTAGAACAAAAACAATAGACTACGTCTTTGTTTAGATTGCAATAAGTGTAAGTGCCAAATTTCGTGAATAGTTACCGAATGAAAATCGAAACTTGTACAGTATTAAATATAAATGTGATTTCAGCTAATAATGTGAAAAGTTTCCCATGGTCATGAAACGGAAAAAAACCTAATCTGGATCCTGGGTCTTTGTACCAGATCAATTTTAATGTGTGCATTTTTTTTGAAAACTTACATAAAACAAAAAAACATATACGGATCGAACTGATAACCTCTTTTTTTTCTAAAGTTGATTAAAAATTGGAATATTTATTTAACTCGACAGCTTTCTCTCCTAAATCGGCTTGGATAGCCGGGTGATTCACATCGGGTGAAATTAATGTGAGAAAAAAAACAATAAGAGGGCTATCTGCCACAGTTTCACCCTGTCTTAATTTTGAAAAAATAAAACATTTTTATCATAGAACGAGCTGTTCTTCGTAGTTTCAATTGCGTAGTGTTTAATTGTTGTTTTAACCTCTTTTTTATAGACCCAAATAAAACCATATGAAAAAAAAAAAAAAAAAAAAAAAAAAAAAAAACCGGAAACAGAGAGGGAGAGAGAGAGAGTGAATGAGAGAGAATGAAAGAGTGAGAGAAAGAGAAAGAGTGAGGGAGAGAGAGTGAGAGAGAATCATATCTACCTCACCAACCGACATCAGGCAAATGAAAAAGAAAGGGAGAATTTTTTTTTTAATTTCTCTTTTACTCCTTTTCGTTTGTTTCAAAAAATGTTTTGTTTATTTTTTATTTTCACGGATGGTAAAAATTGGTAACTTCGCCCCCGAGGTAGGTTACGGACTTCCTTGATAGCTATAAGTCATCTTTGGAATAAAATCTCGTGCAAATCCATCCAGCGGTTCTGGAGTGATAGTGTTTCCAAGTTTTTACGTAGACTTCAGTATTTTATTTATAATATATATCTGGAAGATAAGTATATTTATTAAGAAAACCAATGTTTTTGAAATTACGCAGCATCTTTTGTTTCTTTTTGCTTTCAGTATTGGATGGCAACAGGTGATTTCGTCTGGGCGTATTTCTTTGCATTAATCACTTATTTAACCATCGAAGCTCCCGTTAACAATATTTTAAAATTCTTCCAAGATAAATTGTTGAGGTAGGTAATAATTTTTACCATTATGACTTTCTCCTTTCCCACCAAGAAACGGAATTCATTATCAGTAATTAATTCTTTTTATTGTACAGGATTTCTCGTTAAATTAAACTCAACATTTTTGCAACGATCAAATAACGACTGAATTTTTTGAACGAGACATGCTGAAGAAGTTATCGCTTTTTAGGTCAGTTATTGACCTGGAAAAATTTAAGCTAGTTCTTTTGATGTTAGTTTCATAGACCATTTCGTTCATTAATTTATGAAGTAAAGAAGAAATATTTTCATTTTCAAAAATGTTTTGAATTTATGATGTTATAATTTTCTAGAACACATAATTACGAAATCGTGATTGTTCACGTATTCGTTGATAGAGAGAGAGACAGACAAACAGACAAAGTATTCTATGTACCTATTTATTTTAATACATTTATCGTATGCATGTTACTTTAAGGAATGTAGTTCAAGTATAAAACGTGTTCATATTTATTTGTTCCATTTTTAAATTATACTCATTGCTTTCATGTCTTTCTGTGAAATACCTATATAAGTACTCAAAACAAAAAAGAAAACAACCTTAACGCAGCAGCAGCTCCTTCAGAAAAAGTAGGTTTTCAAAAAATAGAAAATTAATCATTAAAAATTTAGTAATGGTTCATAAATTTATGATTGCATACCGCTTTCTAAATGGAAACAAAAATGAATTTTATGGCAGCACCTTTCAGCCAGCCTACACTAGAATTTGTAAAATGTAATAAATTATAGTAAATTTTTTTCAAATTTCATAGTTATTTGTTGAAAACTGAGTATTTTATAGCAAAAATAATATCAAAAATAGCTGTACTGTGAGTACCATCTGGTTGACCCACACAAAAATTGGTAGCTTGTGTGAATATTTTTTCGCGACAAGGTATTCCACAATGGTGACCTCGATGTGATTTTGGCTTACGTTGTGATTGTCTAGATGAGTAGTGTGCTATTTCAAAAATTTGGCATGGTGCACCAGTGAGATTCTCATTTGCTCGGCAAATACAAATTTTTTTTTTTGCATGATTAGATACTAATGGTTGCTGAAGAAGAGTCTGCTGAAGTGGGAATTTATACTCCCTTTCAAAATAAATACAGCCCGAAGAAACAGACAGTAGACCTGGAGGAAGAAGGTTGTCCTTATATACAAACCCCTCCAACTTCAACTTGGCAATCTGAAAAATTTTCAGAGTTGGAGTAAACAACCTAACACCCAGAGCTCATAAATCTGGGAGCTGCTATAAACAAAGAAGAACTAGCAGTGAAAACATTAAAAAGTGGTCAAACTATTAGCTAAAGTTCAGACCCAAAAAGACCTGACATAAAAAAACAAGAGTCAGTGTTTTCACTTAATGATAAACCAAATTCCAAAGAAAAAATGAGTAAGCTCAGTAAAAAAAATCTGAAATGGCTCCTAGAACAATGGGAGTTGAGAACCCACCAACTAACCCACCAATTTATACATCTTCAGGTGGGAGTGGACAGCCACAGCTGACTCCCAAAGTTTTAGCACAAATGTTACAACTTTTTCAGAATCAGCCTGAACAAAATCCTAATTTCTACAGATGTAGGATAGAGATCCTGGAATTTCTACCTAATGAGGCAGATTTGTGGTTAATTGTCCTAGATGGCAGCTTCAAAACAGAAAATATACAATAGAAACAACGATATCTGCACATCTGCAGTGGCCTGCCATCACAGATCATTTGCCACATTCCTGACATCATGTAATGCCCTTCGACAGATGAAGATAAATACGCTTTGTTTATAATGAAAATAAAAGATGTATTTGGAAAGACCCAAAATCAAATTATTGATGACATCAAGGGTGGTATGAAGATTGGGGAGATAAACCTTCAATATTCATGGGAAAATTAAGGAAGTAGGCAGATAATATAGTGGCCCTTCTATAACTGGAAACTGATTTTGTAAAAAAAACTATCTCAAAATGTCGTACAATGTTTGGTGGCTATGGGATCTACCACAATAAACTCTTTGGCAGATTTGGATTTTCTTGCCTAAAATGCAGACAATGCATTAGAATACATAAGGTCCAAACCTTTTGTGAGTGTAATATCTGCAGAGACTGGGGAAATTACACAACTTTGAATTCAAATATCTCAGCTTACAACAGAAGTCCTGAAAAGAAACAAAAGCCAAACTTAAAATAGGAAATAAAATTTCAAAAAATTGAAACATCGATGATAACAATAGACAATCTAGGTCCAGAGACTATAAATAGAACAACAAAAAAAGAGGTCAGAGTTCCACTTCCCCTAGAACATCATCTCCCAGCACCTAGTCTCAAGAATGGGATGAAAAAAGCTGTTTCTTCTATAACAGGTTTGATGCAGAAACCAACAAATGCTACAACCATTGTAAATAGTGGGGCAAATCCTCTAAAAAATTGGATGTGTCAAACTAGAATGAGAGGCCATCTATGCAGCCAAAGACCCCTTGGAAAAATAATCCTGACACGTGTTCTAAAAGGACAGAACAAATAGGAGAAGGTACTTCATAGACTTGGGTGCAGACCTGAACATATTACCAGTAAATAAAAATCAAAATGTACGTCCTCTGAAAAACTGCCTCCATACTGTCAATGGTTAAAACCTTCCAGCCTAAGGATTTGAGGTTAGTAGACATTGGACTTAGAAGAGACATGACATGGTCCTTCACAGTAGCGGATGTTCCAAATCTGATCCTATTTTCTTCCGAATTTTGGCCTGGCTTAAATATGGATTTTTTTTTAATATATATATATAAAATTCACAATTGTTGTCACTGCAGGAAAGAAAACCATCGAATTATTTCCTAAAATTGTGCTTGTTAAAACTTGGAATAATTTTTCATTTCACAAAAAAATAATGATTTTTGACACATTCATAAAAATTTGAAAACTTGATACTTAATCAGTACATTTTATCCATGTATCGTATTTGTAGGATATTGGTATAATTTTTTTCCAAATATATAAATATTTTATGCATTACTTTATTAGAAGAATGTTAGTGATGTAGGTGATTTCTAAACAAAGAAAACTTATTTTTTCTTGCAAAGCTCGCTGCGCAACAGTTTTTTTTCCTTTTTTTCCGTTTCGCACTTATATCCTTCGAAATATTTTAAAAGCGTCCATGTGAAATAGTAATAAGCAGATCCCGATTTGGCACGCATATCAAGTCATACTCATACATAATTATAACAAAGAAGTTATTAAATAGATACCTACTCGCAACTGTCGTAATATGGTGTAATAATAATATTACGACTCGAAAGTCTACCAAAAATGTAGGCCTAGATCAATAATTTATAATCCATAATTTTTAAGATTTTCATACATTCATATACCTATGTCATACAAATTTACCAGAAAAAATCGTAAGGCTTCGTTTCTAGTAAAATTAAGTTAATTATACTTTACTTATCAATTAGGTAAATAGCCAAAATGACTTTACATACTTACCTATCTCATCAAAAGAATAGTTGAACACATTAAAATTCATTATTTCATTCAAGGTTGGATCCTAAAATGCACAAGTTACGGCCGAAGTCCATTAACTGATTTGCATATTAAATTAATCTGACTTACCTACATTCTCAGAAATCGCATACCCTGTATAACCACCTGCTGTACCGCTGAAATACCTTTGCTTTTTTCAATCAGAAAAATTTCTCTCCACTAGTAAATTATCAGACAAAAAAATTTAGACGAGCGCTATATTTTATGAGCAATTTTTCTGCGGATTGTTTTTTTTATTTTCATTTTCTCTATCACTTTTCTTTGTATTTCTTTCAACATATGAATATTTTTTAAATCCTAGATCTCCCCTCCATACACCATTCATCTATCTCTGCGAAAATCACATCGGTGGTGACTTTTCAATAATAATTTATGTGAAAGTTTAGTTTTTCATTCATTTATTTTTTTTTAATTGCCGAAGAATAATCGGTCAATGTGAAAATTTATTTCTACTCATAAAACTGATAAACATTATAAGTACACCTACTCGTTAACCAAACAGTTTGTACTTATAATAAAAGTTTCGAAAAAAAAAATTTATATTTTCGTGAAAATTGTGGTGAACTCGTTTTGGCAGGTGAGTACCTAATTCTGAAAATCATAACGCAGTAATTGCCATCCCTTACTAATTTTCATCAGTTTTTACATCTTCCATTATCTAAATTAATTAATTTTGACGCAAATTATTTGTTTTTTATTTACAATTTGTTCGTTGTTTTGGGGGCGCCTATATAAAGTAGGCCTAATATCACTGCAGAGGATTTGATCGTACAGAAATGTTCGTATTAATGTTGGTGCTCGTTTTATCCATATGTTGGATAATTAATTATAAACGAAAAAGAAGTCGTTTAGTAAAATATGTGAACAAATTCAAAGGACCCCCGACTGCCCCAATTTTTGGAAATGTGTTGAGTCTACTGGGTACACCGACAGGTTTGTGAATTTTCAATATTTTAATTTTTAGTCGGTTATTCGTACGAAAACCTGCCATTTATTCATTCTCAGTTAGCAGTGAACCTGCTCACCTTCCTCATTCTGTTCAATTTTCAAATTTTCTTGAACACACCAATGGATACTTCAAATATAGATCATTGTACTAGAATTGTGAAAAATTTTCTAAATACATGTAAAGCAAAAATGAACCCATACGACCGATTTTTAATCTACTTCTAAAAAAAGGAGGAGGTTAAGGTGCATTCTGTAAAATCTGTCTACATCTGTAACTGGAAAAACACAATACAAAATGCTTCCAAAAGAGAAATATAATCTGTTGTATTATTGAGAATATGGTGATTATAAAGATGAAAAAATAAAAACACAATATGTAGGAGCTGACAAAAATATATTTCAGCTCCAAGGCGGGGAAAAGCCTGAAGGCATAAAAACTCCACCTGGTGTGAAATTATTTATTTACACTTAAATTATTAAACATAAATTAATTAATTAACACACAATACACTATCATTCTAAACTCTCTCTAATACGATGAGAACTGAACTAATATTACATCATCATCATCCCATACGGATGACCAATAACAGTGTTACCATTGGGAGGAGTTATATATGGTCGACACTCATATTCAACACTCTCCCCTGAGCCATATTTCACTGGCATATGAAAAACATTGATTAACAAAGATACATTTAAATAGATAAAATATATATTAGCTACTAATAAGAAAACAGTAAACAAAATAAAATGGTGGTACATATTATACCTTAAACAAAACAATTCACTAATCATAAATAAACAAATTATTACGAGAATATAAAAATTCAAAAATTCAAACGTCATAAAATAAAAACTAAAACAAAAATAACAGACTATAACAAATCATTGAAACTTCTTTGTCTGCTACAAGGAAACTGTTAACTCGATTAATGTGATATCGCTGCACCTGTAATTAAATCTTTATTAATAATTGACAATTGTGATGTATTAAGAATTGTATATCCAGGTCCATATGTGAAGATTGGATGGTAGTGGTTTTGTCATTATATCTGCTAATTGCATTTTAGTTTCAACCCATGATTTTTGTAAAATATTAATGAGTATTTTATTTATGGCAACAATTTCTTGATATCCTTCAGTAATACTTATGAATTCTGCTTCACAAGTAGACAACACAACAAAATTTCGTTCATGGCTGCGCCAACCAATTGAGTCACCACATAATTTAAGTATACATCCACTCGTTGATTTGGAATTTTCGTTATTACAAAAGCTTGCATCTATATATCCTTCAAATATCTCTCCTTTTCCTCTATACATCAATTTCTTTTTTTGGGCCTGTACAGGTTTGTTTTCAGCTTCGTATTGCTGAACATACATTCATCATTCGAAAAAATTAAACTCATCACCAACACCTTTCGCTCTATCTTCATATGTTGCTTCTTTAACTGAGGAGATAACTTTTGACACAATTTGGTAATATGTATCTCATTTATCTGATTCACTTATTTTTCCTTCCCTAACCAATTCAAATTTCTTAGCTAAATCATCAAATTTTAGATTAAAATTGTGACATAATTCTACAAAAAATAAATAAATTTTAAATTTCTCAATTGTTCTCTGACTGAAACAGTTATATCATTCATTTGATTACGTTTCAATAAATGTAATTTTTTTTTTAATTTGAACTGGTTCATCTATTTCGATAACTTCTTCCTGATAACTTTCATCAATATGACCAAGTATAATTCCTTTAACAATGTTTTTACATTCTAACATTTCTTTACCACTAAAAGCACGAGGTGGAGGTCTATCCTCATCGATAATGTCACTAAGACATTTAAGACCAATTTCCATTTGAAATAATGATAACTAAAGTTTATAATTTTTTTCACAATTTAAAAAGTATTCAAGTTTTGTTGTATCCTTTTCTATCTATGACATTTTTGTTCGATATTTCAATTAAATATAGTCTAATCTGGAAAACGTTTTGAATTAAATAGTAATTACTTGTTTGACCCACCTCCTTGTCATTAGAACAGAGGTTAAGACAAACAAAAATGTTTATATTACTGAGTGATACATCGTTGAATATGCGTTTTTAGGCGCTGAGTTTAATCCAATTATCTATTCTTGGACTGTACCACTGTTTGGGGCCCATTGTAACCACAAAAAAGGGGTTATGGAAATTTCTTTATACATTAATATTAATTAATATATCAATGAGCACGTTTCTTGAGGCAGTGAATTAAAATTTCTAACTAATTTTTGAATTGAACGATTTATTAGGCTTCCTGTAATCCCAAAAAAAGGGGTTAGGTTTATGTAATTACTATTAAGTATATAATTATAGTTTACATCATCAATAGGTTTCTTTAAGTGCTGATTTCAAATTCAAAATGCTTAAATTTTTTAGTTCTCTTTACAGATTATTATTTTTATCTACTCAAAATGCAACAACTCTATGGAAGTGCCTTGAGAATATGGTTACTTAATGTGCCAGTAATAATAGTCAGTAATCCTGATGACGTTCAGGTAAGTATGAGAAATTAAATAGGTACTTACTTATTATGATTCGAGAATAAAATTATCTCATCGTTAATGATAAACACGAATGTTACAGATAATACTAAAGAAAAATTTGGAAAAAGAAAGAACTTACAAGTTTTTAGCAGATCTCATAGGAGATGGACTAATTACCTCAGATCGTAAGTTAATCATCTCACTTGTCATTGAATAAATACGTAACAGTAGGTATTCGATAGATTACTAGTAGACTTAATCTCTGGTAAAATTATTAAGTTGATTTTAATTATAAAAACTTTTTTCTTTTATTCTTTTTTTTCCTTCAGTTAAGAGGTGGAAACGAAACCGACAAATTATTAGTCCCGCTTTCAATCTCACCACGCTGGCGGATTACTTTTTAGAATCATTTAATGATCAAAATGAGAAACTTGTGAATAAACTAAAAAAAGAATGTGATACTGATGAAGCGTTTGATGTATGGAAGTATATTGATACAACATCATTTAGCACTATTTGTGGTATTTATTTTGCGAAATCTTTGAATTGGAAAGTTTTTATTCTTTTCTCATTTATAATACTACTTACCAATGTTTGAAACTTATACAGAGACTGCGATGGGTTACACCGAAGATGAAGAAACAGAATTTTTGAAGTCCAGAGAAGCATACATGAAGTAGGTTTCAATAAATTCATAATTCATTTTCAAAATTAGTTGAGAAAAATCAAAATTATGTTTTCAACTGGAAAAATGTGGGAAAAAGTTAGTTTTAGTCAGGATGTAATACCTATAGGTACCATATTTATTTATTGAATATTTGTTTCATTGATATCCTGAAGATACAAATTAGGTATTACAGTTATATTTACATATTACATAGGAAACCCCTTAACCTACTAATTTTGTCCCAAATAAGATGTGTCCCATTTTACGGATGCAGAGTGTTCTGGTGTAGAAAGGAAAAAAAAATGCAAGTTATGATTTTTATTGGCAAATTTGAGCACATATCATTAAAAAATTTAAATTTTCTAATATTTTTGACAAAACAAAAAAAGTTAATGGAGGTTCTCGGAGGAAAGTGATAAAAGGTACTGATTCTATGTATTTTGGCGCGTCTTGCCTATGGTACTTGTCTGATTGATTTGCGAAAGAAAACATGAAAGACTGGTAGAATTATAACAGAGAACAACAAAAACTATTTCTATTAAACTGAACCAAGGTTATTATCTCTTAAATCAAAGAGTTTAACAGCAATATTCCCATATTTATCGACTGTCTTGTCCCGATAAGCCGATGTGTTGTCCCTATATAATCACTTTGATTTCCTTAAGTTTTAGGAGCTGGTTTTGGGATTACCCTGATCTTGATCCGGTGTTCCTAATAAGTGGTTTCCACTGTAATATAATTAGTTTTTGCAATTACCTCTTGAAATTTTAATTCTTTCCAGAAAAGTTTTCATTGTGAGTTATATGTATAGGTAAGTATACCTATCTTACAGCCTAATTTACAAAACAACTGACAAATTTGATTGGTTGATAGTACTGATAGAATAAATTCGTGATAAAATATGTAAATAAGTACATATCTATACCTGTGTAAAATATTTAGGTAGGTATTCTGTTTTGTGACTTACAAGAAGATTATTGAAACCAGAAACACTTTCGTAGCTCCAGGCCACATGTTATCATGGTATTATTTACTCGTCTCTTCGAGTCCTACCTATTTATGAAATTTAACAAAGGATTCTAGCATTTTAAAATTGCTTCTTTCAAAAAGATGCTATGGAACTTTGTTTACCTACATTTATCTGTCTATCAATCTATATTAATTAAACTCAATGTATAAGTAAATTAGTTCACCCATAACTTCAGAATTGCTTGGCAGATCAAGATGAAATTTTCAGTAGGTACGCATGTTTGAAGCCATTGTCAAAGTCTATGTTTTCTATGGAGGCAAAGTTGTCTATTTCACCAAAATTCGTGATTCACGATATAAAAACGAATGAAAATTAATAAAAGATAATGGAGATAATTGTGATTCGCGGGCCCAGTGCAAGCAAAGTTGAGAGTAACATCTAGTAATTTATATACACAAAGTGAAGAATATCTCTTTTAAATTGGTATTGAAGTATCAATTATTCTATCAGATACTACCAATTAGGGTTTGTAACTGCAACCATAACTGGAACAATAAACGCTAAAAACCTAACTAGACTACATTATTTAATTTGGAAACCGATAACTGAAAAAATAAATTTTATATGACTTCTTAACCAGTAATCAATAAATAACTTCTACAAAATGCTGAAACCATTAATAAAAAAAAATAACTAGAAAAAATTGGTCTTCATCAGTTTTTTTAAAATTAGTAGGAATTAATTATTTTTCAAAAAATTACCTAAATATTTTCTGGAAAATTATTGATTACTGATAATTTGGCCAAAGGAACATTTTTTTTTTATCTGAATTGCTATAAATTTTGTCTCTACCATAATAATCAATAACCACAACCAATAACAAAATTATTTTTTCAAAAAATACCAATTATTTTCTGGAAAATTATCAATTAACAATTAATTTATCAATAATTTGACTTAAGGAAATCATTTTTTATCAGAATTTCCATGAATTTTGTCTTAATAAATAATCATTAACCACAATTAATAAATGAGGATGTTGTTTTTGTTAACCAGAATAATAACCAATAACCAATAGACCAATAGGTGTAGTCTAGCTCTTTATTGATTCCCAGTAACTAATAACCCCGAAATCATTTTGGTTACAAGCTCTCAATACTGAAATTCACTTTTTAATGAACATGAGCACTCATTCATTCATTTTTCTATTTTACTAATTTTATCATTGAACAAATTAAATACTTTTGTCAAAAATATTTATTTTCCAAAATTAGATTTTTTTTCTGCTAAAATTTTTAATATCTACTATCGAACAATTTTCAAATGATAGTCATAAGTAGGGAGGGATTAAGTTTTTCACATAAATAATTGAGGTTGTCCTATGTTTTTTAAAGTAAATATGTAAGTTATTTGCGTTACTTTTTAATGAATTTAGTTTTTTATTGTTAACAGGGCATCTGACCTAGTTGGCGAAAGATTTTATAAAATTTGGTTGCATCCAGATTTTGTATTCAAACTTTACACTCGTTTAATTGGAATGACGAAAATTTTTGAAGAAGCTAAAGCCCTACCAAAGATGGTAAAAATAATTTTGATGCATCAGTTTCCATTTTCATTTAAAACTGTGTTTTTTTACTCATCTGGTCAACATGTGTATTGCAGATTCTAAAGAAAAAATATCAAAATCGTGAAACTAATTCTATGTTGTTGCCGAAAGAAGATAGAAATAATTCGAGTAAAGTACATTTACATTGTTTCATCACTATAATAAATGTACAAGTCAGCCAAAATTATTCTACAAAATTAACTTGTCAAAATTACTTCCTCAATATTATTTTGCCAATATTATTCTCACATATTCGATGCGCATAAGCCACTACCAACACTGCCACACACAAACGTGGAAAAATAGTATATTACACACCAAGGTTCAAAAGTGAGCATTTATATGTGAAGGAAGTTTGCAAAATGAGTGTAGCGAGTTAGCAATTCCCCAGTCATGTAAACTAACATTTGAACTTTGTTGAGGAAGATATTTTATATAATATTAATGGTCAGAAAGCAAAAAAATGTAAAAAATTCTATCATAATGATGAGTCTTTCACAAAAATTATAAAAAAGGAACAAAATATCAACCTTCTCATTGTGACAGATTTAATGTTTAATTCAGAATGTGTAACCTTTACCTCAATGAAAAGTGAACATGCTTCCATGTAAAAAGATGTTTCATATTTTTACATGGAGATGCGTTCATTTTATATCGAAATTATATTCATCAATGATATGGGCTACTTTTCACTTGAAAAATACCACTGTAAACCTTCCCTTTCTGATTATGTATTATCTTTGACTATTTGATACTGAATCAGTAAAGCTCCATAAGACCAATGTACTTTTTAATGTCAATACATGACGGCAAAAAAGTAGGTAACCCTAGCTTACCTTCTGCATGTTTTTGACATTTTGCTTAAATTCGCCGCTTTAGAATACATCTGATAAAGACATCCCTTGAATTTACCAGGATAGCATATGTAAACACAAACCAAAATATGTCAAAAGGAACATTCTGCGTGACTATCTAGCATTGGCATGTCTAATCAGAAATCATCTTATTATATGTATAAAATAATTTTCATTGCTTATGCCAAAACAACAAATTCTACAGTGTTACCCAACTATGCCAGCAAAAATCCAGGGCCGGCGCAAGTCTGTGGGATTGTATGCTAATAAAAATGACAGAAATTTGTATCATAGGCTTACGGTTTTTACTACAATTACCTACGCAGGTAACCAAAAATTAACAAAAAGAAAGCAATGTATTGTGGATATTCTGTACGATCTTCACGACAAAGAAAACTACTTCACAGAAGAAGAACTTATTGACGAAATTTTGACCTTAATATTCGCGGTAATATTTTTATTTTTCATTTCTTTTGTTCGATTTTATAATTTTCTACAGAATAATACTTAAAAATTGAGAAATCCATTTTTGTGAACAGGGTAGTGAAACCACCGCAATCACTGTTAGTTTTACGTTATTGATGCTGGCAATTGAACAAGATATTCAAGTAAGTCATAAGTGAAGTCGATTTATAATTTCCTACCTGCAGTAAAGTACGGTATCATCTGTCTATCTATATTTATATTGATAAAACTCAAGGTAATTAAGTGTGTTCAATCATATCTTCAGAACCTCTTGAGAGAATGGAAGGGAGTTTTCAAAATTAATTTGTGTTGTTCGGATGGAGCCTTTTGTATCAAACAATGGAGCATTTTCCCACCTCAAAATTAAAAAAAAAATTGAAGTTGCGAAAATTAATAAAAAATTTAAAATTAAAAACCAAAATCGTGCCCGAATGGGACGATATCAGTAGTTAGTCCCATGAGAATAATACTTTTGAATATTTTCTGCTCCGATTGGCATGGAGCAGTTCGTGAGATTCCCTTATTAAGTCTCCTCTAAAAAAAACTTAGCCCTACGTCATTACTTTACGATGTGGAAATTAAATTTCTTTCCAGTACTGTTGCTGAAGAGATACAAGATACATACTTCGGAGTTGTACCTACCCCGAAACGTATTATTCAATTTTAATTAATTTTTTTGTAAAGAGGTCGAATGGCATGGATAACTGATGGCAGACTCCTCCCCCAAAAAACACTTTTTCTGCCTGCGATTTGTGTTTACACAACCTCACTTCCGTCATTAATTTCTTAATGTAGTCCAAAGTTCATGAAGAATTAGATTCAGTGTTTGGCACCGGTAATGAACCACCGACGGCTGAAGATTTAAATCAGTTAAATTATTTAGAAAAATGTGTGAAAGAAACATTGAGAAGGTTTACCATCGTGCCAATAATCTTGAGACAAACAGACGAAGATATAATTCTTAAAAGTAAGTTAGGTACCTACAGGAAATGAGTATAGATATAGGTATAACGCCACCTACACCTAAATCATTTGAATCATGTTCATTATTATTTCTGATAGATGACCTGATTATTCCGCGTGGAGCAAACATCAACATTTCACTAGCTGGAATTCATCTGAACGAAAAAACGTATCCGAATCCCTACACTTGGAATCCAGATAACTTTAATAAAGAATGTATTTCTAAAAGACATCCTTCCAGCTTCATTCCTTTTGGAACTGGTATTCGTATGTGCTTAGGTAAATGTAAAGGCGTTTTATACAAATATATGCAGGGTGTCCAAAAGTCGTCCCCCAAGCCAAATGGGTCTTCTAGAACTTATCGAGAGAAGAAAAAGTTCTTATTAACATGGTCTTTGAAACTGGTTGTTTCAGAGATATAAGGCTCTCAAATTTTCAAAATTTTCAGTTAAATCAAATGAGGAAGTTCAAAAAATTCTTCAAATTTGATTTTCGATGAGTGCATCGTATTGTACTCATCGAGTACATTAAAAAGCATTATTTTGACCAGGTCCCTAACTTCAATACTTACAATGTTAAATTTATTTGAAATCGGAATAAATTTGTTGAAATTTCAGCATGTGTAATGTTCATTTTGTGAAAATTCTGAAAAAAAAAAATGTTTCGCTGTATGGACTTAAACACGTAACCTATTGTGAACGACGACTTTGTTCACAATTCAACGATAATAATGTATAACAAAATCACCTTCTAAATGACGTCATCAAACCATAATATTTTCAGTAGAAACAAACGAATCACGTGACATTACAATTACACAGACAAGGAGAAACAGCCATCTTAGATAGAGGCAAAGACGAAAGATTTGTACGAAGTTCGTTAAATGATGATAACGTTTTTCATGACTTGAATTCACTTAACAACCTTTGTACGATGTGTAGTGCAATCTTCTTGTAAATTTTGCCTTCAAATGAATGAATATGCAATTTGTTCAATACACGCATATGAAAGCTTGTATCTCTGAAACAACAATGCTAAGAATAAAAAGGATACGGCCATGAACTTTTTTACTTCTCTCGATGAGTTCTATAAAACATATTTGGCTTGGGAGACGACTTTTGGACACCCTGTATTGATACACTGGTTGAAAAATATCCAGTGGGTTTAATATTTTCCAGGTTACAAGTACTCGATGATGTCAATGAAAGCACAACTGTGTACATTATTACGAAATTTTCATGTTACATCACCTCTAACAAAAGAAGATATAAAATTGAATTTTGATGTTGTTGTAAGAAGCGCGAATGGTTATAGAATTAAGCTACATTCTCGTAGCAAAAATTTGTCAACTATTCAAACTCATTTTGTCCTGAAAAATAATTAAAAAATTAGAAATTTTCTCAATTTGTTTTTAACATAATTATTTATAAATACACATAGGTACGGTCTGTTTATTATATTAACGGACAACATTTTAATGAAGGAATAACATTTTCCAAGCAATGACTTGAGTGATTCTTACTAGAAGTAGGTAGACTTCATTTCACACATAATTTCTGTCACATTTTGCACTGAAAAGAATGTTTTGAAGAGAATAACACAATGTTTGAGTAAATGAATTGCCTTTAATGGTAATCATTATACAGTTTTTTACCCACGAATGATTTTCATATCAACAAAATCTAATACTGGTACTTTTGGAGTAAATCCGGTCTTCATGCAAGCAAAAACATGGCGGAAGTGCAGTAATTACAAGGCAAATAAAAGAAAATCCACTTATTAAGAGCTGTTGTAACATATAAAGCTAATCTGTATGAACTTTATAAAATGTAAAAAATGGGAACGAGCCCGTAGCCAAGGGGTCAGGGTGCATTGCTCCATGATAAAAAATTGATATGTTAGAATTTAATGTTTTCGGGTAGTATCTAAGCTATAGGTAAGTACCTACAAAAAATTTTAAAAATATGAAAGAAACTTTTGTTGTTTTCACTTTTTTTTTCTGGGAAAATTCATAAATTTTGTTATAAAAATCTCTTCTCTAACCCAGAACATGGTTTGGCCCTTTTGGAAAGATAACCTGTCTTCGGGTCTGTGCAGAAAGTTCGTGAAAACTTCAGATAAAATTTGTCGCTTATAATTGTAAGCTAACCAATTAATTCTATAGTGCTGCTTATTTGCTACAGAGACTATCTATTTTTATAAACTCTATAAACAATGTTTTTTTTTCATTGTCGTGAAAAAACTAAACGTAGGTATTTCAAGATTAACAGCTTACCTTAGTTCGGAAAAGTTCTTAAGGTGTATTAGGCCAATTGATTATTGAATTAAAATTTTGAATCAATATCATACATATATACCATTCATACGTACTTGTAATTAGTTGAAAAAGCCAAAGAGTACCAACATGTGAGGTGTACCTAGCCAACGACTATTATCAAATTTGAACAATTATATAAAACATGATGCCATAAGGAATTGGCCATGTTGTCTCAAAGACATCACTTTTTTACAAAAAATTATGACTTGAACAGGACTGACATAAGTACATCAATTCATCACTTTGGCAATAATAATAAATTTCTCTCAACTTTCTTAGAAATATTTTACTTCAAGAATGTGGATATTTTGAAATAATGAATATGACTGTTGCGAGAGTAAATCATTACTTTTAAATTACTTCAACAAATAAGATAATTTCAGAATATTATCTTTTTATTAATATTTCACTTCAATTATTACAAACACTTTAGAATTATACTTATTACTATTTCTTAATACTAGTGATGCCTGATATCCATAACATTGAGTATGGACCCTAACATTTCTACTCGACTTCAAGTTCAGGAATGAATATGCCTTTGAAATGAAGACAAGACATCACCTTCGTTTTCTTTGTTTCAATCAAACATGGCTGACCAAAAAGGTGGTGTGACATGGAACATCTGCCAAATATGATGACACTTTGTTGTCAGCATATCTGGTGGTGTTCGTCTGTGGGAAGCTAGCTAAAATATAAACAGCTATTATTCCAAGAATTAGGAATAATAGTTGTCTATAATTTGTTCGACATGTTTTTGTAGATGAACTGAATCGTCTGCAAAAATGGGACGGAACAATGACATAGATATAGAAAATTCTAAAAATAAGTATAATTTTGATTAAACTCGAATGTGTTATATGGTATTGTGGGAAAGTGAACATATATAAATATATGCCTGCATATTCACAGGCTATCAATGGGATTGTAGCTGTGTGGTAGCGTCGATGTTTTTAAACCAGTAGTTTGCTGGTTTGATTCCCCATACTGGCAACCTACAGAAATGGTGATTCCAATGTGATTGAGCACACTTCTCTACCAGTTTGTGTACCCTCTCCACAGAGTGGCATTAAGCCATGAGGGAGTGAGCCTGTATTGCAGGTTTGTTCATCTCCCCACATAGCAGTAACCTAGCTCTGCCCTCTGTGTGCTGTTGTGGAGCAACTTTGGCCGTAGCACTGGGGGGAGTGGTTGTGGGGATGTGAACATATACTGTAATCATAATTTCGTATCATTCATAATATCTCTCTCTTATATATATATTTCACATATATATCAATCACCTAAAACAATTCTCATTATATTGACGTCATATAAACAAGTCTTTACTTGCCTTTACTGACTCAGTTGTTCTACATTCATGTTTATAAACAAACATAAATACACTTTTCATAACAACTCTTTTCTATGAAACTATTCTGCACATATTGCAAATACCCAAAATCACCATTTATGTCATTTCCTTAAACTCCTATTGGACAATATCTAAACTTGTATTGTCATAACTCTCCAATCATATCACTACCATTTCCACTCTCCAAGAAATCGCCATATTCTCCTCCCAAAACTTCTAACTATAAAAACTCATGTAACCATGTACATTTTACCTTATCATTTTTACCTTTTTCTGTTAACCTTATTATTCTTACGTAACTTACTATTTAGTATTTCACTGTTTTATATCTTGTTTAATACAACCTTTTAACATTTACAAGTATTTAATTATTTTGTAACCAATATTCTCGTTACATATACATATATGCCCGCACCGTCACTGGCTATCAGCGGCATCGTAGCCGTGCGGTAGAATCGTTGCTTTTAAACCTGTAGGTTGCCAATTTGATTTGCTCACCAGCAAGCTACAGGCACGGATCTAAGTGACTAGTTATCTGAAATTTCAAGCAAATTTGTGTCGTATAATGTAGGTACCCATTCTATTTTATAATTGTTGTGACTCATAGCCTACTGAAAAGGTAATCAGATAAAAACCAGAATCCTAAATTTCATTATAAGACAGGAAAGGTATGAGAAAATATTTATATTTAAAACGATGAAAATATTATGCCAAAGTTCTATCTCAAAATTTTATTCTGAATATCGTCTTAGTGACTAAGTCATCCAGTCTAGAAGATATGATTTAAAATTCCACGATTGTCTATGACATGAAGAACAGAAAAAGCAGCAAATATATTATTAGTTTATAATTACTATTACTATTTTTTATTTATTTTTTTGAGACTGAAGTAAGTTGGTTTTTCTAAATGTTATAATAAGTACAGGTATACATTATTACATTTAAAATTAGTAGTTATCAAATTACTGCTAATAAAATTTTAAGGCAATTAAGGTATGTAGATTACTAGATTTTCATGGCTTTGGAAATTTAAAAAAATGTTTTTTGTAAATAAATTATTTTTATTGTAAGCACAAAACACAAATTAATATACTTAGTATAAAATATAACTGTATAATACAAGATTAAATCAAATAACTCTCTAGAAAAAACAAAATATGAGATTCAATGGGAACAATCAAATGGAAATTTCTCCAAAAATTAATATAAGTTAGACGTAGTGTTTTGCATTCTCAGATTTACTCGCCAAATTTTATATCTTTCTTTTCTTTAGTTTCGTTTTCTCTCTTTTCGGCTCTAGCTTTGGCTTCCTCTATTTCTTTGGAAAATATTCTGAAATACACACAGACTAACGTATAAATACTTATAACTTATTTATATAATCATAATTCAGGAAAATACCAGCTGTTACCCCCAGCTTCACCTGTAAGATCATAGTTTTCTCTGTGTTTCCTTCTTTTCCTTATTTCCACCCCCTTTTATCTGATTTTAAATTATCGTCCAAAAATTCGTTCAATCCAAGATTAGACTAGAAATCTGAATTGAGCCCTGCCAAAAATATATCCCACGATTTATCACGTGATAATCTATTAAATAAATATCATTATAGTAACCCAACTTTAATGGTCCCAAATTGTCCAGCTATATTAGTTCAATCCAAAATGAAGGGAAAATTTGAACACTACTCTTCAAAAAACCTATCCTGTGACGTATCACTCTCTAATTTGTATAAGATAAAGTTATCTTAATCCCCTTTTTGTGATCCCGTACAAGAATAAAAATTTATTTAATCAAAAATTTAACCCAATATTTTGTCCCAGTATTTTGACCCAATATTTTGACTGAATATTTAAACTCAATATCAAAATAAATATATCCGAAAATGTAGTAGGTATCAGTGAATAATAATTATGTGGAAAAAATTTTTTGACTTACTTTTTGGGGTTTGAAAAGGCCAAAAACTGGATTGACAATTTCAATTTATATCACCCCAAAAAATGTATCTTTCGATGCAGCACACGATAATATCTGAAAAAATATTTTTCACACCCTTTTTGTGGTCCAGAAGAGGCTAACAATCAATTCAATCGAAAATTAAATCCAAAAATTTGAATTCAGCTCCCCAAAAAATGTATTACACGATGTATCACTCGATAATATCGGAAATTCATTTTCTTAACCCAATTTTTGTGGCTCTTAGGGGATGAATAACTGATTCAATTTAAAATTGGATGGAATATTCGAATTCAAGGCGTCACAAAACAAATTCTATGATGTATCACTGTGTTAAGGATATCTGAAAATATTCTCGTAACTTTCCCTTTTTTGGTTCCGTAGCACACCTACAATTAATTCAATCGAAAATTGGACCCAAAATTTGAATTCAGCATCCCTAAAAGGTATTCTAAAATGTAACATCCCGTGTCATTCGAAAAAATTACCGCAGTTAACCTATCTTTTGTGTTCTCAAAGAGTTAAATAATTGGGCGCACACATACACACACACTCGAGTAATTAAAGTCAGAACATAAATCATGTAAAAGTTTGTGTAAAAACGTGAATGTTGTGTAAAAGTAGTATAGGTACACACACAAACACACATAGACCTGTAAAATGAATGGACTCTGAACGTTCGCTTATTGCTGAAGAACCGCTCAAGTTTTTAAAATGAAAATTCGCCTGTAGGTAGATATATATATATATATATATATAATGTTAATTGGGCATATTAACTATCTTTTTTCCAAATTTTAACTATATTTGTAAAAGGTAGTTATGGTTAGATGAAGTCCCAAACATCCAAACACAGTTTCACATTTATAATAGGTATAAGTATACTGAGGAAGTAAGGATTTTTACTTAGTTTTTTTTATGAGCCTATAATATCTTACTTCGTCAATGTTTTTTGGAGAATCTTTGAAATTCCACATATTGGTGCTTCTGCGTACAGGTAAAACAAAAATCCAAGAATGTAAGTTGTGATTACATCGCCAAAGACGATAAACATCTGCAAAACGTAATTCAATTAATTTTCCCAAATTTTTCGAATACATACCTATATAGGTACGGATACACCATAAGTACACCATATTGATGTTTTTCTCTTTTGTTATTTTGTGACGTCCAAAAAAATCACAAAAACCAAACAAACAACAAACAAAAAAAGAGCCAACAGAAAGGCAGGTAGAGTATAGGAACTCCTGCATGGCCAAGTGTAGGAATAGACAAAAGGAAGAAAAAGGAAAATTCACCATCTCAGAACTGACATCCCAAAGACCAGAATAACCAACCACCCCCCTCCCACCACATGCCTGATTATTAGGCTATCATTTTAATTTTGATTCCCAAGAAAAGAGTGACCGAAACAGAGTAATAGAAAAAAACCATATATTTACTGATCCTCCGTGACAGCTCCGCAGCGGCCTTGAGACGATGCAAATTCAGGTGGTGTGGTTCTGGAATGCCTCTCGTCGCCCCGGCTGTTGTAGCCCCGCTGGCAAACACTGGTACAGGCGAAAACAGCAAAAAGTTGAAATAAATTGCAACTAACTGGATCCTCTGCTTTGCTTCTGCTGCTCTATCTGGTTGAAGGCAGGTCCACTTTGGAGGTGCGGTTTCTGCACCCCTCCGTGGCCTTTTTCGAATTTTGATTTAGGCAGAATTCGAATTTGACCTTGAGGGTCAAAGTAATTTTAATTTCGATTAACACAAAAAGACTTACGAATTGGCCACCCTAATGGACAAAATTATAGGAAAAGTGTCAAATTTCAAATATTTTGTGACCTCCAAAAATAGGCATGAAACCTTGAAATCAAGGAAAATTTTATACACACAATTCGCGATTTACTATGGTAACATTAAACGGTGAGGGAAGGCCCCTCCGAGTAAATCTTCTAATTTTGAATTGAAAATTTAGTGGCTGAAAAAAAACACTTTCGAGGCAAAAACCTCTACACGGCGCGATCCGACTGCTAAAATTCAACTAAATCTAGGCTAAAACTATTAGGATCGCGCCAGGCATCGAGAGAAATTCCCCCCAGAACTCACCACCAATTGCATCGTCTTGTACATTTTCACACTATAAAATTACAGCCAATCACCTGTGGAAAAAGATAAAATATTTTGGCCGCTGCAACAGTTTGAATTTAACGATTTTTTCGGTCTGTTAGGCGAGCAACCGAATGAACCACCGAATGTTAGGCAAGCAATTACAGGTATATGGTATAGGCTATTGTATAAGTGCACGAGATCTGCGGCTAGGCTAAGTGGCGAATAATATGAATATGGACAGGCTAAACATGTTAAAACTATGTAGCCTAGCCGCGTTTGACAATATAAAATACATCGTGAAACGAAATTTCCGTCACCGAATTCACACATAATAATTTCCAAGATGATTTGCCTGACGAGAAAAAAGAAATCATCATAAAAGAGAAGTAATTCGGCGATCGTATTTGCCATCAGGAGAACAGATATTTCGAGAAAAAAAACAGGGGAGTAGTGACGGGAAGAGGTATTCATTTGAAAAAGAAAATTATAGGTCAGGCATCTCAATTTATAATCACAATTCTTAATATTACGATTACTTACTATCATTTTGTAGGAATAAAATACAGGTGTCCTGACCGAAGCAGTCAGTGTGATGAGGGACAATGTATTGACCAAAAATACTGAGTAAGTCATACGACCCAAAATTGTAAATATTCTATGATTCACAATAGAATTAAGAATACCTGAAAATTTTACCAATATTAGTTCACTTTGTTTCATTGATTATAAAGATAAAAACGAAAAAAAAAAAAAAAAAAAAAAAAAGCAAAATTGAATAATAAAATTTTATTTTTCACACCGAATCCCGTTGTTAGATATGCCAGTAGGAACCATGAGAATAAGCAAGAAAATAAAACGCGGTGCAAACACGAATATAATGCATTTTCCAACAAATAATATGGCCTGTCGAACTGATAGAATACGATTCCGTAGTATTGACTTCCTTCGCCAATAACAATGGATATGACGCCTCCAATAATTAATGTTTTCTGCAAACAAAAACGGAGAAATTGTGTTTCAATATTATTTTTGTCAATACCCCTACGATTTTTCAAACAATCGAATCTAAATGAAACCTTATCATTCACACAATTAGTTCAGTTTTTAGTCCCAAAAATTGGCTAACAATTTTTTCTTCGTAAGTATGTAGAATTGGGAGTCCTAAACAACATACTAAAAGTCACTTGCCACCTTCAGAATTTAGGGAAGTCTGCTGTGAAATTTGATTTTTCACATTTTTACCTGTACATGATGGTTTTTACAGGAACATATTTCGGTCAAAATGGTTATTTGTGATACAAGTGCATAAAATTGGTGATTTCGATCGACGAGTGATGCAAATCACAAGGGTATCAATTATCACCAACTATATACTCATTTATCTCACACTATTTTTCGCAACATCTCCCTTAAAAGAACAAAAAAAAGTTGAACCAAGAAAAAATTAGGACACGGTTTTTGTAGAGGCTCTTTCTTGTATTCCACAAAATTATTCATGCCTCGTAAGGTCAGCATTCAAATCCGATCAGTAATATTTTTTTTTTTTTTTTTTTTAGAAATCCCTTATGGTTTATAAAGTAACGTGTGCACATAAGACGGTGTAAAATGTAAAAAACGATGCATAAACAATGTACATTATGCATTGTTCTAAAACTGTCCACTTGGCACATAATAGTCAACTTCATTGACAGGTGTTTGAAAAAATATTTTTCATAAAATATTCTACACAAAAAATTCTTACTAAAATTTGATTAGGTGCCATAGTTGAGGCGCTGGAGACTTGTGAATGATGGTTTCAATGAAAACTCATGAAAACTTCAAAAAGCTTTAATTTGGAAATTAATGAGTGCGATTTAGCCCATCTTCAAACCTGACTGAGATATAGGTCTAAAGTATGTAAATGCCAAATTTTGTCCCGATCCATAAAGAATTACGCTTGCCTCCATTTTCTATAAATTTTTAAATTCAAATAGCGACAATTCCAAAACCAATGGACAGATTTTCCCCACTTTCGAACTTGATTGAAATATAGACCATTTGCATGATTCGAGAATTGCTCACTCGCTGCGCTCGTTTCACAAATTTTCCCTCGCATGTGAACACTCACCTTAGAACCTTGGTATGTAATATACTATTTTGATTCAATTTTTCTATCTTTGTAAATTATTCATTAGAATAAGAAGTTCATCATGCATTTATTATAGATTTGACGCTAATATTCTCCCATCTTCTGCTCTTTAAATTCTCTAATTTGCATATTTTGCATTTAAAGTATATCATAAGAATTTTTGTATCCCTGCCTCATTGAAAAGCAATATTTTGATACGATAAACATAAATTATTTGGTTGCAATCTGGTCAGTACAGTAATAATTCCATTGTTGTAAAGTTTCATGCATCGGTACAGTCACAAATACTTACCAATGAAAATTTGTAATTTATTTCTTGTAATTTAATGGTCAAGAAAGCAGTTAGGAAACCAACAAGATAAGGTCCAGCGCGTGAGTAAACTGCGATGTACAATTCTCTAAATTCGATGGACTTTCGATGATTTTCCAATAAACTGTGGGGAGAAAAGAAAATTAAAAGTAATATAGGTACTTACAATATACCCATGTGAATAATTTGAATAAGAAGAGAGCAAACATTTCCATTCAGAATTGTCTCCGAAATATGTGTTTATTTACTTGTTAAATGGAGAGAATTGTGTTCTTTTTTTCTCGAAAAAACGATAAAAATTAGTAAACCAATTGATTAAATCAAATGCTTTCATCGGAATATTAGACAATTAGAGGCATTTAAAGAATTTCCATTTTCAAAAGGCGGCGGGTAGTGTTTAAGACAGAACTTGGCCGAATACGTAGGAAAGAGCTAAACTGGGGTTTGTTTTTAAGAGGATGAGGGGGCTCCTCCAATAATTTGTTTGACAGGTCTACCCGGTACCCCTTTACAATAGTTTTGTAAAAAATCTATAAGTATAATAAAATTCAATCACAATTTTTGTACATTTACCTATCCGCGTTTTTTGCAGCATTCACAACATTTTAATTTTGAAAAAAACTGCTCTTCTCCCACTTCACGATTTCTCAACTATTATTTAAGCCACAAAGTTGAGGTTCATACTATTGAAAAAAGGAAAAAATTTTCTTGAGTTCTTTATCAAAATTTATTTTTTTATCGCCATTAATTTTCCACAAATCGGACATAGAAAAAACTGCAAATTAATGAGAAATTTGTCGTTTTTTAATTTGTTATTTATTTCAAAAACTATTGATGGCCGAAAAAAATTTTAAGCAGCAACCCCCAACTTTATTTTTCAAAGAAAAATTATTTTCAACATTAGATTTCATGTAAAACGAATTAATCACGAAATAACAATGAGAGAAAATATAAAAACAAAACTGGGCACTTGTGTATTACTATATATAGGTACGTATATATATATATATATATATATATTCACAAAGGGCTTTCTGCCTAATCTTTTGCCACCTACCGGACATTGAATGTACATACGCATATATACGATTTTGGTCATCTAAAATTTGTAACTGAAGCTGGTGGAGAGGGGGCGTAGACCCCACCTCCAAAGTTACTATCTACACATTTTGTAATACGTGGGTTCATATGGTCCAAGAAAATTAGGATTTAAAAACGGAATAATTTATACAAATCTAAATAATGGTGATATGTCGTTTTTATCATCCTTAAAAACCATTAAAAAGTCCCAACCATCTCCCCCAGAAGGGTCAAAATGATGACGCAAAAAATTTTTCACGTTTATTTCACTCATTTTTCATTTGAGCGAAAAATTTGTCAAACAATATCGTAAGAAGAATAAAAAATCTATAAAAAACTATTTCACATTTGTTTTTGTCAAGCCCATATACCTATTTTTCTGTTAATACTAATATATTGAACAGGTAGAATGTTACATGCAGTGTCATTCAACTATATGCTAATATACAAAATAATATGATTTCAGTTCTTTAATAATTTTATTCACAGTGCATCAGAAGATACGTGAAGTGAAATTCTCTCCTTTATGGTACTTCTGCACCACGTGTAGAACTAATATAGACTAACAGACTACAATAGAAAGTACATACACTATTGAATCTTAGACAAAATCTACTGAAAAATCTGTTGAGGAGGTGGTGCTGAAAAATCAGATAAGGGGGAGAAATTCATTTCACTTGTCTGCCTATAAGCTATGAAAAAATTTATCCACAAATGAAACTCGTATTCTGCATTGGTATAGATGCATTTCACAACAGATTGTATTTGCAACGCCGATTTATGCAAAAACTATGTACCTGAAGAAAAAAATTGTTGGATTAATTTTTATATATTTTTTAGTCTTCTTTTAATTTTGTTTAAATAATTTTTCGCTCAGTTAGGTAAAAATTGAACGAAATTAACGTGAAAAACTGCTTTGTGCCGCTATTTTAGTCTCCTTGGGAGGGGATTGCGTTGGGACTTTTAAGTGGTCGTTAAAATTGGTAAAAATTCGACAAATATACTAAAATTCTTCTTTCTATGAATTATTCCGGTTTTAAGTCATTTTTTGAGCTAATTTTGCCGAGACTGATGATTAGACGTTTTTTTTTCATTAAATAATTAACTATTCGATGTATGGGTTGTATGTGAACCAAAAGATTTTCAAGTTTTGTCTTTCGCCTCCCCTTCCATTTATTTTACCAAGTCTGTATCACTGCCCCAAAATATTCTTCAAACTGGGCACAAATAAAGTAACGAAATCGATAGGAACGTATGGTAAGTTGCCTGCCTTCATTATTGAAGGAATATTAGTGACTAAGTTATGAAGTTCTACGAGCGTAGCGACAAAATCATAATATTATTATTATTAATGTGATATTTACAAGGTTGCTAACTTGTAAAGAAGAAAAACAAGGAAAATAAGTTCAAATCATTAAAATATTTTTGATTCATCAATATATTATATTTGTTTATCCGACGATCACGTTTAAATTTAAAATATGCATATTTTTCAGGAAAACTTGTGTTAGTAGGTACCACGTAGATTATACAAGATTTCATTCATTAAAATGCAAAGTTATCCAAAAGAATGAGATACAGGCTCGATTTTTCTAAGAAGAACAAATTTTTTATGTTCGGCCATCTAATCAGGAGTAATGAAATTTGATTATTTTATGAAAAACCTACCGGAAGAATACGATTTCAGAAATCGAAGTTGTGTAAACACCAACTGCGTGCATTTATTCAATGAATTCAAGTTAAAAACAAAAAATTTTTTAATTCATGTCTACAGCTGGGGAGAGATGGGAATTTGGGAAAATCTATTTGAAAATTTTGGCTTTAATTTACGTACGTCATATACAGTTTGAGTAATCCGTTGTACTGGTGCATGTATGTAACTGAAAATGTAGCTGCAATCGAGGATAAAAACACCCCTATAGCCAATATCAGTCCGAGTTTCTTGTTTTTTATGAGAATATAAATCAACACAGACGCCAATATACAGAGTAACATATCTGTAGTGATGTACCAGCTGATGATGACACACTGAAACAAGAAATTAATACGCAATTAAATTTCAGCGACTCATTACCGTAAATTTTGTGTCATATTGTTAGTAAGTCAGTTACCGAATATTGATGAAATTGACCTGAGAAAATTAGTGTTTCCAAATCGATTCTTGTTTGAAAAATAACAGTTATAGCAGAAGCAGATAAATGGTACCCACTCAAAATATAGCATATCGACCACATTGCCAATATTAAAATGAACTAAATTTTCCAGGTAGATGGTTATAGAATCATTTGGTTTAATATACTCATCGTTTGCTACTCTGTCCTGGAAATATATTCACACTCGAATATACTTAACGATTATTTTTTCATGCCATTGAAAATGCGAAGATAAAGAAGAAACTTGTTTTTTAGTGTTTTTTTTTGTTGTTGTTTTTTACCATGGGTACAAGCATTTATGAAGTTTGAAATTTCTTTAATCCAGCCTACACCGTTTTACACGAAATGTGAAAATTTTTTTCTCTTCAAATGTATTTTGACATAAAATGAATTTCAACTTCATTATGATTGAGTTTTATGGTTATAAACTTGTCACATAATTTCAGAAATTATAGACCCAGATAAACCAATAAATGAAGTGTCATTTTATTTAAAAGAAAAATGTGAGTTTTCATAAATAAAAAAATCTAAATAATTGAATAAATACGACTAAAAAATGAAAACATCAAAATTATCGGCTAAAACGCAAGTAAAAATTACGTTTAATTTAAGATGATTGGAAAATATATCGTACAGACGATGTTTTCATGTTAGAAAACAGTTAGTTGCGGGCCAACAATGTCCAACAAACAAGAGGGGTGGAACTGCCATATAAAATGAAACTATGTGGAAATAGTATTTTACTCTACTATAGAGCCCTGCACGAGTATGTATGGCATTGTGTGATTACAAGTACAAAATACTCGTCAGACGAGTAACACAATTACCCGTGTGTACTTGTACTCGTGTAGCAAACGATGCGAGTAAGTAATCGGAATCGCATTGTGGCATTGTTAGTAATCACTTGAATGTGAATACTATTAAATGCAATGCTTTCCAAGATAGGGTTAATAATATTGTTGCAAAACTTTGGGGAAAACCAATGCACTTTAACCAAATGCGCAGCAATTACATATGAGTATAATTGTTACAATGCCACGCTGCTACGAGTAATATTTTTCCAATTACGTACTTGCATCGTTTTGTAAGGTAATCGGCGATTCTTACACGATTATTTTTTTATGTACTCGTGTAGGTCTCTGCTCTATTAGTTGGCAAAATGAGTGATTATTACGAGTGGCTAACTAGTTGAGTACGATTTTTTTTTCAACGAATCCACCAAAAAGTGGTTATTGTTTATTTGATTACACATATGTAAACTTCATTCATGAATAGAATTTTAGATATAATTGAATATTATGGAGAAGCAAACTTCGTTGTTTGTGTAAGCATCACCATGTGAAATGGCCTTTTTTCATTGCGACATTTTGTAACTTGCACACGTGTAAATGGTGCTGTGAATAAAATGAACAACAAACAGTTGAGAAAAAACTCATTTCAACACTGTTTCTACACTTGGCGAAGAAATGAAAACCATTTTTGATGTTCCAAACTGCTTTGGGAATTTTTTATTTTGCTAATCAAAATCAATTTAATAATAACCTCTTTTTGGAGTATGAGTTGAGAAAACAAATTTTCCCTACAATCAAATAAAGGATTGGGCAGTGTACATTACCTTGGGCAGTTATATCACTCAGCTTTGCCATGCTCCTCAAACTTCGCTCTTGGTAATCACATACTTTCCTCCTCTGTAATTTGCTATTAATGAAATGTCCAGAAAATTTATAATGAACTGTATTATGAGGTTATAAAATACGTGCACAAGTTAATAAATGATGTTAATAAGTAAATGATTGTTTGGAAAATAAAATAACAGCCGTTATGCTTTCTACATAGTTTTTTGTTTCATCTGGAATTAACTACTCTACTTCTACGTGTGAATCATTAAGCTTATTAAAACCAAATTTTGCAGAATGTTCGAATATAATGTACTCGATGTTTGTACCAAATTTTATGCCTAGGTAATGCTTAAAAATTATGCTTTTCGTAACCATTAAAGCTCTAAAAATGTAACATAATAGTATATACCTGGTACACCAACTGACTCATCTGTACCAAAAACAATAGTGTTCCTCCTTTTCAAGATCCAAATAAGAGTACCTTTCAAAACTGTCGGATAAAAATTGCTGTTGCCTACTATGTTATGTAAAAATGTGTGTATACCAATCATTAACTATATTATATACTATAGTAACCAGACAGTAAAACCTATATTAAATTTTTTCCATCAAACTTGAATTTGAGAAATGGATCCTACATACAGGTTTCGCTGTTGTTGTGGGATCCGAGTTTGAAAAAGAACAAAAAGGTACATGACTATTCACATTTTCTTTTGTGTTCAGGAAACAACCCTTTTTGAAGAGTTTTGATTTCTACTGTTTACAGCAGCCAACTCAGTGTATAGGTTTTTTATTATACCTAATAAAAAAAAAGGACTAGTTGAAGAACAATTTGAAGAAATATTTTTGAAGAGGAGAAGATTTGTACTACTATCGCACCATTGTGTTTTTAAAAAAAACTATATTTTTGGTGGAAAACTTCTTCATTAGATTGGTCCGTCTTATATACATTTGGTCAACGATACCAATAAACAGGGTATCCAAAAATTATCTCCCAAGTCAAATGAGTCTTGTAGAACTCATTGAGAGAAGCAAAAAGTTCTTGGCCTTATCCTTTTTTTTAACATTATTGTTTCAAAGATACAGGCTTTTAAACTCGTGTATTGAATAAGTTGCATCTTCATTCGTTTGAAGGCAAAATTTACAAAAGATGGCATTACACATCGTACAAAGGTTGTGGGTTTGAATACATGCAGCGAAACATTTTTTTTTTTTTCAGAATTTTAAAGAAATTAACATTATAGATATACTAAAATTTTAATAAATTTCTTCCCGTTTCAAATACATTTAACTTTGTTAGTATTGAAGATAAAGACCTGGTCAAAAGAACGGTTTTTAATTTACTCGATGATTACAATAAGATTCACTCGTCGAAAATTAAATTTGAATAATTTTTGAACTTTCTCACTTGATTTAACTATGAAAATTTTGAAAATTTGAGAGCTTTATATCACTGAAATAACCAATTTCAAACCAAATGTTAACAGGAACTTTTTATGACTTATTTGGCTTGTGAGGCGATTTTCGTACTATTATAAAATAACTGTTGGAAACAAACTCACTCCAGAATCACTAGACGGATTTGTGTGAGATTTTTCAGAAAAAATTGCATTATTCCAAGAAAGGTTTATTTCCATCGAGGAAGTCCGTAGCTCTCTTGCAAAATTACCAATTTTTATCATCTGTGAAAACAGAAAATGGACAAAACATTTTTTGAACTAAAGGAACAAGAGAAGAAAAGAGAATTGAAATAAAACTTCTCCTCCTCTCTTTGTTCATCATCTGACAACTACTGGTTGGTGAGATAAATATGATTCTCTCTGTCTCAATCTGACTTTGTTTTTTTTTTTTGTTTTTTTCATCAGGTTTCATTTGGGCTGATAAAAAGTGTGTTAGAACAACAATATCAGGAAATACCACCCAAGTGAAGCTACAGGTAGCAGCTCGTATGTATATATAATTATATATATTGATTTCAGCTAATAGTCTCGGTGTTTCTTGGGGTCATGAGACGAAAAACAAATATATCCTCGACCCTGGATCTCGATATCAGATGAATTTTAATGTGTAGATTTTTTTCGAATTCCTTTATAATTGAACAATAACTTCAAAACTGCCTCATTGATTCTCAAAAAAAATGTAATGGGACTACCATGAGATCACATTTTCTATAATTTGAAAAAAAAGTTCATCAAAATCGGTCCCAGGTTGAAAAGTTATGCTGGAGCAAACATTTGAAAAAAATGGAAAAAAAAAACAGACTACTTATACGGATTATTCAAACTGATAAACTCTTCCTTTTTTTGAGGTCGGTTAAAAATAGGTCATAATCTTTTGATATCGGCAGAATTAAGTACCTATATTGACACTTTCGTTTTGCATTAATGGATGAGTTTGACAAGATTCGTAAGCAGATGGATTCATTTTATCGGTATGCATAATTATATGTTCCACAGAAGTGACTAATTCGAAGAGGAGTGATTACTCTTTCTGTACACCATACTTCTGGAAAAAAGAAGCCGTTTTCCATTCCACAAATTTTTGTTTACGGAGACATAATTCATTAGAATTTTTGTAAAGTTTGATTCATGTGTTTTAGGATTTGATAACGTACAAAATTATGAAGTAGGCCTACTTTAATTTAATTTTTATGATTATCTGTTTCAATGATGCCATAAAGATTCATAAGGTTATATGGTAGTTAGTAGTAAAGTAAGGCAAAATATTATTTGTAACCTATCAATGAAAGTTTTATCTTTATAAAAGTTTAAACTTTCTAAATTTTCGAGTATTTTGAAATAATAGAAATGTAATATCCGCAGATTACGATAATGATGTCGATGTTAAGCAGATTTTTCAGTATGTAGAACATGTTAATGGGACTGACTGGAAATTTAACATTATAAATGTTCGTAGATATGCGGTGTAAGTACGTTGGATTCATTGGAGTAGAGAAATTTTCTTACAGAAAAAATAATCAAATTATTATTTTTAATTGTCTATCTAGTTCTTCTTATTTTTCACCCAGTTTTCTGACAAACAGTGTATTAAAATTTATCTCATGAAGAGATTAGGGGTTGGGGTGATGAAAATTATCCGTTTCATGAAAAAAGAAAACGATTGATACCATTTTATGATTTTGATTTTTTTTTTTTTTAAATTTATCTATCCAATAATATAGTTTATTATACATAAATTTTAAATTTATACTAGGTATAATATTACATTATGTATCACTCTGTTCACAGTTTTGAGAAAATTATATAAAAGGTATCGAGCTGAAATTTTCACGAAAAATAGTCCCCATATACAAACAAGTACGATAGAGTACGGTGTCTATTAATCCGGTAGTTTTTGGTAAAAATGTAAAAAAAAAAACTATATTTACGGAGGAAAACAAGTGTTCAGTGTTGCTTGAAGTATCTCTTTTCGTATTTACGGCGCAGTTGTTAAAGCGAGCGTCTTTTCTGTATGGCATTTAGCAGCAATTTTGTATTTAGGGCGCAGTAGGCTGCGATGTAAAAGTGTGATTTTTTTAAATTTTATTGTACTCTAGGAGACCAGGCAAGAGAACGAATTCTTAAATTGGTTAAAATTAGATCCAGGATGTATTTGTTTATTCGCGTGTTAATTAGATTTTTGAAATTGTTTTTTAATATTTTTTTTTTGAAAAATTATAATTTATAGCCTACATTGAGGTTTTTATGATTTCACAAGTTTGAATGATGGATGAATTGGCTGGCAAACTGGTTACTTACTCTAGCGAAGTGATGCTTCCCTAGAATTTTTTTTTTTAAACTTAAAAACAAAACATGAAGTTTTAGATTCATTTAAGGGAAATTTTTTGTTTGAATGATGGTTTTTCTATTTTAATACCTACCCTTCTTCTCAAAATGGATGAATATATGAAAATTTCAAAAACACTTCATTCGTGTAAAATCTTAATCTAAATTCTAAATTCTAAAAATGAAGATAGGTCAAGAAAATATTCGTTTAAAGTTTTATACAAAATACCCAAATCAAAAGTTTGAACAATTATAAAAAAATTCTTCAATTCAAAAATTTAGAATTCATCTTTGGTCGTACTTTGCTTTGGATAAATTTACGCATGATGCACAAACTCAAATAGTAAGACATACAAAAACGGTAGATTTTTATGACAGAGTTAAATATATTCACTGAAAATTCTAGAAAAATAAGTCGATAAAATATGAATCCACGAAATTTGTATTTAAATCGCAAATAAGGGTCATCGGTCCCTCGAAATGCTTTTCTAATTAACTGAGAAATTTCTTTAAATCCAAGAAAAATCTAGCAAATAGGAATACATCTGCTATTATCTTGCTATCGCTATAAAATATTCGATTATGATCTATTGTTGCTATAAAATATATTGTTTGGCAAAGTTATTTCACAAAACATTTAAGATTTTTTTTCTTATCATTTACAAGATTAGTAAACACACGCAAAAAGTTTTAAAAATATTATAGCCTATATGGCGATCGTGATGAGAGCATTAATGACTTTTTTGTTTATTTTTTATTTTTACAGACATAAATAATGAGCTCAATTTAATAGGTAGGTAGGTATCTGAATCATGCCAAACAAGTTGAGAAAAAATCAACGATTGAAATAGTTGCAGTAAAAAATGCTGTATTTTTCTCAATTTTTTCGGCGATTGGTGATTTTTCAATTTGGCAGAACTGCCGCTCGTAAATTTTTTTTATATTCCTTCTACCGTACCTGTATTTTTATTTTTCAGCTATAACTTTACTAAAGTTAGTCTATCAAATATCTGAATTCTACGAATGCATTTTGTATTTACGTATAATTCGACTCTGTGTGATTCATAATATCTAGAAAATTCTTCATCCAGAAAAACATTATTAATAGAAGGCCTGTGGATCGAATAATATGATGAGAGAATTGAACTGAAAGCCAGTGTATGTCTAAGTCGAAACGAAATACGAATTCGATTTTTAATGGAAGCAGATAAATAGGCTAGGTCTGTTCGATACGGCAAAAAGTGTGGCATTTTCATTTTCTTTTTTATATACAGAAAATATAATATATAGGTATACTGGCTGTGTGATGTGGAGATGTGAAGCAATACAACTAAAATCATCGGATGGAACTAAGAACTAACTTTTAACAGAACTTGTTTTGAATTAAGACATCAAGGGCAGTACTTTTTCCCCCAATAGAACACGAATATTGTATTGACAAGTGGAACTCATCGCAATGCTTTTTTAGATGATACAGTCGTTGACTCTCTTCAAAATCTGTGTTGAAAAATAAAAACTGATGAGAAAAACAGAAAAAACAAGTTTATAGACTTTTAGGATTTCTTTTTTTCCAACCAGTAGTTGCAAAATGCGTTGGGAGTTTGGAAGCACTGATGTTGCAGTTCCCCGAGCAGGAAATTGTTTTTCGGTGATCAGTTTGTGGCGGAAAAATGAGAAAAAGCAAAAGAAAGTAATGATCCCCATTGTAAGTTACAAAATATGGGGCAAAAACATCAATGCTCCCCAGCAAATTAATACCTAAAAATGGCCTTTGAGAGAAAGAACCAAGTACTGCTTTCACTCATATCGGGGTAGCTAAAGGGTAGTTTGTCAGCGTAGGTATTTGAACTCATAATAATTCTCACATCGTGCCTTTGCCAAAAGCAAGCACCTCACCCATCAGCCACCGGTGCATATTGGAAGGCTAGTAAGAAATTGGGTTTAAGTAGGTCGTCAAAAATATTATTTCTCACTTAACTTTGCCTACCATGAGGTGTGTTAGTACGTTTCCTGACGCAAGTCATCAACCCTTTGAATATTTTTGAGTCATTCGCATTTTTTTTAAATTTAATTAGTAACTGGACAGTTTTTGTTAAGGATGAAGTATCGCAAGAAAGTCTTGTGGCATACTTCTAACGGTATGGAAGTCAGTAAAATGCGTTTCAAAGGATCGTATGACAGGCATGTAGGGACTATTTCTGATAAAACTGGGCAGGACGCATTGTATTGTTCAGGGTGGATCTATTGACATCTCATGGAGGCATACAACATATTATGCAACATGAAGTAGACACAATTTATCAAGTAGTGTAGAATGTAGAAAATGTGGAGCAGCAAAGGAGACTTCTATTAAAATCTATGACTAGATAAATGGTACGAGTACAATGAGCTGTTGAGTCTGAGAATTAATGGGGACTTGAAACGAACCCTCCTCAAAATAACATTATATGGTTAAATAATTATTGCTGTCAGACTTAGGGACAAATATTTAACCCAAACCTGTCAACTTGAATTTCATAATAATATTGTTTATTGGCATTTTTGAAACCAAATGTTTGTGATGAAATTTTTTTCATCTTTTCCTCCAGGTATTTTACCTGTGAAAACAAAAATTTTAATTCTCGTCATCCGTAAAAAAAAGTTAACATGACATTGCCTACTCCTATTATGATATTAATATTATAAATAAAAATTGATTAGTAAATCTGTTTGATAAAATACATTAATGTAATAATATTGATCATTTTTAATTAGGAACGGTGCCGTTGGCGATTAAAAACAGTATCTACCACTCATTATCAGCATCGTCTGAACTTATTTAGGCATCATTCAAAAAACATATTATTTAAGTAGAATTTTTCAAGGTGAAGGTTAGACTAGACATTAACAAAGTACCTACGTCATAAAACTGATCTTGTTTCGGGTAAAAATATTGACAGCCACAAACGAGTTGACTGACTGGTTTACCTGTTCGTCGGCGTTGATAAAGTTGTTCAACAGCAATAAGTCTAACCACCAATTTTTCCGGCAATTTTCCGTTTCAATTCCTATTCTGGCGTTCCATATGGGTCCGTCACTTGTGTAAGGCAGCACGAATGTGACGTATGCCATTACAACGGCGAAAACAGGTACTAACCTAATTTTATGATTTCGTTTCAATCATTAAAATGCAAATGAACGAGTGAACTTAAATACACTACATTGTATAGATGAAATTAGACTTACCTTAAATATCTGAAGATTATGCTGAGAACTAAATAAACAGCACCTCCAACCTTCATTGGGTGATAGCCATAGTAAAACGTAATAAATCCACTTACTGTAAAAAATACATCGACTATATTCGTATTAACTAGCGCAATATCTGCTCCTCGACGATATACCTTTCAAAAAAATAAATAAATAAGTAGAATTTATTAATGTAGAAAATAATATTAAATTGTCAAGTTCAACGATTCGAGAGGAGTCGATCAGAAAATTGTTCAGTAAAAAATAATTAAGAAATTACCTAAGCGAAATATTGACTGTTTTTAAGTATCGCTTTTTGCATAACTTGGACTAAGAAAGGTATCGTCAAGATGAATATGTCTGTCGTATCGGTTTCTTTATAGTTCATTATTACAGATTATCTCTCATTTCAAAAACATATTTTACAGGCAACTATTCGTTCTTATGTAGCAAGCATACCATTATATGGTAGGCAATTGATTATTCTTTATTAACTTTTATCGAAATGCTATCCAATAACCGTCCCACAATGTTTTGTTAGTGGTTTACTATAGGTATTTACTTAATCAATTAAGTCCACTGATGCTCAAAAAGAGCCTTTGGAAATGTTTTATCGACCAGGGGGATATGTTTGGAGGTATTTGGAGATGAATATTCTTACTGAAAGTCATCGAATCTACTAGGCGAACTAACCTCTAGGATATAGAAAAAGGGATTCTTGATTTAAGTTCACAAGTATATCATTAACAATTTGTGGCCTTTGAAAAATAATATTTTACGATAATAAATGTGATAAAATTTTCTAAAAGAATAATTCAATTCATTTTTTGATGTGTAAACATCTTGACACTTTGTCTACGTTAGGGGCCAAAGGAGAATTACAATAGTCAGATTTGCCTAACTCTTACAATTGTAACTCTCGTTTGTGTGTTACATGATGTGTAAGTGTGTGGTTGTGCGCATGCGCAACACGCACCTTCAAAACTGAACTATTATGTTTACACATCAATCCTTCATGAGTATAACTTCAGCGGAAATCGCACCTTTTTAAGCGGGTTTTCTACAAAAATCTAATTATTAATCTTGTGCTGATGGAAAGACCCAAGGGTGGGAGTAAGTACGTTTTTCGTTTCATGACCCAAGGAACATTTTGGCACCATTTTTGAAAATTGATATGTATTTATGTATGTATGTATGTCCAATTCTTGTTAACACAATACAGGGCATAATTTTTGTTCGATGGTCACGAAATTTGGACAAAGCATTTGTATTAAGTTGAGGATGAGACTAATAGGGTACCGGACATGACTCTCAGAATTACTTGAAATTAATGGAGAGATAGTCTAAAGCCTGTGAATGAAGGTTCTGAAATTTTTTTTGAAAAATATTAAATAGAAAGGAAGATATAAGATATCAAAGTTGTGCTGCACCAAAAATGGTACCTCGATGCGCACCCTGTTGTTGTGATGTCATAGAATTGACGTTTTTGTATTTTGCATTATCAGAGGTTGCTGGTTTCAATACATCTCATTAATACTTCATTTTTAAGTAGGTTTTTGGTGAAAATTTACTGAACAAAATTAACTTTAAAAAATGACTTTGAAGCAAGGGTGGGTGCACATTTCATTTCAGAACCCAAGAAAACTTTTGGCACAGAAAGTTCAAAGTCTAAATTATCACCTAAGTAAATAAGATTCAATAAGTTTGGGTTTCTATCTGTATTTATTTTTTGTACTTCCCACTGAGGTAGAAGGTTGAAAATTGGTATGTGGGTGCTTGAGTATCATATCTAATTTTTTTTTGAAATCCCAAAAATTAGAAAGGGGCTGCAGATATAGGCCAAAAATTCATTTTCTTGGAACTTTCAACATATATACACTGAAATTATCCAACTCAACACAAAGGTGGTATAATATTGTTTGTTTATGCCTTAAAAAAATAATTTTTGAGGTACTGAGTTCAAATTGGACCTTAAGTTTTTTAATTTGATCAATATTTTGACCCAAAGGGACTCAAAAAAAGGCCCAATTTTGTTTTTTTACATTTTAGTATGTAATACATCATTTCTAATGTTTCTTGAGGTGCTGAGTTCAAATTTGTCTATAATTTTTTAATTTGATCAATGTTTTGACCCATTATTATGTAATACATCATTGTAATATTTCTTAAGGCACCAAGTTCAAATTTGACATTATTTTATTCATTTGACTCATTTTTGACCCCAAAGCTTAAAATGAGGGGAAATTTTGACTTTTCATATTTTGTAGTATAATAGGTACATCATTGGTAATAGTTTTTTAGCTGCTGATTTTGAATTTGATGTTATTTCTTAATTTTACCCATTATGTGATCCCACAGGGGCTCTGAAAGGGGCTAATTTTGAATTTCCCTATTATATTGTGTGATACATTGTTGGTAATTTTATTATACTTGAAGTTTAATTTTGACATGTATTTCTTCATTCAACTCCTTATAATGTGATCCAGTGGTTCAGATATAACTGGCTAATTTTGACTTTTCACATTTTATTGTGTAATATATTGTTTATAATGTTTTACAAGTTTCTAAGTACAAATACAAAAATCTTATTTTTCTTACAAGTAAGCTGGGCAAGTGGTTTTACTGAATTTTGTTGTTTTTTGTTGGTCTCAAAAAACATGGGCATCCAATACCTAATAAATCACTCAATAATAAGTGAAGATATAATTGCAATCCCTTTTTTGGGGCCACAGGAAGAAAAAAAGTGGTTCAATCTAAAAATGGATTGTAATTATAATCTCAGTGCCTCAAAAAATATTATTAATGATGTATCACTCAATAATATCTAAGTATAGAATCTCAACCTCCTGTTTGGGGTGACAGGGGGTTCAATAAGGGGTTTGATCAAAAAATGGATTGCAAATCTAAACTCAGAGCCTCAAAAAATATTATTAATGATGTATCACTCAATAATATCTAAGTATACTATCTCAACCTCCTGTTTGGGGTGACAGGGGGTTCAATAAGGGGTTTGATCAAAAAATGGATTGCAAATCTAAACTCAGCACCTCAAAAAATATTATTAATGATATATCACTCAATAATATCAAAGAATATTATCTTAACCCCCTATTTGGGGTCACAGGGGGCCAAGGAGGGGTTCAATCTAAAAATGGATTATAAATGTAAACTCAGAGCCTCAAAAAACAATATTATTGATGTATCACTCAATAACATCCAAGAATATTATCTTAATTCCATTTCTTGGGCTACAGGGGGCTGAATGAAGGGTTAAATCTAAAAATGGGTTGCAAATATGAACTCAGCCCTCAAAGTAAATAACTCCCCAGGCACCATCAAAAATTTTTTTCAAGGCTGTGCTCTAATATAAAAACAAATAAGGAATAATAGGTTTTTGATTTTCTTAGTTTTTATTGTTTTTCAATGTTTTGAATTTGTCTATAAATAAGGAAGTGGGGGGGGGGTGCAAGTGCACATCCTTTCATCCCCTCCCTCACAGTCACTATGAACTTTCTAAATTGATTAGCTTAACTAAACCAATGTACAAACACAGGAGAGTGAGGAATGAATGAATGAGAAATCTGTGAAAGAGGTGAAAAGTTTGCTGATGTGTCAATTCTATGACATCACACCCACTGCTCAAAAAATATCACAACGTTTTTTGACAACTCAACTTTACCATTCATTTTCTCCCATTCTATCCAACTAATTTTAATGCGGTTTTCACTGATATTTTTTATTTTTTTTAAAGAATTTGAAAATATGTTTACTGGAAATTATGTCAGGTACCCTATTGAATTTGGAGAAAATTGGTTTTACGGTTCGTCAGGGATGGGCGATTATGTTGCAGTTTTGGCAGTTTTATGGCTCTAAAAAATGTAATTTCGAAGCAATAGTAATGAAATTTGGTATAGATATTTATTTAAATCAATTCTAACATCCTTTCAGGTTTGGTTGCGATTGGTTTCATGGTTCATGCCCTGGGGCTGTTGAAGGGGCTAATTTTCGATGTTGACCCACTAAAACTTGTAAGGCTCCACTCGTAGATTCGAGAACTTCTTGTACATTTTTATCTCCAGGCATCTCTAAACAAATCTCCTAGACAACAAAAGGTTATTGTTCCGAAAGGTCGGCCTAAAAACCCTTCGTTGACTCGACTAAATCAACATACTGGAAAATTAAACTATTCCCACTGTGTGTTCTCTCGACCCAAAGTAACTGCAGCCTATATGAATTCTAACCTTAAATAATTGTCAGAAAAGATAAACGTAGATAAACGTCAAGTGATTTTAAATGCAAATACAAGTCGTTTCCGAAGTGAAAGCAAAAATTTCAAGAAGTTATAGGTACCTACTGAACAAAGTTTTGCTCGGTTTCAACAGAGATCGGTAAACTACCACCCACATTACAAGAAGCATGTGGACATCGTGAGTATACATGTTTTATTTTTTCAAGCAATATTTAATTAAATATACGTAGGGTTTTTATTTGAGTCCGTCTTTCAGAGCCTTCAAGAATTCTTGCGTTTTTCTTTTCGAACAGAGTAAAAGTATTGGCGAGTTATGTTGGTTGCATACTCGATTGGTGTCTTGTTCTCCTAATGTGAAAGAAGAAGTACCTATCCAATATGATATTCAATGTTACCTCTTTAATTTCAGCAACTGTCGTTCGTTTTTTGCTTGAAATTTACCACAATGAAATGATAATTTCATTATGTCCTAGGTACTTTAACTTAAAATTTGTGACGTTGAATTGCTAGTTATGATAATCAGATGTTAAAGGACGGTATACACGTTGATTTATTACTTTCTATGATCTAATATGTAAAAAGTTTATTAAAGGAAACCACTTTTTTCCGTTTATACTGTCTCTCTTGATCTATTCACTAAAAATTCAAATTTCTCAACTTATCAGAATACGAATCAAAGATTGGGGAGTCGAGAAATGAGTTTAAACGGTTCTTAAGAAGACTAAAATACCTAAATCACAAACATCAACCATTTCCGAGTAAAAGATGTAGACAATTTCTTTTTTCTCTTTCTAAAAGCATCCAACCTACAATTTACGTATTAATTATTTATACTGCCCTCAATTTGCCTGTTCATTACGATAAATGAGGACTCTTTTGTATAATCAAAACAAAAATTGGAAATTTCTTAATTTTTTCAGCCGAGTGTTGGTACTGCCATTATATTGTTTTCCTTTTCTTTTTTTTTTTTCTTTTATTTTCTTTTTTTCCAGAATTTTTCATTCTTCAAGTCTATAGCCTAGACGAAAAGTTATCGCCGGCAAATTATCTAACTTTCGTCGAAATAATGAAACAGATCGAAAATAATTTTTACTTACTTCTTCCAGACTAGCCGGATTGAATTGCGGAAATCCTAAAATGTATAAAAGTGCATGGCCGTAAATGATCAGCAACATCATGAGGACTTTCATACCATTTACGATTTTCACTTGGGAATTTTTGTTATATATTCCAAGATTGTACGTATTTCTCCATATAGAAAATGATCCAATCAACTCTCTCCAACCATCTAATCATATAAATGAGAAGAAAAAAATTTGGTGTTAAAAAAATATCCAGCTTGTGTTCACAAGACTATTGACAAAAATAATTAAGATAAATATTATTTTTATAGATGCTGATGATATAGTACCGGTACGTCTGTACATATAACCAACAGAAAAAATCATTTTCTGGGATTAAACGTGATAAAAATACGAAAATTAGTCTTATTTCAAATTAAATAGTAGGTACTTATCTACATTTATTCTACATTAAACTTGCTTCTAATAAAAATTTGCTCCAAGAGCGTAGCCAAGGTGGCAAAGGGGGCGATTACCCCCCAACGTTCATGTTTTTATTTTGTTTCGTGCTTGTCACTTTTAAAATTTGATAAAAATTTTAAAAATAAATATATACGATAGCGGGTTCCATAGATGCTAAATTTCCAAAATTTTCCAAATTTTCTAAATTAAAAAAGTTTTTTGCCCCCCCTGGAGAACTCCTGGCTTCGTCCATGATTTGCTGTAAACATTATTGGCAGCTATATTTGTTACACTGGTTCGAAGTTGCTTTTAGCCCACTTTAATTTTTGTTCATTTTACTTTGCTTGGAAATTTCAAATTAATTCGTTGTGATTATTATTATTTTTTTTTTTTTTTGTAATTTGACAAATGAACTTATTTAATTTTTAAAATTAAAATATAAAGTCGTGTTACGATTACCAATTTCGTTGGTGTAACGGCCTTTTAAAAATTCGTATCCATCCAACGCCGTAGACAATATATTTATCAACAGCAAAAGAACCATAAACGCTCTGAAAATTAATTAAATTAATAGAAAAAATAAGTTGGGTACTTATTTAAATATACGTTTTTTGTTTGTAGGAATGGTAAAGGCTTTAATGGCTGGAGTCGCCTTGCTTTTTTTTTTTCCTTTTTTTTTTTCGCGAATTCAAAGACCAGACTACTGTAAAATTAAACCAACGAGGTGACTTAAAGAACAACGTCTATAGGCTGCATGATAAACTGAACTCTTGATGGAGTTTAAAAATTTCTGTTAATTTAATTTGATTCTTATTTCTAACATTTTCGAACTGAAACTTTTCTTACAACAAAAGAATATATGCTAGTTTGTTATAAAAATCGTAGAAATTCTCCATATTATATTAATTTTTAATCAGAAATAATGTGACTGGAACATATAGATTTTAACAGTGAAACAAAAACGTTTTTTCACATGAATAAATTTTCATGAACGCTAAAGGAACTGACTACAAAGCTCCATAACTTACTCCCATTCAATCTGCTCATTTAATAATTGATTTATGTACAGTAAACCTCGATAAGTGAAATCGCAACGGAGAATACAAATTATTTCAGTTAAAAAATTTTTCAGTCAACAACATTTTCATCTAAAGTGGTCAAGAAATGAAAATTTTTCACTTAACGAAGTGGTGATTCAGGAAGAAATACTCCCATCATACAGCTATGTTTCAGTTGCAATGAGAACTGAATGAAACAATTTCATTTATTGAGGTAAATTTCATTCACAAATAGGTTAAAAGTTGAAGGAATTTCACTTATGGGTCTTAGCTCCAAACTCTTTTTCTCTTATCAAGGTACTTTATTTCATTTGTAGAGGAAAATTTACATTGAAAATTGGTTCAAAGTGAAGGGAACCAGATTTCTTTTGCACTTAAAGAAGTTTCACTCATAAAGAGGTTTCACTTATCAAGGTTTCATTGTAGTATTTGTTTATTCGATCTTATTCTTTGGATATATTTTGTAGATAATCTTGATAAATAACAAAGCAGAGATTAATAAGAATAAGCAGACCTGTGAAAATTCATAATTTTCATTTTTGGAAAAGAACAAAAAATAGAACCGACATCAAAAAAATATTTAAAAATGCGCTAAGAATAAAAATATAATCCGTTTAAAATTTCTCCAGAATGATGTACCTATAGATCTAGAGACTGGAATTATTGAAGTCGGCGCTATTTTTTCTTGTTACAATGTGAGGTTTATACCTCAATTCCGTCAAATTTTAGGACAAAACTTTTTAATGAACGCCGACTTCAATAATTCCAGTCCCTAGACCTATGGATACATCTTTCTGGAGAAATTTTAAAAGGATTATGTTTCTCTTTTTATCGCATTTTTTGTTGTTTTTTTGAAATAATCAGTTCTATTTTTTGAAAAAAATTAGGTATCAACTTTACATATAATGCTTTTTTGTTTTATTTTAATTCCTGTAGATTTAACTGGAGAAATTTCGAAAGAATTATTTTCACGTTTTAGAGCATTTTTATTGTCTTTTTTTTTTTTTAAGTTGGTTAGAATTTTTGATGAAAAAATTTTTTTTCATGATTTCTTCATTTCTCGCCTTAGTGGCAATATTTTTTAAAACTAACAGTTTTTTATTCAAAGAATACTCATGAATTACAATTTCGATTTCAAAAAAAATATACTGAGACAACACGGTATCATTCTCTATTATTTAAAAAGAATTGTTCATCAAAATCGATGCCATATTGAGAAATTATGGTGGATCAAATGTAAAACAAAACCTATGCACTAATCGAATTGATAACCTCCTCCTTTTTTGAAGACAGTTAAAAATATTATTTTTGCAACTCTTGTCTATAAAGTAGACCATTATGTGCCACTTGACAGCATATAAAAAGGACGATTAAAAAAAAATTGGATAACGTAAATTCAATACGCATCGTTTTTTTACATTATACACCATCTCTTGCTCATGCGTTCCTCTATACACCATAAGAAATTTTCCAAAACAAAAACAAAAAAAAAAAAAAATATTATCACTGATAGGATTCGAATACGAGTCTTATGGGGTATGGTCTACTTCAGCAGATACAGGAAAGGAGGGCTGCTACGACATTTGATGAATAAGGCAATAAAAACCGTAAGTATTCTAATTTTTTTTTGATTTGACTTTTTTTTTTTCTTGTTTTCTTAGGGGTTTTACAAAATAAAACTGAGTGACACACCTGTATATAGTATAGGTGATTTTATCCTCTACTTTATACGTACTCGTATTAAAAATAACTATGTTGTTATTTATGACAGTTATCATTGGAACGAAATTTTCTTCAGCATCAGTTAAACTCTCACCAAAACATTTCATATTTTTATGAATAATTTTTTTAGTCTACTCCTAAAAACTATTATTTTTCTGAAAAACAGTGCGGTCGAACGCATCGAAAGGAAATAAAAAGAAGGGAGTGTGAGAAAAATGAAGGAAATTTTAGGGCACCACAAATGAACATTGATTTTAGTAACGAGAAAGTTTTTAGCGCCAATGTATTATAACTGTGTGCGAATATTTTTGAAAAAACGAAGACTAATGTTTGGATATGACGAGTATTGCAAATATTTTTCATAGGAAATAAAAAAAAAATAAAAATAAAAATAAAAACAGAAAGATTCTTCAAAAGGCACAATCAATAATTAAAACCTACATTAAAAAGGGTCGAACAATGTTTCCAGCCTCTAAACGTTCTTATGCGTGAGAAAATATTAAGATCTAAAGTCTGCTACTTCTGCAGTTTTCTACTCTCAAAATATAGTTATGAGGTACTCTCTACATTGAATTGTTACTTCTGTTTTCCATTTTCTGAAACGTAAGTACCTGGTGGAAAATAAATTTGCGCCAGACTACAATTCCGTGGCAGTAAAATTTTTCATTTGACCTTCTAAGTTCAGAATACAATATTATTACTCTAGTTTTTTGCACTCGTGCTTATAGTTTTTCATCAACTCGTCAACTACAACGTACAGCGAATTTCACTAAATTTAGGTGTAGATATAAGTATATAGGTATTGATAACTAGTTCGAAAATTTTCTCGTTAATAAAAATGAGGAAGTAGCCTTCAAAACTAAATAAATGAAGTACACGTACCGAATTATGCAATTGCAAATCGCATGAATAAGTATACGTATGTCAATACAAGGGCGAAATGGTGAGAATTATGAGAATTTCAACTGAGAAGGGGGGGGGAATGAAAATCAGGCATTTTTCACTGGTATAACGCTGTGTGCAAAATACAGGAATGTGTACTTTTGAAAAATAAATAATTATACCCACGATAGATATCGTTAGTTAATTAAATTTTTGGCAACGATTATCGTTAACACCGAAAATAGTATTCAAACATCCAGTTGGTGGACGAGGTACTTGAATTTGTATGTATCTGCACTTCAGATTATGAAAGTAAATGTATTTGAAGTAGGTAGCCTAATCGCAAATCGAATTCATAATGGGTCTCGTTTATTGAATGATTTGTCTATTGCGATTTTTCTTTTCTTTGTACGAACATTGCGGGTTGGACCAAGACATTCTAATTAAACATAATATTATACTAACAAAAGTATTCGTACAAGGTACCTAATTATTCAGTTTGTTGTTTTTTTGCTGTTTTTTTTTTTTCCTTACAAAATTCGTTGTATTTGAGAACGTAATGGCTTGATGAAATACTTGAATGAAACTGTAATTCACGTTATTAAGTACCTAACAGACTGTATCCAATGTCAAGAATCATCGTCGATGAAAATAATAAACCTGATTTTTGCGTCTTTAAATTAAAAATTCGAACTTACCGGTTATATAAGTTAGCCTATTGTAGGTTAATTCGTAAAATACTTACAAGTTTTGAATGCAATAGAATTTGGTACGACTTCGTACGAGACTACAATAAGTAACGTAGGTACACTCGAAACGACCGATAATTTTTTTCGCATTCTTAGCATTGTAGGTACCTACCTAACTACTAATTATTCAACTTTCCATAGTCACAACGACTAAATTGTCATTACCCTACAGGCGAGCAGCAACCATTTTTTTTTTCTTTAAACTGCTGTAAATTTGTTTGTAAGACTTTTTTAAATGGTTCAATTCGTGTTTGATACGATAACCTCATAATACCTATATATGACTTCAAAATTATCTGCATCGTTCCACATTTAATGGCTATGAGATTTTCAAAAGATCAGCTTATTTCGCATTCCTGAGTAAATAACATCCTCCGTATATGCAGTACTGTAAAGTAAAGAGCCAGCCAATGTTTCGTTGGTTTTCTTACAGGTATATCGGTAATTATTATTATCAGACATATTAGGCTGAAAAAATGATGATTTTGTAAAATCGTGCAAATGGTTGTTTAAGCAACCCCTTGAAAAAGCTGCACTGAAAAATAACATTTCTGCCATTTTAGAAGTAATCCTATATATTGAGAAGTCCGAGATCTGGACCTTAAAATAAAAATTATTTTAGACAAAATAATGACGTCATAATTTAAGACAATTTTTCGAGAGACAAAATTCGAATTCGGACATTATATTATCCGAATTCGAACTCGTATTCAGATAAAGACGCGAAGACAGAAATAAAATCTGATTCTCTTTCAGGGAATTATAATACATTTTATTTCAGTAACGACTCTTCCAATTTCAGACAATAATTTGGTTTGATCCGACAGACTGGCGCCATGAGATATATAAGATGAAGACGAATTGAATAGAAGTAAAAACCCATCGACGGACATGAATGCAACCAACCTTTTTGCTTTATCTCTGGTCTTTCCACGCTTTGTTTGCGGTTTGCAGTCATTTAATATATTTTATTATATTTTATTTTATCAGTCATCCTCGTCCGCTTTGCCTATTATATGTCGAAGTATATATTTTTGCTATCTGTAATTTCATTGGCTGTACACATTTAATATTTCCTCTTGATTTTTATGTTATCGACATCGCATGTTTGAAGGCAATTAAGCAGACAATAAGTGGGGAAATTTCCTTGACAAGAAGAACTGATTTGCAAATGCAAATTCTAATTTTTAAATCACTCTCTTCTTTGCACTGGCGACACCCGGTACTAGGTTTGTCTTTGCAAATGAGTCCTTCTTGTGTAGGCGGATAGTAGCAGGTCCAAGTCACAAGTCGTACGTTTAAGTCCTCACATTAGGCAATTTAATAAGTGTACCATCCACGAGATGTAGAATATACTTCAATCTAATCTACCTTGAAGACAACTAAGATGGTAGTTGGAATTCCAGATAGGTTCAGTTGAAGACAAAAGGCAAATTAGGGATGTTCTTTTGTCATGAAGGATCAGTAGTGACGACACACAAGTCATTTCTAGTTTTGCCAGTTTCCATATCGCACTTCAAGGCGATCTTTTGAAAACACCTGCGAGGTGAAGATATTAGTCATTAATACGATCAGATGGAGTTCCTGGCATCTGTTAGGAGGGAAATTTGATGTGTTGAAGACAACTTTAAGACAAGCTTGGTTCAAGGTGACTGCCTTGCTCTGTCATTTAAAGGCCGCGTCGAGCTTTCCTTTTGCGCATAGTGGATTTGACTCCATCTGTTAGTTATTTTCTCACCTCACCCTCACTTTTTCCAAAAGCTCCGAGACCTAAAGTTTCATATTAGGAGTCTTTTAAACAACAAAACCATCACTCATGAAGACACACAATTAGGTGAAGACACAACAGCTTTCTGATGGTTTCCCCTACTTGTTGTCTGCAATAGCTTTTTTTTAACTTTTTATTTTTCCACTATACACTTTACTTTGTTCCGCTTTGTTAACACTATGGTTCTTTTGTAATTATAGTCTTTAACAAAATAATTCTGCTGTTTGTTTTTGTAAGTTTCGAACCTTGTATGGATCAAAACTTTGTTAGGCTCTTCTGTCCGCACAACTTAGCTTATTGCTGATTTGTCATATTAATTTGCTGAGGTATGAAGACAAATATAAGCTGCGTTCCGCCGTGTCCAAAGAAGTTTAATTCAAGTCAAGAAGAATTCAACCGTAGGACATAGTCAAAGTCAAAAAATAAAATGTCTTGAAAACACAAATCAAGACCCCTCGATTCAGTGTTTCGGCTACATGATGCCCTAACTTTAGGACATTGTGACGTCATTAGCATTTAAACACAACTATACATTAAAAGTTGACTTTATGAGCTCTCGATTTGAAATTGCCTTTTAAATCAAGGCAATCGATTTCGGACGCCTCAATATATATATATATATATATATAATTTTTAAACTGTAATATACGGAGCTACTTCAATAAACTGAAATACATATTTAATGGGTTTCGGTTAGATTTTGCAGAATCTACATTTGAATTTCATGACAGAGATAATTTCATGTATTTTTTCCAATGATGGTCGTAAAATTCCAAAAACGAAATACCTCCTGTTGAAATCCGCAGGGTGTTTTACCAAATGTCTATACCAAATTTCAGCAGTAGGTAGTTCAAAATTGGACAAGTAAAAATTGTGATGACAACTTGTGGCCTATATTCAGAAAGAACTCGGTTCAAAATTTTTAAATTTTCAGAATCTTTAAGAAAGAAAACATCGCAACTCTCTGTGAAAAATGAAATGTTAGGGCTATCATCGACTGGTATAAGACAACAGTGTTCTACTTTGATAAGAATCGCATTTTGTGAACATTGTAACTTCAAAGTGTGAAATATTTACCGGTCATATTCAGTTTGAAAAACTCGTAAGTCGTAACCAAAGTGTGATTCGAAAATCCCATAACTCCAGTTACATAAATTTTTCAAAAGAAGAAAAAAACGTGTTCAGTGTTACCAAGAAATCCGAAAATTAGTTAAATATATGTATTTGGATTTGTGTATTTTTTCGGTTAATAATGTTCTACAAACTGTGCAGTTTATTTTGACTAATAGTGTTAAAACATCGTATTTCCAATGAAATGGGTGAAATATAGTGAACCTCGTATCTCCTAAACAGTTTTCAGAAAGCAAAAATTTTTCGTAATTGCGATGTTTACGTCAATGTTGCAGGAGAGAAAAAATATACTTAATTTATCTGTTTTTTGGTTAAAATGTAAACTTTTTTTTTTTTTTTTTTAATCTTCTGAACAGGTAGGTTTTCATACTCGACCTTATTGAAATTCCAATCTTTAGATAGCTCTTTCAGTGTAAAATAGAAGCTACCTTTTGACATAAAATTTTTAATTAGGTTCTCGTATCATCGATTGCTACCAACCATTGAAGTATACAGCCTAAAATGAAGTTTAGGTGTCAATTCCTGGTATTTTAAAATCACTCTTACCAAAAACAATCTATGTAACTTGATGTACACAACTACATGGGTACACGAAACGTATAATATCACTTTCAACTAGGTATTTGATTACCGACTTATTCTATCAAATATTTACTTTCAACCGCCAATGTTTGACAGATTTTTAGTTTCGTATAACATTTGGTATTATAGGTATTGTATTAGGTGTAGTAAATATAAATATATAAAATTATGTATAATTATCTAATGCGAATGGAATTCAATAAAATGTGTAGACGAACTGGAAGGCGCATGTTTCTCAACGGATTCGAAAAAAAATTTCATGATTTCATACTTTAGGTCTATACATTGTGGTGTCCAAACCAACCCAGCATATAAGTACCAAAGACACAGTTTGTGTATAATTATGACGTCAGTATTACCATTTAGAATGTCATTTTTGGATACTCAACGGCCAAAATTAATACTCTGATACTGAGAACCAAGAATTTGAAATATATAAATAGAACAACAACTCGAGAACTCCTTTTTTTTACGACTGATGAAGGCATAATTTCTTATTGTAGATTCTCTCAGTTGATTTTAAAGTTGAAACATACCATATCTTCATCAAAATAGATAAGATCAATCTTTCATCGAGTAGAAGGCAGTTTTACCATTATTCCTAGATATGACAAAAAGTTTGTTTAAATTTTATCAATAAAATTACGAACAGAATATAAAAGTTTGATTCGTGAAATATGGGTGAAAAATAGATAGTAAAAAAAAAGTAATTAAATCTATTAGGTACGTATTAAAGTCAGGCATCCTTGCCAGTATAGAGGTCCATTTCCCCGGCCCCCCCCATTTCAAATTTTGACCTGAAAATTTTTGGCCAAATTGTGCTCAGTTTGTGCTAATGTGTGCCATCAATTTTAGAATTTGTGCTCACCCCCTTCCTTAGATATAAACAAAAGAGTCTGGGTGGGGCTGGAGAAATGCTAGCCCCACCCATTTCGAATTTTGACTCTAAACTTTGTATGCTAATTGTGCTTCATTTGTGCTAATTTGTGCCGTTAATTTTAGAATTTGTGCTCATTTATTTTCAAATATAGGGGCCTCAGAAATTTATGTGTCAGCCCCCCCCATTTGGAATTTTGAGTTGAAACTTTGCATGCTAATTGTGCTTAATTTGTGCTAATTTGTGCTGCAAATTAAAAATTTTATACTCATTCCCTTTCAAAAATATTTGTGGTTTTATGTCTCCCCTCAGCCCCCCCCATTTTGAATTTTGACCCAAAATTTTTCATACCAACTGGATTCAAATAGTGCTAAATTTTGCTACCAATTTTGGAATTTGTTATCACCCCCTTCTTAATATATAAAAAAAGTTTGTGGGTGGGGCTGGGGAAATGCTAGCCCCACCCATTTTGAATTTTGACTCAAAACTTGGCATACTAATTGTGCTCAATTTGTGCCAATTTGTGCCAACAATTTTAAAATTTGTGCTCACTTCCCAACTCAGATAGGGAGGATGAAAGATTTCCCCTCAGCCCCCCCCTTTTTGAATTTTTATACAAAACTTTGCCCACTACTCTTTTTTGATTTGTGCTTAATTGTGCCAACAAGCTTATAATTCCTGTACATTCAAATCTTTAGTTATTTGCAAAACAAATTTGGGTGGGGCTGGGGAAATGCAGCCCCACCCATTTCAAATTTTGACTTGAAATTTTGCAAACTGATTGTGCTCAATTTGTGCTGATTTGTGCCAACAATTTTATAATTTGTGCTCAATTATTAACTGAAATAAGGGGTGAGGAAGGTTTTGTCTTAGCCCCCCCCTTTTGGAATTTTGAGCTGAAACTTTTCCCATTATTTTATCTTAAATTGTGCTTATTTGTGCCAACTTTCTTTTTTGAAATTTTAAAGTTGCAATTTCAACCAACTAATAACAATCACCCATTTCTACTGTAGCCTAAATAATAGTCATTTATAACAAAATTTTCATTAGGGTCAAGAAAATTCAAGCCTTCCATTTTAAATAGGAGTTAAATTTTATTACAATTTTTATGACAGTTTGTACCAAATTTTTACATTGGTATTTTGAGGGAACTATACTTAACCCATACTTAGCAGTATGTCAGATTTTCTTAATTTTGTATTTTCTGGGTGTTGCTAAAAAACTTTGTAAGTACATGTAAATTTTTCCATTGATCATTCTCTATTGACAGTTTTTTCCATTTAAGTTGCCAAATTAAAAATATTATCATAAAAATCTTCTATGTGAATTGAATAGAAAGAAAAAAACAAATTTTTATGGTCATATGTGTATAAATTATTAAGTAGGTATTTATGCTAATTTTGGTTTTATATACTTAATAATTTAGAAAATACATTTGGTGATGTATCACACAATAAAATGTAAAAAACTCAATATTGGCCCCTTTAGGGGCCCGTTTGAGGATGAAGAATAGGTCCAATTGAGAAAAGAACAGCAAATTTGGTCTGGGCGCCTCAAAAAACATATTTGGTGATGTATCACACAATAAAAAGTGGAAACTACAGATAAACCCCCTTTTGGGGCCCATTTGGGGATGAAGAATGGGCCAAATGGAGAAATGAACACGAAATTTGGACTTGGCGCCTCAAAAACCCTATTTGGTGATGTATCACACAATAAAAGGTGAAAACTCAAAATTAACCCCTTTTTGGGGCCCATTTGGCGATAAAGAATGGGTGAAATTGAGAAATCAACATAAAATTTGGATTCGGCGCCTCAAAAACCATATTTGGTGATGTATCACACAATTAAAGTGAAAACTCAAAATTGGCCGCCTTTTAGGGGCCCATTTAAGGATGAAGAATGGGTCAAATGGAGAAATGAACACCAAATTCTGACTTGGCCCCTCAAAAACCATATTTGGTGATGTATCACACAATAAAAGGTGAAAACTCAAAATTAACCCCTTTTTGGGGCCCATTTGGCGATAAAGAATGGGTAAAATTGAGAATTCAACATAAAATTTGGATTCGGCGCCTCAAAAACCATATTTGGTGATGTATCACACAATAAAAGTGAAAATTCAAAATTGGCCCCTGTTTAGGGCCCATTTGGGGATGAAGAATGGGTCAAATTGAGAAATGAACACAAAATTTGGATTTGGCGCCACAGAAACCATATTTGGTGATGTATCACACAATAAAATATGAAAACTCAAAATTGGCCCCCTTTTGGGGCACATTTGGGGATGAAGAATGGGTCAAATTGAGAAATGAACACCAAATTTGGACTCGGTGCCCTCAAAAACCATATTTGGTGATGTATCACACAATAAAAGTGAAAACTCAAATTAACCCTTTTTGGGGCCCATTTGGGATGAAGAATGGGTCAATTGAGAAATGAACACAAAATTTGGATTTGGCGCCACAGAAACCATATTTGGTGATGTATCACACAATAAAATATGAAAACTCAAAATTGGCCCCCTTTTGGGGCACACTTGGGGATGAAGAATGGGTCAAATTGAGAAATGAACACCAAATTTGGACTCGGTGCCTCAAAAACCATATTTGGTGATGTATCACACAATAAAAGTGAAAACTCAAAATTAACCCCTTTTTGGGGGCCCATTTGGCGATGAAGAATGGGTCAAATTGAGAAATGAACACCAAATTCTGACTCGGCGCCTCAAAAATCATATTTGGTGATGTATCACACAATAAAAGTTGAAAACTCAAAATTAACCCCTTTTTGGGGCCCATTTGGCAATGAAGAATGGGTCAAATTGAGAAATCAACACAAAATTTGGATTTGGCGCCTCAGAAACCATATTTGGTGATGTATCACACAATAAAATATGAAAACTCAAAATTGGCCCCCTTTTGGGGCACATTTTGGGGATGAAGAATAGGTCAAATTGAGAAATAGAGAATTTATTTACAAATTCTCTTCGATTTGCCGCTGAATCTTGCTTAATTCCTGGGCGACGAATGGATAATTTAACAGTTCCTAGGTGAATCGAAGTGCATTAGTGAAATTATTAAAAACCGTATTTCATAAGAAAACCTCACCTCGATATCCTTTAGTTATCAGTTAATATTGAATTAAAATATTACTATATCCTATGCATAATGCAACAGAATTAGAAGCAAACTCATTGTCACTGTTATCGCATAGGTATACAACAAACATCGATATGTTTTGCGATGTATTGATGTTCTTCACCAGATCGATGCAATATTTTCTTTCGATATATCGATATTGAATAAAATACATATTTTGGGAAATTTTTTGACAACTGTTTGAAATTTTCTTTTCATATTATGCCAGAAACCTTCGCTGGAGTATACTCAACAACTTCCAAAATTTTCATGGCCATCAGATGAATGGTGTAGTAATGTATAAAAGACAAACAGACATACATTCTCTTTTATATATATAGATTAATGGTGTAGTAATGCATAAAAGACAAACAGACCTACATTCTCTTATATATATATAGATAACACTGGCCAAAGTAATCTTAAAAATTCCCCATAGATAACCCAAAAATATTTTTCAAAATTTGGGAATTTTTTTCATCAAAAAAGTCAGATTATGGAATAACGCATCGTGATTGGATCACCCAAAAGTGTCTAGGATACGGTATTTCTTGTAGTTATATAAATATTTCAGATAACACCATTCTGTCAGTACTATATTAGCCTTCCTTAGAGATGCATGTCTTAATATTCCTATAGCAAAATTATCGAGTTTTGACATTTTACTGTGTGATACATAGAAAATAAGTTTTTTGAGGCACCGTGTCCAAATTTGGTGTTCATTTCTCCATTTGACCTAATCTTCATCCCCAAATGTGCCCCAAAAGAGGGCCAATTTTGAGTTTTCATATTTTATTGTGTGATACATCACAAATATGGTTTCTGAGGCGCCAAATCCAAATTTTTGTGTTGATTTCTCAATTTGACCCATTCTTTATTGCCAAATGGGCCCCAAAAAGGGGTAAATTTTGAGTTTTCACCTTTTATGTGTGATACATCACCAAATATGATTTTTGAGGCACCGAGTCAGAATTTGGTGTTCATTTCTCCATTTGACCCATTCTTCATCCTTAAATGGGCCCTAAACAGGGGCCAATTTTGAATTTTCACTTTATTGTGTGATACATCACCAAATATGGTTTTGAGGCGCCGAATCCAATTTTTATGTTGAATTCTCAATTTTACCCATTCTTTATCGCCAAATGGGCCCCAAAAGGGGTTAATTTTGAGTTTTCACCTTTTATTGTGTGATACATCACCAAATATGGTTTTTGAGGGGCCAAGTCAGAATTTGGTGTTCATTTCTCCATTTGACCCATTCTTCATCCTTAAATGGGCCCTAAAAGGGGGCCAATTTTGAGTTTTCACTTTAATTGTGTGATACATCACCAAATATGGTTTTTTGAGCGCCGAATCCAAATTTTATGTGATTTCTCAATTTCACCCATTCTTTATCGCCAAATGGGCCCCAAAAAGGGGTTAATTTTGAGTTTTCACCTTTTATTGTGTGATACATCACAAATAGGGTTTTTGAGGCGCCAAGTCCAAATTTCGTGTTCATTTCTCCATTTGGCCCATTCTTCATCCCCAAATGGCCCCAAAAGGGGGTTTATCTGTAGTTTCCACTTTTTATTGTGTGATTACATCACCAAATATGTTTTTTGAGGCGCCCAGACCAAATTGCTGTTCTTTTCTCAATTGGACCTATTCTTCATCCTCAAACGGGCCCCTAAAGGGGCCAATATTGAGTTTTTACATTTTATTGTGTGATACATCACCAAATGTATTTTCTAAATTATTAAGTATATAAAACCAAAATTAGCATAAATACCTACTTAATAATTTATACACATATGACCATAAAAATTTGTTTTTTTCTTCTATTCAATTCACATAGAAGATTTTTATGATAATATTTTTAATTTGGCAACTTAAATGGAAAAAAACTGTCAATAGAGAATGATCAATGGAAAAATTTACATGTACTTACAAAGTTTTTTAGCAACACCCAGAAAATACAAAATTAAGAAATCTGACATACTGCTAAGTATGGGTTAAGTATAGTTCCCTCAAAATACCAATGTAAAAATTTGGTACAAACTGTCATAAAAATTGTAATAAAATTTAACTCCTATTTAAAATGGAAGGCTTGAATTTTCTTGACCCTAATGAAAATTTTGTTATAAATGACTATTATTTAGGCTACAGTAGAAATGGGTGATTGTTATTAGTTGGTTGAAATTGCAACTTTAAAATTTCAAAAAAGAAAGTTGGCACAAATAAGCACAATTTAAGATAAAATAATGGGAAAAGTTTCAGCTCAAAATTCCAAAAGGGGGGGGCTAAGACAAAACCTTCCTCACCCCTTATTTCAGTTAATAATTGAGCACAAATTATAAAATTGTTGGCACAAATCAGCACAAATTGAGCACAATCAGTTTGCAAAATTTCAAGTCAAAATTTGAAATGGGTGGGGCTGCATTTCCCCAGCCCCACCCAAATTTGTTTTGCAAATAACTAAAGATTTGAATGTACAGGAATTATAAGCTTGTTGGCACAATTAAGCACAAATCAAAAAGAGTAGTGGGCAAAGTTTTGTATAAAATTCAAAAAGGGGGGGGGCTGAGGGGAAATCTTTCATCCTCCCTATCTGAGTTGGGAAGTGAGCACAAATTTTAAAATTGTTGGCACAAATTGGCACAAATTGAGCACAATTAGTATGCCAAGTTTTGAGTCAAAATTCAAAATGGTGGGGCTAGCATTTCCCCAGCCCCACCCACAAACTTTTTTTTATATATTAAGAAGGGGGTGATAACAAATTCCAAAATTGGTAGCAAAATTTAGCACTATTGAATCCAGTTGGTATGAAAAATTTTGGGTCAAAATTCAAAATGGGGGGGGCTGAGGGGAGACATAAAACCACAAATATTTTTGAAAGGGAATGAGTATAAAATTTTTAATTTGCAGCACAAATTAGCACAAATTAAGCACAATTAGCATGCAAAGTTTCAACTCAAAATTCCAAATGGGGGGGGCTGACACATAAATTTCTGAGGCCCCTATATTTGAAAATAAATGAGCACAAATTCTAAAATTAACGGCACAAATTAGCACAAATGAAGCACAATTAGCATACAAAGTTTAGAGTCAAAATTCGAAATGGGTGGGGCTAGCATTTCTCCAGCCCCACCCAGACTCTTTTGTTTATATCTAAGGAAGGGGGTGAGCACAAATTCTAAAATTGATGGCACACATTAGCACAAACTGAGCACAATTTGGCCAAAAATTTTCAGGTCAAAATTTGAAATGGGGGGGGCCGGGGAAATGGACCTCCAGTATAGAACACATTTCTCAATAAAATTCAGAACTTGTCATATTTTCAGTGTATCAGAACCACACTTGCATTTTCCTGCAGATGAGGAGGCTGTTACTCAATCCTACTTACATTTTTTATCATCATTAAAACTTCCAGAATATTTTACAATATCATATAAAGAATCACTTGATTTTCAAAATTACCACATTTATTAATCTTTGGAGGAAATAAAGTTTTCAAGGTTTGGGAATCGAACATCTTTAAGAAAAATTACTTGCCCTTCATTCTCTTAAAATTGTCATCATCTTTTCAAGTTCTTTACTAGAACATACTGAATCAGTATAATATTGCCTCGCCTAAAGGACTTGAATTGACATACAACCATTATAAGGCTTCTATAGACTCTGGAGAAAAGACAACCTAGTACCAGGCAAGGCCTTTTAGAGGGAGGGAGAAAGGGTACCAAAGGTATCGGGCCCGGACGCCTTTAGAGAGTCCAGAATGACCTTAATTTAGAAATAAATTGTAATTTTTAAATATAAACGGTGAAATAGGGCGTCAGGACAGATCCATGATAAGGTTTTTGGGAGTAAATTATCCGAAGGTTTGAAAAAAACCCATTAAAATATATGTTTTAGAACCGGAAACGTATCTAAAAAATTTATTTCGTGAAAAGAGCGAGTGAAATTGTTTTCTGAATTTATAACTCCTTTCCAAAGACAAATCCTGCAGCTGGAACTAAGAGGCGCCCTTCAGTTTATTTCTTGCGGGCCTGAAATTTCTCTCTGAGGCCCTGGTACCAGGCGGCTCCAAATCAAGGGTGATGATAGCAGAAATTTTTGTTATGAATAAAACTAACTGCCTGGCTCTGTAATTTCCCACTTTTTGGGTAAAAGTAGTAAGGAAACAAAAATAAATACGTTTTTAAATGAAATACCAAATAAAATTAGTAGAACAAAGAAGAAAAAATAAATTTTTAAAAAGATAAAACAAAATGTAGCCGTGTTCCACTATCCATAAGTGTATAAAGTTAACAAAAGAAAAAATAAAGCAAATATATTCGCAGCATTAGACGATAAAGCAAAAACACATTATAATTATGGAGGGGTAAGAAGAGTGTCGACAATCAGTGGTGAAAGAAAAGAAAAGAGAGAGAGAGAAAAAAAACAGTTAATAACTAGATTAGGAAACGAGGTGATCTAGAGAATGAAATGATAAAAGAGAACAGTGAGTTTTACAAATTATGGGAATACCTGGACGACTGGTTGCCGAACACTGTAAGGAATTAGTAGAAATTAAAAATAAATAAAATAAAAAAAATTTGAATAAAAACGATCGACTAATCTCGGATATGTCTTAGTATCTCGGTCAAGTTCAATGTTGCGCCAGATCAACTTCTTGGTTTTAAAATGGCAGGGGTTTAAAGTTTCTTTATGAATCAAAATTCTCTAAACATAAGAACGCCATCAGCAAAAAATAGAATTCGAAATTCCATTTATTCTACTCTTGTGTGAAATCAACGTTTCTGACTGAAGTGCCGTCGGGATTTTTGAATACGAGTACATAGCAGCCATTATTCATGGGTGAGAAGGTTGTTAGCCTGCAGAACATCTGCCGTAAAATATAAAAGATAATTTTGATTATAAAAGTTGGTATAATTTTTTTAATGTGTAAACATTCTTGCTCTCTAGTCCGTTTCCTTCAGGGTGTAAAAAAATATTATTTTTTTTAGAGGGTAGAAATTACAAGCTTTTAAGACAAAGTAATACTTTTAATGTTTGCGCCTAATTTTTTTTAAATTTTTCAATGTTCACGAAAAGGATTATTCAGATCGTTGCTTGAAAATCACAACATAGAGGTCAAATAATTAAAAACAAAAATTATATCAATATCGGATTTCAAGAGATGGGTCCATATTCCAATCAGCAAATGCTCTAAAGAGCCTAGCTTCATGTTCATGCTATTGTGTCAATTTTTTATACAGATTTTTGATGAATGTACACGGTTAAAGATTAAAAAAATTATTCAAGTGCTATACTTTTCGTTTGTGGGGACTCTCTCGATTAAGGAGCCGGCCCGCACTAAGCGGCATTTTGCTGGCCTATAAATCGGCCAAAGAACAAAAACACACGGAAATCGATTTACTAACTCTCAGTTGTACCAATCAAAATTTTAATGACTAGTGAAATATTGCTAGGTACTTTTCAGGTAGGTAGGTACCTAAAAGCTTTTCCAAAGTAGTAGGCTGTTTCCCGCCAAATTTACACAGTTTTCGAGAAAAACATTCGTCATCATCGAGCGAGGACGCCTTCACTTCGCAGTAATTATTAAATTATAAATAATTTTACGTTTAAGTGGGAAATTTTTTGAAAAATTTCCATATTTATCTTCCGCAAGCAAATCATCGAATACCACTTGGAGAAATTATTTTGAGAATTGTTAAAAACCTTAAGCCCAAATAACGTTAATATATTATTTTATTTTGGATCAAGTTAGGTATTTACTGTATCTACGACAGAAGAACTTCTCACGACGATGTCTTTCTGTCTACTCCAATAATTTTGACCTTCAGACATATTATTTTATAGACTGGGCAAAATATATTATTAACTTATATACTTGTACAAATAAGAAATTTGCATATTATAGATTAGTTTACTGGGAATATGGTAAATAGTGAAACGGCTTATCGATTCGATTCATTGATGCGTACAAAAAAAACAAAAAAAAAAAAATAATCAACTTCCTAAATCGTTGTTTAATGTTGATTCCCTTCCCGCCCCACTCCGAAACAAACATAGGTATTGAAAATAGGTACTTAATAAAATAGAATAAGTTACTTTGAATAAAACCGCAAAATTAAACCGCAAAAATTAAACCACACCAACCATTCCTGTTGGGCCAACATTAAGCGCATCAGATTATTCTATAAAATAAAGATACGAAATCGAAATACAAGAAAGATTCACCGCTTAAAATTCTGGTTTATTGAAAAGATCAGTTCGAATGAAACTATAATGCTAAAAGAAAATGCAGCGATAAATGGCACTAAGAAGAATTTTCAAGCCTCTAATAATATCTCTCGTTTGAGCCACTGTAAGGTCAAAAAAGGATCCAGTTGAGGAAATTAATAATAATTTAAATAATTCGAATTGGCTGAATTTCATTAAATGTTTGAAAAACAAGACTTGAATTCTTTTTTTTTTTTTTTTTTTTGTCTTGCACACGGGCTTTGGCCAGTTTTTAAATTACGTTACCTCAAAAGAAGGTTGTGGAGGCGAAAGTAATAAAATGGCTTTGTCAAATGAATTGATGGATCATTGAGGACTTCATGAATATGCGAAGGCACAGTAAGATGGTGTCGGCGGGAGTGGGTTGCAGGACTACAGATAAGTGGGTAAATGGCGTAAAGAAAGGGAAGTCGATGGGAATCAGGTTAGCTATGAGGACGACGTGAGTAAGTTAAATATGACCTCGTCCAAGTCTAGTGAGTATGAATTTTTCGGGTCTGTTTGTTCATGTTGAGGATTACAAATTAACAAGGAGGGAGATGTGATACTTTGAATTAGTTTCCCTCAAAATCTTGTGATTTTATTTTGCAGTGACGGGTATACTCTCGAGGCCAGTAAGCATCCCGCTAACTAAGTAAGGTAAAAGAGGGCCTCTTTCTTTACAAAATTAAAGTAGGTACTTCTTCTTATTTTGTTATAATTTCCTGTTTATTGATTAAGAAAGGCGCGAGTTTTTGTTTTGCTTAAAGCGCCACTAATGATAAAGTCATCGCTGCTATTTAGCACCTAAAAAGTTGGAACACTGATGGTTTATTTAAAGAAATCCGCATCCTTAATATTGCGAAATAGGCTTACACCTTACTTAAAATTGTTCATGAAAGATAGGCGCAATTACTTTCTCATATGTTGAAGCGAATATGCACGCCAGATTACAAATTCTTATAAATGCTTACCTGTCCTGTGTATCTACTCTCAAAGAATATTTTCCAATTATAAACACCTAAAACACTTTGTCCTGGTAGTAATTCAAGGTCAGATCAAGTAAATCATCACACTTTCTGGAACTGTAACTTCCCCCGATATATACTCTTGATAATATACAGGGTTACCCATTCATATTATCCTACACCATAGAAAATCATTTAAGTATAGGGATAATGGAACCAGTACTACCCATTAGCAAAATGTAAACAAAGTGGCAGGAACCCTCCTCTCTCTCTCACATTCCTGCACTGTTATGACATAGTGCTCATTCTATTATCCTCATACTTCGATGTAGGAAATTAATATTATCGTGGGGGATAAAATAAATAAAGTAAATGTCATATGATTCGTCATTTACATTGCATCAAAATTCATAAGTAAAATACACAAATAAATGAGGAAATACACTCTTAAAGAATCAATATGATGTAATTGATGAGTAAAAGAAAGATTTTCAACTAAATAGTTCGAAATGTAGTTATGACTAAATACCTTAGGCAATCAGTAAACTCAACTTAATTGACCATAGGTAACTTTGGCCCCTAATCTAACTCTACTGGAATTTTTTTTTTGGGGGGGGGTTATATGTCATCTCTCAGCAATACGATAAATGACTAGGGGGCCAAAATTACTCGACATGCTTAGTTCTAGAATATTAAAGCTGGGTTTACTGATTGTTCATGGTATTGTGTCATGGCTACTGGTGGTCATTTTGAATGATTTATTTGAAATGTTCATTTTACTATTATTAATTACATTATATTGATTCCTTAATTGTATATTTTGTTATTATATTGGTGTATTTTACTTTTGAATTTTGGTGCAATGTAAATTACAAATCATATGACACTTACCTAACTTATTCATTTTATGACACACCACAATGTTCCATGATGTTAATTTCCTATGTTGTGTGATAACATAACCCTTTAGGTATGCATATTATTCATAAGCTTCTATATTACTTTTCGTATATTAGTGGCTTTCAACATTTTTGTACTCACAGGCCAAAATATATTACAGCCTTTTGAAGGATTCACACCTGGGGGAAATTTACTTATAAAGAGAAAAATTTTGCAAGCAAAAGAAGTTTTTTAGGTTTGTTTTTTGTGTTAAAAAATAGGTGACTTGTTTTTATTTTCTTAGAGCCCTGTAAGGGGGGTCTAATATACAAAAGCCCTCTACCATGAATACGGACCTTGATCACCATTATAAAAAATTAAAGTTTAATCACCAGCTTTCAATTTTAAATTTAAATTTTAAAGCCGTAAAGGTAAAAATAATTATTTATTTATTAGTACTTATTATGAAAAATTAATGTTTAATATTTACCCATTTGTAAATTCTTTCAGGGGCTACCAAAAATAATCTTGCAGGTCACAGGTTGAAGACCACTGCGTATATGTTGCAGTCAACTACACAAATCAGGTTTTTTTTGAAAAGTCCTAGGCAAAGGGGAGAAAAAAGACTATGTTCTCCATTCGTACAAATTTTATGAAAATACCTGGGCAAAATTAGTCATAAATATAAAATTTTTTTCAAGTCAGGGAATTACAGAATTAACAATTTTAACTAGTTTTTGTTCACTCATGTACATAAATCGAAGCAAAAAATTTGAATTAGTGAATATTGAAAATCACTGAATTCATAAAAATAACTGCCTAGGTAAAAACTAAAGTACCTGCAAATGCTTTTATTTTATATTGTTATTATTTTTGACTGAAAACTTTCAAGGGATTATTGATAATACCAAAAAGATTTTATTCAATAGGTATGTAGATAATAATTATATCGTGAGAAAAACGAAAATACCTGGGAAATGCATTTGTCTTATTTTAATATTATTAATTATTACTGAAAACCTTTGTGTAAAGAATTATTGATAATAGCTGAGAAATTTCAGTCAATAATGTAAATATCTAGTGAAAAACAAAAATAGCTGGGAATGTACTTTAGAAAATTTTATATATGCCTATTCAAAAATATAAATTATGGAAAATACAATTATTGATGTGTGAACATCTTAGTGCTTGGTCTAGTATTTTAGTAGGGGCCAAAACAAGAATTATGATCATAACCCGTATGTCTTACAATACTGTAACTGTTAGCATGCAGGTGTATGGTTGTGAGCAGGTGCATTGAGAATGCTCACAACCACGGGACAGTGGAATACCTACATTGGTGACCTCGATGTGATCTGAGGGTTGGTGAGGGTAGGTGCTATCTCTTGGAAGAACACGTAACTTGTACACCTGCTCTCCACCTCACAATGTGATGGCATTGAGCACACTAGCGGTAAAAGTGGTAGGCTGTACGAGGTGCAATGCGGGAATGTATGGGGGCATCCACCACTCCCTTACACACACTTACCCTTCCATTAGTAGCTCCGCCTCCATTGATTTGTACTGTACACTGCTGTAGTAGGGGGAGTAGTGTGGCAACCACATATAGATGGAGTTAACTCTCATCACCATCACCCAACGCCATGGCCATGTATATACGGTAGCCGTATTTTGGTGATGGTGATGATCGAGGTAGGTGTTCCCATTGGTCGATGGTTCTATTCCCCAGGCCAGCGGAATACCTGCACACATCAATCCTTCATGAGTCCCCATTGGAACTTACACTTTTATTTTGTAACATTTCAGACTTCCTACAATACCCAAAAGCCTAAGGCGCAAGATAAATTTCCTTTCTAAAAAATAATTCACCTAATCTAACCTAACCTCCCACTATACCAAAGTGCTAAAGTAGTCATTTTCATGAATTATTTAAATAATTGACTCGATATTTTAATCCAATAGGATACCTAATTCGGTAAATTAATTGCATGTTCCAGCTTTTACGTAGTCTATTTGACTAGGAATTAATATAAATTTAGGAATTAAAGATATTAACGCACTGTCGACTCAGACTGGATTAATTTCCAAAAAAAAAAATTCTATAGATAACTGAAAACCAAACAAATTCAATTTTTAACTGAAATTAGTCAGGAAAATGTAAAAAATGGAGACATCAAATCTTTTTTCTGGTGAAAATCTCTTCCAACTGAAAATTTGCAAATTTTCCTGGTTTTTGATTTTGACTGCGACATATAGCAATATACCTACTGATATCTTCACATGGGTGAATAATATTATTACATCTGGTGGTTCTTATTTTGAAAAAGTATAATGTGAGCCTAGTCACTCAAGAGTATTCAAGTTATGCCTACAGTTATAACCAACAAATCGGCGACCTGTCTTTATAATCTATATGTATGGAAACATTTTTTTCTAGTATCTATCAGTATGGAAGCATAGATAACTCAAAAAGACTTGCATTGTTATATAAAATCCAGTAGTAAATGGTTTAGGCTCCTTTGTATGACAGTAAATAGGATCCACAGAGATATCTAGCAAGATTTCTTGTTCATCAAATTTAGGTATCAGGGTTCTGTTTAAAGATAATTCCAAGTCTTCGGGAGAACAAGACGCTGGAATACACATGGCCCAATATATACTCTGCCGATTGATACGAACTGGATCTTTTTTCAACTGTAAACAAGACGAAATGTAGCTTTCTTAATTTCGTTTTGATATAGAAATAATACAAGAATTATTGTTTTTAGATTCCAGGGGCGTAGCGAGAAAGACGCCACGGCTGCTGGGGAACCGGGCGCCGACCCAATTGGAGGCGCCATCAGAGTGAAAAAAATTTTAGTAGGTAGGTACGACTGAAAAAAAAAACAAAAAAAAAACAAAAAACAAAATTTGGAGAAAAAAAAGTTATAAGAAATTAGCATTGAAAATTAAATGGCGTGGAAGTTCGACCACCACCACTAAGTTGAAGACTTTGCCAAACGTGAAGGAAGATATACATGATAAAATAAATCAATGAATTTTTTATGTAAATATTTTTTCCCTCAAATGAAAGGGCGCCCTGAAAATTTGGCAGTGAGGCGCCGAATTTCTAGCTACGCCGCTGTTTGGTCCAATCCAGCAAACGATACTCAGACTAGTTACTAATTAGCAAGTACATATATTATTTTTTACTTACCCTGATCAGAGCCTCCCACACAGAGGCTTCATGATTCATATCGCGAAAGTCGTCTGGTGGCACCATATTCTTGTATTTGAGTAATTCCTCGCCGTACAACGAGTATTTGAAATTAACTAGACAATACTGACCCCGAACTCCATAGGCTTTTGTTTTGATACATTCTTCGAAATTACCCATTTGATAATTATTGCCTCCAATAATGCCAACGGGTGCTATTTGCGAAGATTCGTACACTGAAATTGTAAATAAAAAAATTAGGTAAGTACAAAATAACTATTTCAATTCGGGTATTTGGTTTGATTTGGTTTTAATTCGATTAAAAATATGTGGAAACTGAAAATAGAAAGTGAATTATTATGAGATTTCAACATTAATCGCAAGAAGCATCGCTTTGGCCCTATATTTACAGCGAGTTTGGAATTCAGAATTAAAATCACCGATCTATTCATAAAATAACATAGGTAGGTTTTATAAAAGTAAAAAATATTCTTTTTAAAATTTCCTATAAATTTAATTAAATCTTATTACTAAAAGATTAGGTTTATTTATTTATTTTTTTCTTCGAGAAAAATTAAAAAACAGTCACAAAATAAATGACAGAAAGTCGAGGTATTTAATATTGAAAATTCAATGTGGATTGATTCGGAGAACTGTAAGACTGTAATGGATGAGTTCGTTTACATGGCTATAGCGGAGGTTAATCAAGATCAGTTTAACCCTTTCAAGTAAGACGTGTATCAATAAAATTGGTCCAGTAGTTCCCAAGTACAAAGGAGTACAAGAAGACTGCGTGCCTATTAAATGTATGTGTATATATATATATATATATATATAAAGTATATAGACTACACTGGAGGAAAATGCTGTATGTCCCTCCCGTGTAACGCCTCTGATAAACTTTTTTAGGACAAAAATTTTATTTTAACTTGATTAATTAAAATTCAGTTTACGTCGAAATAAGCATAAAAATGTATTGAAATCAATTTTAGTTTTTCGAGAAATAAGTAGGTAACTTATTTACCTACTCCGAAATAGCATAAACAGATTGATGCCTACCTATTTAGTAAGAAAAAAAATTGGAAAATATCCCGATCCGAAGCTATGAAAAAGAAGATCGCGCATATCTGCATAGTAAAATGTTGACGCATTATTTGATCTCAGCATCTCAAAATCCACGAGAATAATTATCATAAACACCAAAATCAATGACGAGTTTCCGTATAAAGAACAACATATACAATGATATGATTCAAAAATCGAGTTCTTGTTCGGTACTTAGAATACCTACATCATTTATTCTCGTTGAAATTTTATAAGCCACAACACATGAGTAGGAAATGAGTCCCAAAATTCCATCTATGTAAATTCGTTTGTATAGGTATACCTACTTTACTTGGTGTTAGGCTTTCCTCGTAAATTTTACCAAATTTTTTAATATAAAAAGTGACAAAAAAACGTATCTATCGTGTTTAGCTTATATGTGGAAAATTTCAAAAAGTATGGATCGTCGCCGTTTCACCTATATATTGGGTCCAGGGGCTTTTCGAGCAGGAGAGGTTGTCCCACCCCCTACCGCTCGATCTGAGTTGCCGAAATAATTACGAAGCCGTAGCTCGTTGGCAAAACCCTCATAATTTATCACATTTTCTTTTTTCTTTTTTTGTGCTTGTTAATTTTTCCGTTTTTCGAAAGTTGACCATTTTGCTGCAAAAAATGTGGCTAAATTAGGCGTTTCAACACCCCTGGATAATTTGCTTCGTAGAGCGACCGATTACGTCAATTAATACGATGGGAATTTTCCTGTTATAGGTATCTATTTATATTGACTGTCAGAAAATCAGACTGGTAAATTAAAGTCGAGGACGGAAATTATCAGTTACGTAGGTATTTCGAATAAAATATTATGTAGGTAGCCCATCTCTTCCACGTTGATAATTTATTTTCATGATTTTATCTTAAAATTTTCTAAGGTAGAATTCGAGTAATGGGCTATATTGAGAAAATACTTTGCGAAAATTCCCACCAATATATATATACGTATATATATATATGTATTTTCATCGTAATAATTATTTCATTACGAATAAGTTACGTATCTGTTGAAGTATTTCGATTTTTCGTTAGACAGTGGAAAACAAAATTTTCTTGCTGCGTTTAAGCAAAACTGATAGGTAATGAAAAAAATTAAATAATGAATTTATAAATAGGTATCTATATCAAACCTAATAAATAAAGAAAAAAAATTCGAAGGACCTGCGCAACATCTGATAGAGTTGGTTGTTTTTCATTCCAGTAAAGAGAAAATCTTGTTTTGCCAAAAAAAACGACTAATACTATACAACACAAAACATCTGGACTGCAATTTAAACGCAATAATGAAATTTGATCGGTTATATATCTTGTTAATCGCAGTATTCGAAGGATTTTTAAGGCGGTAAGATAAAATCTAGCAGCCTCAGTACATATGGCAGAGCACTGAATTTCTTATGATTGGGTGTGTTTAGGAAGCTGAACAAAATTAAAAAAAAAAAATCTATGGAGTAAGTGCATGAGAAAATTGTCTCCTCCAGAGTAGGTAACCTTTAGAAAAAAAAAAAAAAAAGAAAAAAAAAGGAGAGTTCCGAGGGGGGTATACTAATGAATGATTGATGTGTAAACATGAATACAAAATTACCAACATCGAACTACGGGATATAAGTTGATAGTGTGACATATCTACTGGTCATGTAACACACAAATGAGAGTTACAATTGTAAGAGTTATTCTTACACAAGTCTGACAATTGTAATTCTCATTCAGCCTCTACTGTGAACCAAGTGCTAAAATGTTTACACATCAAAAATTAGGGCATTATTGTAGCAGACTCAATGTAATTATTGTATTTCCCCACATAAAATTCACATCAATATATTATTATCACGACACCCTTAATAAACACCCATTTTACATATAATCACAATCAGTTCATTTGGACATCTACACAATTCAAAGCCATGTATAAGTTCATACAATGCCTGATCTATTTTTCTCATTCACCTAAATTTCCAATATGATCATCTCTATCTCTTTCTAATTTCTCCAAGAACCCATACATTCCTAAACATTCATTAATATGAATTAATATTTAATAGTATTCTAATCATGGACGGCAAAACCGCCGGTGCACGCGAGCGCAAGCACCACTTGAAATTTTTGAGATGGTGCAATGCACCACCTCAAAAATTGCACTACTTCGAAAATTGTCATTTATCATTATAGTAAATTCATATTGTAATCTCACAAAAATGACCTTCTGGAAAAAGTACCTCAATACTTCAAAATTTTTTGCACCACCTGGGAAAATAAAAGTTTGCCGGCCATGATTCTAATAACGGTTTATAGCGTGTCAGAATAAAACTAATAAACCTGAATTTTTTTTTTAATTTTATTTTAATATTATAGAATGGAAAAATATGTAAAAAAAGATATAATGATCGCATAATAGTTATTATTGATACAAGTGTGTAAAACAGGTTATTTTAATCTGAGTGTGATTTTTGAAGCTTGAACTGAAGGAAACTGATGCAAATCATACGAGTAACAAATCACCTACTTTGTACACATGTCACGCATTATTTTTGAGGTGTAAACATCTTAGCACTTGGTTTACAGTTGGGGTTAAACAAGAATTACGATTTTCAGATTTGTGTAACTGTAACTGTTAGTGCTGGTCATACCAAATAGTCAAACCCAGGATGAGTAGCGTTTAACTTCATTTTACCATACGTTTTATCATTTAAACCTAGTTTACTCTGCAATTAAAAGTTGGTACTACTGGGCCTCACAACTGTAACTCTCATTTGTTTATGTTACATGACATGTAGGTGTGTGGTTGTGTGCATATCTTTGCAGATGTGGCATATTTTCCAACCCAGCATCTCTGCCAACCCAGCATCTTTGCTGATGCAGTATCTTTGCCGTATTTACATTACAGTCAAATAGTTTGCCTATACCCCAGTGAATGATAAGGGATTCCTTTCTTAACGAAGGAAGCAACTGTGGTAAAATAAATTCTGGGGTAGTGAAAGGGAGGTGGTTAAGACAAAAAAAAACCTCTTCAATTATAAATTCCTCTCTTTTCCTTTTCTTTTTTGGAAAAACAGCGGAAGTCAATCAGCCCTCTTTCCTACTAAATTTTGTATTCATAAATGTAAAGGATCATTTTTAATGGTAAATTTACATTTTATAAAAGACCAACTGTTTCCCCACATTGTTGCCCTCAACCATGTTTAACAGCTCTCTTTGCTCAAAAACAATGAGTCTACGAAAAATATTTACGGATCTTAAATTGTAGGAAAATTAAAGGGTTGTAGTTTTGTATGAACCTATTTTTACCATAGAATTGAAAGGAAGGAAGTTGTTGAAAAAGTTGATATAGGTATTTTTGTTCTTGTATTTTCATTTGTCATTAACGTGCTATTGACTTGTAATAAGTTCATTTTGAGTTAAATTTAACAATAGAAATAAATTTTTCGTTTAAAAATGGATTAGTTCTTAATTAAAAATATTTTTCTATCATTATTAGTTAATGTCTGAAACAATTTTGAACACCGAATAAACAATTCTAGAAACAGTTTTTTTTTTTTTTTTGTTCCATTCATTTTAAAATAGCTAAGGATGACGAAAAATTACATAATTAATACTAAAATTGAATAAATTTTTCATTTTTATACAAATACCAAACCCAGATTTCTATTGTAAATAGCAGTTGAGGAATTATTGAGTGAAAAATGATAATTTTTTTTTCTTCAAAATCGTAATGAGTTTATTGCACAAATTATATTAAATTTTTATAATAGTTACCGAAGTAGGAACTTAACCTTGGCAAAAAACTTTTTGCATTTAATTCAAAAACTACTGAACTGATTTTAAAATAACTTTTTCACTGACTTTCCTCCGTACATGACAATTAATTTTATGTAAGATTCATCAAAATTCGTTCAGTACCTAATTCTTTAGTAAAATATGAATATATTTTTACCTAACAATATTTTATTAAAATAGTTATGTAGGTAAATAGTCATTACTAACTGAGAAAAATGCAAAAAATTTAACAAACAGGAATGAAATGTAACTACTTTTTGTTTTCTTTTATTTCAGGAATATTTTTCAACTCACTCATGAGAAAAATAAATTAAGGGGGCTAGTATTTTAAGATTAACTTATTTTTACACCTAGGTACATTCTCTAAAGTTTTTAAAGAAGCATCTACATTCAGTCAAAGAGGATATTTTTATTTGCGTTAACAAAGGTTATAAAATATGTTTTTAGAGTGGTGTTGTATGTATAATTATGTTTAAATCGACAATTCTACAAGCCTCTCTGTGGCTCCTTGCTAATGACCTGAACTGTTACCTCTGTAACCCATTTTCAAATCCTTATTGTATAAAATTATTTTGTAATTTTATTTTTTCATTATTATTTTTTTGTTTTATTTTCACATTGTATCTTTAATAGTGGCTTAGCCAGATTATTTATTATATTAAAAAAAAAAAGCCTAAACTGGCAGAAGTCTTATATTTTCTTCTCTCTAAAATTCTAATATTCTTATTATTTGCTTAACATATTAATTTTTTAATTAAGAATATTTTATATTAATTTTGAAAATTAAATTTTTTTCTTTAGAAAAAAGATTTTATCTATTATTGGATTATGAGTTCAATAGCTTAAATTTAGCTTATTTTTCTTTATAAAATAAAATTTTTTATTTATACAGTTTATGGATGCAACCAAAAACATACGAAAAAAAATCCTCTTTATCTGATCACAGGCTTTTGTAGTTTTTAGGCTTTTGTATCAATTTAAAAAATTTATCAAATATACCTATTGGACATTTTTTACTTGAAATTCCATCGAAAATTCACAAAAAAATACTCAGGCACGGAATCACATAAATTAATTGTCGTAAGTCTATAGTAACTTTTTTCTTTCAGTTTAGAAATTTTTCATGCTGTATCCATAGCTTACCAATTTATTTTCTATTTATACTTTTTTTTTTTTAAATGAAAGTGCTATTTAGTAAAGCTTATTGGATGTCGTCCGTGTGAGAGCTTTTTGTTTCGTACTCTTCATAAACAAAATTACTGAACATATCTAAATAACCTTACAGTCATTACAGAGGACAAAAATCAGAAACGTTAATTACCTAAAACTAAATAATTTAAAAATAAGGAAACGTATTCTTGTACTTATGTGCAATTTTTAGTACCTATCGCCGTAAGTGCGTGAAAAATTTGGACATGATTAAGTTAATTCGAACAAAAAAGTATTCGGTTATTCATAAGGCCATAGCTGGCATATCATTTAATTTTTGTGACCTTTACGAAGGTAACGAGGATGAAATTTTAATGGTAATAAAACACTTCAGTCCACATTACCGGAGTATTTTAATATCCACATGATTCCTATTTTACTTGGTTGGGTACCTAATTCAAGTTATAATTTCTCCCAATCGAGGAAAAACGTTAATTTTCCAGTCTACATACGCAACGATATAATTATTATGCGTTAGCTGCAGGAAAAACAAATATTGTTCTAGAATTTTGGTAAAATATGTTGTACTGAATGTGTTTAGGTGAATAATAAATTATTAACGCGTTTATTTGTAAATTAAAATATGCTGACACGTACTGAATTCGGTATAGCTGTGGTAGGTCTAAATTCGTTCAAATAAAACATACACAACAACAAGTAGTGGCCGCTCGTGGTTGATAAGAAAAATCTAGTCAGTAGCTTAAGTATCGTAGGCTAATTATCATATAGGCAAAACTTGGATGTGCGCCTACCCAATTAATTTTATACACGTTCGAGCTTAACAGCGAAAACCTTGAAGTAAACAAGCAATGAATTGAGAAAAAAAAAAATTGTACAGTTGTGGTGAAAAATTAATACATTATCATTCTTTTTTCACCCAAATTGAATCATTTTTCTTATTAAATTGTTTTGTTGAAAGTGTAACAAGAAAGAAAAAGGAACTTTTTCGATGTAGTTTTCACAATTTCAGCTACCTAACACCATGCAATGTGTTTTTAGTAAGTAAACTGAAAAAAATTTAATTGTAGTCAAAACCGTTCCAGAAGGAACAATCTGTGGTGTAATAATATCGGAGGCCATATTATTCGATGTATCTGCCACATAGATAATTTAATAGACAGGGCTAAAAAACTCATTTAATATGAAATACAGTGGGCCAACTTAATCGGTCGCCTATTAAATCAGGTTTTCAGAACAAAACCAAACGGGCCTTTCCTATAGGTACATTTTTCACTGGATAATACGAGAGTAATTTTTGTTTAATCCGGTGAAAAAGAAAATCAAAGAGGAAGGAAGATAAGTTGCTAATTGAGTTGATGAACCTTGAATTTTGCCCTTTTTTGTAATTGGTTCCATTTTGTTAAGTTTCATTTCGGATACAAAATAGAATAGTTGATTTTTTTTAACAAAAAAAATTGGATTTCCTATTTTTCTAATCTTTTTATGATAAATTATAAACTATTGTTCCGTCATATTTAGGTAGAAGAAAATATTCATTAACCTAAATATTTCAAAACAAATAACGGCGAATATTTCTAGGGAAATATTCACTGTTACCCCCACCAATGTCCTACTTATTGACACTTAACGAATATGCAGATGAACCCTAAGGTCAGTATATTTGTCAGCACAATTATGTAATGTACAGTAGGTACATTTTGACTGTGTAATTGTTTTAGGCAACCAAACGAATTAACCGGGTAATTCAATTTTAGATCAGGAAAACACTTGCCATTGAACTGAGCTACAGACATCTACACCACTTGTCTACACTCTGTCTGATGTGGGTTAGCTCCACCACAAGTTAGAAGTTTGCCCTAAAGAAGGCAAAGTACGTAGGGATATTATAGTAACAGTAACATAAAAGTATAAGAGTTTATTATTATAGTGTTTTTATTGTGATTTTTTTTAGTGACATAGTAAATTCACATCTATAATTTATAATAACACATTAAGAGTCTATGTGACCTTAACAAAAGAAAATAAACAAAGTAAACGAAAGAGGTTTTACTTTATTTTGTGTTGTCTCTATTAATCTGGGCTAGAGACACAACTATTTTTAGCTTTTTTTTCCTGGTTATTATGTTTTTTTGTTAATCTGTTCCAATCAGGCTGGGCCCAATTGAAATGTTTTAAGAGAGGAGTGAGTAATCACAGCCTAGAAATTTCTTCTGCTACAGCAAATGTCAGCATTCGCTGGTGATTATTTTCTTCAATTACACTATGGTAATTGGCATGAAAATTTCCAGATTTAATTGAATTTCAAACTGTCATATCTTCTTTAATAAATGAGTGCAATTTTCTTGTTTGACCAGTTAAATCTTCACAAAATTGTTCTTTAGTTTTAAAGTCTCAGTGGAAAAATGGGGGTTCTAATTTTCAAAAATGTCGTAAGGTCCAGTTTTTGGTATTTTCGGGTAATACAAATGATTTCTAATGATAAATTCAAAATCTACGATAAATGCTGAGAGAAGTCATTTTGGACAAATTTTTTCTATCTTTAAAAAAATGAAGGAAGAAAAGTGGTTTATGTAATGAATGGACCACCCTGTATAAAACATACAACATACCTATTTAACAACCATTCTTATAATTAATCTACTGAGCAGTAAAATTACTCGAACTTACACCATTCATTTATGCATACATATACCTTTTCAAAAGCTCCTTTATTCATTAAAATACTTACTTACTCAGGTAAAAAAAGTACTTAAGTGATATTTTATCTCTGATTTTAAAACTTATGTACTTAAGTGCTTCCATACTTAAGAAAAAATTGCAGTTAGGTACAAATTAATTGCCGCAGAAGGGATGAACAAAAGCTAATACTACAATTACAAATAAAGTGAAGGTAGGTTCAGACTAGCTGTGTCAGAAGGGATAAACGCAATTTATAATATGAGTCATGACTTTTATTGATGGTTGCAATTTGCAAAAAAGTGAAGATTGGTCCAGAATGATGGTTATGATTGTCAATCGCTCAAAATGTAAATGTATGCTCACACTAACTGCACTGAAAACAGATGGGTTGTTATGAAATTATGATCGATCAAAAGAAGTTCTGAAGTAATCGAAAACGGAATTTGTTATGAATGTTCTGAGTGGACAAAAAAAGGAAAGGTCAAATTACGTGCAAACTGATTATATTAGAATGGATGGATTGATCATAATGACATATTAATACAATATGGTCACAGTGAGCATCAGAACAGATAATGGATTTTCAATTTTCATGAAATATGTGTCAATACAGAAAGGATTTAGTAAGCATATAATACCAAAATTTCATTAATACTTTCCAAAATAATTAGGAAAAGGTGTCAAAATAATGGAAAATAGAAGAAAATGTACATCCAGAATGATTACGCCAGATTGAATGGACGACATTGTTACAATTTTAGATTATACATAATATGTATTTATTATAGTTATAGTGATTCATAAATAGACTGGGATTAGTTTAGCTAAACATTATTCAGACATCCTCTCATAATTTCCTCTTAATTTTGTAAAATAAGTGTCATTCAGAGGTGCAGGCATGAGTAGGATTCTAATAAAAGTATTATACATTCATGGTTGATCAATTCTGCACACACCTTTATATATTTAGGAATAATGAATGTGAGAGTGGTTGATAGATGTTGGTACAGAAAACATGCCATTGTCGCAACTGGGTATTCCTGGTTAATTATGTGTGTAGTCAAAGGTGTGAAAACCAATCAAATGTTTTCTCAGACTATATGGGCGTTGATAAAGGGAGTGTTTTGTAGGACTGGAACCCCTCTCAGCTCCAAATAAAAGCTTGACTCACAAAAATATAGTGTTTCTTACATGTCCAGGTGGTTTTTTGGTAGGAAGGGGGTACTGGAAGGAACAGTAAGTTGAGTAGTTGTGGATCCTCTCCTTTACAATCAAGCTGTTTACACTCTTGCCACACTAATTGCGCCATAAGTGACGGACAAATTAGTATACATAGTTATAAAAATGTGAATGTGAGCCCAGACTGACCAAATCTATTTGATAAGTTATCTCAAAATGCTAAGGTTGGCCAAAACTTATTGCCCAATTCAAAGGATGGACGAAATTTTATAGATTATTTAGTTTTTGTTTTTCTTATTCCATGCAAATTATTTGCACAGGCAAGGCTAGTAATATTTTTAAATTAACAAAACAACAAACCTATAGCTGTAACAGCCAAAAATGGTTGTTTAGTACTAGAAATAAACCTCTTTTGGTGAGGTTATACTTCCTTCGAGGTATAACAATATTCACTCAAATATTATTACCACTTGAGAATTATTTTAATTAATTAAATTTATTATCCACAGCTATTGTGGATCTTAATTGTTTGAGAGATTTTGAGTAAATTAAAACACAATGAATTTTAACACTCTATTATAATAATATATAAAAACACAATATTTAACATAGGTTTGATTATTCACAGTATTTTAGACTGAACTAGTAGACAATTATAGTATTACAACTGGATGAGTATAAAATTTACAGTACGAATATTCTAACGGAAACAAGAGTTTATATACCCTGTTAGCGTATACATTTTTCCATAGTATTGTGTATAAAGTAGGGATTTGCTGATTAGTGATTTGTTAATTTGAGAATATTCAGGGACCAGTATATTCAGGTCAGCAAATATCCCGTTAAAAAATGTATTGTAGTTGTTGGCAGGAAGTAATGGTACTTTCGCCAGTTAACTGGAAATTTAAAAGGACAAAATGTACAGAATAAAAATACTTTTTTTGTGTGAACGAATATGTACGTCAACATTAAAATATGACAACATATCCGTGATAATAGCCTATATAATATTATGTTTCAAACCAACGCCGAGATTTCGCAACTAAATTCAGCCATTATAATGTCTAACTAAATTAGCGATATTCGACGATCAATAGAGGTTATTCACGTAAGTAATATAAAAAATGTAGCCTACTGCAAATATTCTTGTTCGCATTTGACACGAATTTTAGAAAACTGGTTCAAGTGTGTTAAACTATATTTTTCGTTGGAAAAGAAAAAGTAACGGGACAGCAGAATTTTCATTTCCATCGACATTCCGTGGTCGTATTAAGAAAACTGGAGGAGAGTCCAGACGACGAGTGATAGTCGAGTAATCTGATGCCAAAACAAGGATATAACGGCCGTAAAAGAACGATTATGGACTAGATGCTATCATTAACGCCATCGATATTCTGTAGACAATTTTTTTGTTTTCGATCGCATACAAACTTTTAATAAATTCTTGATCGGATAGCCTGAAATTTGTTTGGATGTTGTGGAGTAAAATTTTTATAAAGGTAGTCTGACGTATAAAAATTTTTGAAACTTCACCCAGTAAAAGCTTTTCGACTGTTAATTCAAAATTTCGGTTCCATCCCTATTAAAGAACCGGCTAAGGATACCTTTCGTTTTTAAAAATGAAAAATTAAATTCTTTTATACAGTAAAATTAGATTTTTCTAAATTACTAATTTTGTAATGCCAAATTATTTTCGACCTTCTATACAAAATCCTGGTCCACCCAACGTTTTTCAGGTCCTTAACACCGAAGAAGAATACGGTTTATTCGAAAAAATCTGGTGATATGTTGAAGATTCTAATTTTAACATTCTCGTTCCTGTTCATATCAGAGATGAAATTATGAAGCAACCATGCATTTTATAGTATACCTACTTACTTCTCGATCTAAGGTCCATCGGTGACTCCCGGACAGTGAACATCGAACAAGTCGGTAACGTAGAAAGAATTTTTTTTGTGAGGGAATTTTGATATTTTCCGGTTTCTCTTTTATGTTTTTTTTTTTTTTGGCGAATTTCATTTTTTGTGTCTCTTTTTTTTTTTTTTCTCTCGTTTTTCGCATATTTCTCAAACTCTGGCTGTACGGGAGGATTGACCTTAATCTCCTACATTTTCTCGCAGCGCTACTGCGATGGGTAAACATTAGTTCGTGAAACAATTTCTCAAAATAAATCAAAGTTCTTTTTGAATAAAATAAAGATAACAGAACAGAACGTGCCCCCCTCACCTTCGAGGTAGAATACAAAACATTTCGAACAGAGGTTAAACAATTTGAGACCCTTTGTTTCGTTTTAGTAGGTTACTGCCACGAAAAATAAATTTCCAAGTTATAAAAAAAGATCCGAGGAGGTGACTTTGAACTAGAATCCAGATAATTTTGTGTTCACGGGTTAAAAAACAAAAATTCTGTTTGCCCATCTCTGAAGGAATCGAAAATTCGTCTAAATGTAGTCTAATTTAAATTAGTGGAATCAGCAACCAACAGAGAATGAGACAGAGGCGATGGAATCGGTGACGTCATCTGTCTTGCGGGCTATATTTTTGTTTATATCTAATTTTGCTGACCTGTACAGATTTTTAAAAACTTTGATTGTGGCTACTATGACAAATAAGAGATGCGCCTTTATATCGGTGCCGCAATTGCAATAATTCAAATTTATAAGTTTTTATTACTGTTACTTAAATATTTTGGACCTTAATATCGCAGATTTGATGTGATAAAGTGTGTTGGCGGTACTTACTGTACTGCATGTTCCATTGGTTGCAGTTTTTGAATACAGAGGCAATCAATAAGAGGTACTGAATGGTTTTTCTGTCTCATCTATATTTTATCAGTCTCTATTTTTGCTTATTTATTCTGTTCTTTGTTTTTGTTTTATTTTATTTTATTTTTTCAAATTAGTTATTATAAGCTTTTATTCTACTCACTACTGCGATTTTAAAATATACCAATACTGTAGTCAACATTCCGAAACAAAATAATGTTTATTTCGCACGAAGCTAAAGCCAAAAAAAATAAATAAAACCTTACCTTTTGAAAATTCGTTTTTGAACTAATTAATTTAATAACTTGCCTACGTTTTTTATAATTTCACAATCAAATTCATTATGAATTTCCTTTACACGTCATTTTATTTTTGCTCATCTATTTTGTTCCGTACCATTAAAAAACTGCCTCTATAATTTTAGGCTGCAAAACGTGCTAACAAAAAGGGGCAAGGGTGGGCACTTGTCGTAGAAAAATTGTAATAAAAAGAGTATATGTAATTTGTAACTTTTTATGTAATTTTGGTTTTCAAAAAAAAAATCTACATAATATCTTGATTTCATTAACGACCTACAGGTTGGAGGTGGGCATGTTTTTGTTTCAAGAGGATAGGTAACTTCTGGTAACAAAAGCTCAAATTCACAAGTGAATATAATTTATGAAAAATTATGAATATACAGATCTTGTTAATGCTTTATAAGTTGTCTTACAAGTTATCGCAATTTTTGTCCGACAGTCACATAATTTAGCATACATATATTTGAATCTGAACAAGAATGAGGCTCATAGTTTTTGGTGTAGATTGGCAAGATGATACCCAAGTACGGTAGGTCCGATTATGTTGCAATTTGGAGATTTAATGGCTCTAAAATGCGTGATTTTCGAGCAATAGTTTTGAAATTTGGAACCAACATTGATAACGCACTATTCCAACATCCTGTCGGTTTCAATCGGCTTTACGGTTCAGGCGTAGATAGTGGCAATTAGATGGAGTATGTGTTAAACTAAACCTATGCTAATAATGAGAAGATAAATTCCAGACGATCCGAAGACGTTGTGCAGAAAGCAGGCTTGCTATTGTTTTAATTGCTAAGCAATAACTTATTAGCAACTTATGTAGGCTAAAGCATGGATAGGTATATATTTCATTGTATTCAAGTCGTCTTGCAATTCATAACTTGACAATAGTATTCATCATGAGTCTCCTTGTCAGTTCATTTTAAAACCCAATTTTTACACAAATTGTTTCGCTTTTAATTTTTTTATTGTTGTTTTTTCTCTGGTCTTATTGATGGTTTTTAAAAGGAAACCGTCATTCTCTGGCATAAAGATTTTTTTCGTTTCATTTATTTATACCTGCAAAGTACTAGAAATGCCCAATGTTCACTTCTGGAAACAAATTTAGCAAAGCTGCACGAATGATTTTTTTTTCGACTTTTATGATATTATTTGATAAATGTTTTAACTATGTTAATACAAATTTCGTATGATACAAAATATACGAATCGTTTAGAATTTCGAGGAAAAATATTATTTTTTTTTTAAATATAGTAAATAAATCCTCTTACCTAAAAAGTTTTAAAAATTTTTACCTCCTCTATAAAAACCAAAATTAAATTTTTTTTTTTTTTAGAGTAATCCCAAGATAATTGGTCATTTCTAAAATTATACTCTAAAAGGTTCTCGAATTTGCGGATATGTTTCAAAACTTTCAAGTTGAAAAACAAAGAAATCGATTTTCTCCATGATTCTGACTAATATCAAAAGACAAAAATAGATTCCCACAGTATTTTTCATCTCTCTCCAATCATTATAAAATTTCTGGTCTTGTCTTTTTCTAAAAAGTGTGAAAAATATTAGCGGAAAGTGAGAAGAAATAAAAATTTGTTCGAGAAGCTTCTCTCTGAATATGTCCATCTTTTTTCAACCTATGGTTTTTTATCGGTGTGTGTCTCTGAAAAGAAATTGTGAAATTCAGTCGCCTAGTTAGAGTGATCGAGACAAATAGAATTTCTGTGGCTTAAATTATAGACGACAATTTTTCTTTATAATCTGAAAAACAAAAGCTCTTTTCTCATTTTTCTACTGTTGGCTAGTAAAGTCACACAGCTTGTAAACTGCTGTTAAAAAGTATTCTATTTAAAATAATGAAAAGTTGCCAGGTCCATGGCTATGTTTGGCTTTCATTCGAAGTATTACAAAAACAAAAGTATGAAATAGTCCACTATTCAACTCGTAAATATTTCAGTGTTTTTTAAATAATTGAAATTTTTTTTGGATGTGCACTGCGATTAATAACATTTTTTAATTACTTTTCTTTATTTTTAAACAAGAAGAGGTTATTAAGTGGTAAATAGTTTATATAAATATTGAAAATTCTTGAAAGTTTTCTTAAAGTGCCAAAAAGTTTCAATTATTTAAACATTTTGTGATAATAATTATTTTGTGAAAAAACAGCAGTAGTGAAGCCTTTTTGGCAATTTTGGACTGAAATAACAAAACCCAAATATTCCATAGTAATTGTTGTTCCTGGAATTTAAACTGTGATGTATCAGAACCCAGCATCCAAATTCGAGGATCCTGAAAAAAGCTGGATAAATAAATTTGGTAGTGTCAAAACCCGTTGGTTCCTGAGAAAGAAACTCATTGTGGGAAATTCTGGATTTCTGAAGGTACCTGTTTTGCAGATATGTACAACCTGGTTCAAGTAACAATAATAAATAAAATAAATTGTTGTATTACTAATTATTAATTTTACGTGATTTAGAAAGGCAAGCGTTGATATGTTAAATATTATTTTTGGAAATTAAAATAATCGTTTGTAATTTTGTAATGTTTCTTTTTGCAATGCGCTATACAATATCGTGGGTTGAGTTGTGGAGTAAAATGCGTGTGGGTTGCCACGGGGTGAGGTTGGATCAGTAAATGAGGAAGTATAAATATAATTTTAATATTAATTTCAAGAACAATGGTTGGTAGGTTTAATTGTGGGGTTCTCATCTGAGATCCGGACACTCCAAAAATTAATAATTTTCTCCTTTTTAATTTTTGGTTAAAATTTGAAGCCAGCTGTAGAAGATATCGATACTCTTGAAGGTGAATTCCTTATAAATTGAAATACCCCCCTTGAAATACCACAGAAATTTTCTAAATTTTCAACAATTTTAGATTAAACCATTCCAATCTTATTATTTATTTTATTTTTTCATACTGCAATTACTGGCAGAAAAAGTTTGAAAATTTCTGATACGTATAGATTATGGTACTATTCTTCGTTTTATTTTTGAAATAGGAAATTCAGCTGTTCGGCTCAGTAAAAATTTAATTCTAATTCGATGAATTATTGCAAAAATTTCCCAAAGTTGCTAGAATGTGATGTTTTCTTCTTTTGCATGTGGGTTTAATATTTTTACTAGCCAATATAGACATAACTGCGTAGGTAAGTATAGGTAGGTATAATATATTCGATAACTAACGAAGTTTTGTCAGCCAACAAGGAAAAATCAAATATTCGTGTCTATCGATGTATTTAATCAATTTTGAGGCTGAAGCAGAAAAGCAATAAATTACACATGTTATCTTGTCCATAATATTTCTTCACTGACTAATATCGTTGGACGTTAGCGTATCAAATTGCAGGTTTAATCGCTTCAAATAATTTGGTAGGTACCTATGCGGAAATGCAGAATTATAGCGGGTAAGAAAAAAAAAATTATGATGACTAAATACAAAGTTATTCGAAATCAAACCGACTTCAAATCAGACAAATGCAAAGTTTGATTAATGGAGAGAACTAGTTTGATTTCCTTTATGAAACGAACCTATACGCTGCATACAGAGTCGTTTTAAAAAGTGGTCATAAAAAGTTCGTTAAACATTAATTTCGAATAATTGAGGAAAGACACAACCACCAATATCGTATTTTTTTTTTTTTTAATTTTTAATTCTTGATTATTTTTAGCGACCTATTTGATTAATACTTCTTGCATCGTATCATTTGTCATTACCAAAAAGTTTTTAGATTTTATTTTTCAACTGTTCTCAAGATCAAGGTAATCGTTGATTCCGGAAAGAAAATAAACTTCTCGGGAGTAATGTAACTTAGCCCATATAGGTACGTGTTACAGTCTAAAAAAATTTACTTCCGACGTTAAATTTTTTTTTTCTTTTGTACAAAATTATTCGGGTAATTATATCAAAATTTCTGTTTTCACGGTTTTTTCCTCTTAATTGATTAAATCAGCCAACTTAGCGCTAATTATCGATTTCATTTTTAGAACCACACAAAAATTTTATTTTGAATCGGTCAGTTTTATTGTTTTGTTTTTGTTTTGTTTTTTTATCTTTTAGTTACAATCAAGGCTGAATTTTTGACGTAAAACAAGTACGTCTTACACATTTTAAAAGTGGATATCCTAGCTGAAAATTAGGGTGTCGAAAAAAGTGTATACCAGACAACATTAAATTATTCGAAAACTAGGCATATAATTGCTATGGATGGAGAAGGAAGAAGGTGAAAGAGAGGAAGGTCCAAAAAGGCTAACGAAATAATATTGTTTAAGGTCGTCTGAAGTAATAATTAGTAGTGTTTGTATCTGTGACATTTTGTTATGAAAAGAGAACTTGCCCCCTCAGTAAGATGATAATACCTTAACTTTGGTGTGAGACGAAATAGAATATTCCACAAGATGTTATTAGTTTGGTCCACGCTGAGACCAACCGCTGGTCTGTAGGACTTACAGTTTTTGAATTATTATCGATTTTGTTCCAGGTGACAAGTGGGTAGGGGTTAAGACTTTTCGTATGTTATTTATGATGCCCATCCTTAACAATCTGAAAGAAAAATAAAATATGGCAATTTTCCTGAACAAATTTTTTTTCTATAGTCACTGAAATAGTTACGAGGTAGTTGGCCAAGAATGCTGAACGACACCCATATATTTGAAGAGAAATTATTTATTGATAATTTTTCGGCCTAAAAATCATGAGAAAAAAGTCAATAAACAATTCTTTGAATTGATATAAAAAACCGAAACTTTTTCTGGTGAATTTCAAACTAGCTTTTTATAACTATGTAAAATAAGATTTTGTTATTTCTTACAAAGGATAAATTAGCAAAGTATAGGAATAGAAATACAAACTTTATAAAAAAAAGTTTTGAGTTATTATTCTTGCCAAGGATAGCCGAAAATACGGAAATAATTATTCAAATTTTCTCAATTAAGTAGTCTATTTATTAGTTATGATCTTTTTAGGCAATTGAAAGAGAAAAAAAAAATTCTGTCAATGTTTTTGTGAATTTATTAATTCTGTTTATGCGCGTTGTTTTTGTTTGTACAGTTTTCTTTCTTTCTTTTTTTTTATTTTTTTTTATCAATTTGATAATTAATTACTATGGTGCTTAAAAATTGGTAACGATTAGATTTCTGTCTGGGTGAATCCCAAAAATTTTTAAATCAAATATTAGACTCCGCACAAGAAACTAGTGAATATAAATGTTGTTAGTATTGGCACCTAGTTGATAATTATTGAAGATAAATAAATAAATAAAATACTGTGGGAACAATTAACCCTCTTTTGTCAGAGAGATAATTTTGTTCTTATACCTATATAAAAATGTACCATAATTTCTGAATTGTTTGAGTACATAGGGTAAATATAGATTTGGGCTACAGTCTAAAATATTTTGAAAATTTTATGTAGGTATCTACCTACCTGCTCTTCGAATTTTGTCAAACAATTGTTATTCTTATATAACAAAACGAAATTCATGAAATTACTGAACCCAAATTCTAACCGAAAAGACCCAATTATATCAATCACTCTATCATTCCCAAATAGCTATTTGGCTGAAGTTGATATAAGTACTACCAAATCGTTTTTTTCCAGGGGAGGGTTGAGGTACCAAATTTAATTTTAATTTAAACTATTTAACGGGTTAAAATAATAATATGTTATCATAATGTAACAATAAATTATTTTATTTTACTTTACTTTACAGTAATAATTTTATAGCTGGTAACATACCAGTTCATTGTTGACCTTAAACTATATCGCAAATTGATGAAAACATTTTTTATCAGAGCAGCAACTTGATATATCATCTTTTTTCTTCTTTTTGTTTTTAACCATCTTGACTAAATAATTGGATGATTCACTTGTTCGAATCATTATTAATTCACTAACACAAAAACTTGAAAAAGTATTTCGCCCTTTAAATTAACCAATACCTACTGATGTTATTAGAAAAAATTTTTTTTGCTCAAGTATGCGAAGTTTAAGTACATAATTTAATGAAAACATTACAAGTATTTGCATTAAAAACAAAAAAATGAGCAAAAGGTACATACTCAGACGCATGTACATTTATTCGAGCATTACAGACTACCTACTAACTCATAATTAGCTCAGTAAAACGAGTTTTGAAATGAAATTAATAATTATAAAAGGCTTTATGGGTTTAATATGATACTTTTCTTATAACTATCACATGGGTTGAGATAGCGGGTGGTAAGAAAAGGTGTACTTATTTATATCTTAATAATATGCATTATTTTTGGTTTGGGAAACTGCAAAATAATCTGAATTCGAAGATGAGGAAAAAAGTTGGAAAACCGATATTTTCTAGGACACTATAGTCTAAAGGCACTGAAGCACCACTCAACGGCGCTTTGATTTGTGCCAATCCTAAATTTCTGTTAATACTTTAGAATTCGTTCTTTTGTAGGAGACAACAAACATTTTTTTTTGTATCTGCATGTGGCTGTGTAGATAATGGCTCATGCGCATCGAGGAAATAATTGGGGAAATAATTTTGGGAAATAATTAACAGCTTGTACATTTATAATTGTGATACATAACATTTCAGTTTGTTTATTCATGCTTCCCCAAATAATGGAAATGAACAATTAGAAAAATAATGAAAGAAATTAGTTAAAGCTTTTTCCGTTATTTGGGACATCATGTGTATATAGTCCTGCAATTCGAGGTATAGACATTAATAGAAAATATAAGTACTTACTTATGCTAAATTTTTTGGCTATCTTTATATCTATATTTATTTTCAGCTTCATAATAAGAAAAAAATACCGACAGGCTATCATGATTTTGAAAAAATACACTTTTTAATGAGAATAATGTTTAAAAACTATTTTGTTTGAATTTTTGTGTACATTAACTTTATATAGAAGTACTTTTAAAGTGAATCGTACTTCTATAGCGAATCACTTAGCTATCGAGAAAAGTTGTAAAAACAGACGTAATATGTTGTAGCTCTTTCTGGTGGAAGCACACTCTTTTGGGGATGGAACATTTTAAAAATTTTTAACATCTATTAAAGAACCCTGTCCCAAAATATAGCAATTGTAAAACCTTTTTAATCTGTTAAATTCTATTTCAACTACATTTTGAACCTTGTTTTCCTGGTCTACATAATATATATGGTAATTTCTGTACATTACTGTAAATATACGGGTAAGTCTTCGTAGTAAACCCACCATACGTTTGAAAATTTAAAATTTTATGGAAGAATTTCGTATCTATTAAAATTAAATTCATAAACTACAGTAAATATAAAAAGTTACGAAGAGCTTTTTTTTTTTATAATCCGAGTAGGTACCTACCTATTATTTTTCACTTCAAAAAAATATTCACACTGATGCCTTTAGACTTTTCTTGAAAAGTTATCCTGTGGAAAATAAAATTTTCAATCATGATCTTGAGAATTCACAAATTTTTGATTGAAAAACTAATAATATTTGAGGTGATAAAAATACAAGAAGAAAAAACGTTACTGAGTCAATTCCATAAAGAGATACTATTAAAAATATCTATATTTATATATTCTGTATAGGTATAGCCATTTATAACAACCTAAGTACCATTAATAAAAAAGTTTTTTTATAAATTCACTAAATTATAAATTTATAAATCATATGATTATGTAACCTAAGTCCAACCATTATAAAATTCCTGAGACACAGGCGTACGTATGTACAAAAAAACAAAACATGAGGAATTAAATTTAATAAATCTAATTATAGGCCTGTTAGTTAAAAGGTTACCTACGTCTCCACAGTTTTTGCTGCAAAAACCTGTAGGTATAGATTGTATTTCAACGTCTTATTGATGGAAGTAAAAAATATTGAAATATTTGAAATAAGAACTCTCATACCGTACGGGCACTGAGTGATGGAGGAAATCAATCAAATTTGTAACTGATGTGAATTTAATTCTATGAAACCGAAACCATTAAGTTAACTTGGAACAGCGTCTGTCAAAACGTATAAATATTTTCGAGAATTATAAATTAGAACTTGTTTCTTTCCAACAAGCTTTAATAATGATGAAAAAATATGTGTACTGAAAAAATAAATTTATTTACCCATGATAATTTTGTTTTGTTAATGTATCTCAAGAAAACTGCTTTAAATAAAGTGTATATTTGAACCAATAGATAGTTAATATTAAATCCACTTTAGTTTAAAAAGATTATGTTAGTTTTAATCATAGGTATACCTACTTAACAGATGTCCTCTAGACGAAGATAACTATTTTAAAATCTAATCTTGTATTTTTCCCTCCAAATTGAGTTGTAAAGTTTAAAATCTCATTTTGAAATCAAGTGTGGAATACCTTGTTTTGAGAGATATTCACACTGGAAGGTTTTCAACAGTATTTGCGTGTTCTGCCACTTCATACAATTAAGTATGGGAGAGCCAAATCCTCGGCGAACACTGGCGATTTTTGAGCCGGTTCTGAGAGTTTATATATAGAATTTGGCACACGCACACAGACACACATGCATACGTACATGTACATAATTATGTCATGCGTTACGTCGTTTCTTGCCTCCGTCTAGGTGATAAGAAACGACGCAGCGCATTTGGTACCGGGCTGTGACATCACCGAGATCGTTATCTGGTAATTGATCTCAGCCCATGCAATGTATCTTACCTGTACATACGTACAGGTATGAACATACAAACGCACCAGTGTAAATTCATTTAACGTCATAAAGACTATTATTGCCAGCCTTTGGGCAGCAACTGTCGTCGAGGGGTGCAAACCCCTATTACCTCATACGAGTATTGTCCCCACATCAAGATTTTTTGAAGAAACAAAACTTAATCTTATAGCCTAATTTAATGTCCATTCAAATGAAAATCATTGCTACCTAAATGAGTTTTGAATTTTTTGTATTGGCTAATCTTTGAACAATAAAATAATACATTGAAAAAAAAAAAAACAAAAACTTAAAATGCACTCTTTGACTCATTTTTTTTAAGTAGGTTTTCATTAAGTTCTATTGAGGTATCAATAAAAGAAAGAATAAGCCAACAAACTTCCTTTTTAGAATCTATTCAAAACGTACCGGTAATGTTATTCCTCAAGATTCAAAATATTCAAGAACTTTCACCCAACGAAATTACGTCCCTACAATGTAGTTAATAGGCTTTCATAAATTTTTCACTGTTCAGTTGCGCAGTAATTATATATATATATAGGTATGGTATGAATTAAACCAATAAATTTAAGGCAAAAAATATTTAAAATGTTGAAACGTAATCATGAAAATTTGTCTGACGATAATTTCACGTTAAAGTTCCAATATTCATTAATATTAATATACATCCTATGATGAGTGGGTAGCCCTACTAACAAAAACGTATAAAAATTTAAATTTTTTAAACTGTATAACACCATAAGAGAAATATTTCTTTCTCTAAGTTGTTCATTGTATATTGTTATGTATAGGCTAACGACTACTTGAAAATTGTTCTAATTTTTTAGCGTTAGTGATGATTAAATTATATCTATATTCTGAATCGGCGGATGTCTGTAGTAAATAACTATATTAATGCCAGCATAAACCAGCAACCACGAAACGAGTGAAAATTATCGAAGAAAATCAGTTAAATTCCATTGAAAATTAGTGAGTTGGTCGTTGATGGAGCCGTTATTGGTATGTATAATGGTCAGTGGTCACCGATTTAAATCTCCAAAGGTAATATTCGCTTATGATTTTAATTGAAAGCTCAACACCAAATTCCTCAAGCTGTAAATTATGTTTTTAAAACAGGTATTGCCCAACGTTATTAATCAGTTATCACGTTTATGCTAATTCTGTTCCTTACTTTTCGGTACTGATATTATTGAGGGCTAAAAATATTGATTCAAACCTAAATTAGACTGATTCTGCAATAAGTAGGTAGGGGAGACCGGGGCTAGTTGACCACAGGGGTAGGTTGACAAACTCATTATAATTTTTTCCAGCTGCTGGTTGGTAGCACCACTTTAAGTACAAATCAAGTGTATAGAGTGCGCCTATGTACAACAATTATCATTTTTGTGTTGGCATAAGTTGTACAATGCAAAAGCCAAAAAAACTGATTTTCTGTTTTGTTACTGATAAATTTTAGTCGAACAAATTTTCATATTCCTAATTTTTATGCAATTTAATCGGAATTTTGAAGGATGCAGTAGAAGTAATGGTCATTTATGAACATTTTAATGTGTGCTTTCAATTAATCAACTGAATTTTAATGCCAAAATATTGCTGTGCAAAATTTATCATCATCTGGGGTAAGTTGACATTCACTACTTGGGGTAAGTTGACACATTCATTTATCAAGTTTTTATTTCTTCTAAATTTAGGTATGCATCGGAAATCATAAAAAAGTGTTAAAGGAGACAACCACGAATAAGCGAGCAATGACTACCACTATATTAACAGACACACCAGAACTAAAAAAATTACAACAAAAAAAAAGCAAGAACAGCAGCAAAAATCAAACAATGATTATTCCAGTCCTCAAAAAAAAGGCTACAAAACAGTCAGCAAAACCGCACACAAGAAAACCAAAAAGTAGTGCTAGAAAACAAGCTTCCTCTGATGAATCATCTGATTCTGACTTAGACTGCAAACCCCTCGAGCAATGTTTGAAAAAAAGAAGCACTTTATGCGATGCTTCTGAGTCTGATGCAGAACCTCCTCCTAAACAGTTTAAAATGAAACTCGCACAAAAACTCCGACAAAAGAAAGCTGCTGAATTAGAACCTACCTCATCCTTGACACCTATTGAAAAAAAAATGAAGATGTTCTTTGCCTTGTTTGGGATGAAAGTTACAGCCGATTGAAAGAAATTTGGTTACAATGTATCACCTGTTACAGATGGGCTCATGAAGCTTGTACAGATGGTAATCCTTGTTATGTTTGCCATACATGTGAATAAAATTATAAAAATAATGTTCTGTGCTGTATAATTTTATTTTTTGCAATTAATTCCAATAGTGTCAACTTACCCCAACACTAATGTCAACTTACCCTGGGGTCGGAGTAAGTTGGCCAAAAAAAAGTTTATATCATATGACTCATTGATGTTGAAGGATGACGTATTAAACAGACCTACTTACACTAAAGAAAAAATAATGAACCCCACCAGATTCTAGGTTCGACTAAATTTATTTAAAGTTTTCATACAAAGTATAAATGGAAGATGAATCGGTATTTCCAACTCTGGAGTTAGGTGTTGGGAATAAGAAATTGTATTTTTTCCGAATTCTTTAAATCACCTACTATAAGTTTTTATACTTTATTATTACTTATATCAGTTCATGGTCGGTGACAAAGAGAAGTGAAGGTTTCCGTTGCCAAAGGGGGTGTGGATTTGAGTCTCCTCTTAGCCAAATAAAAAGTTCAGGCTATATCATTTTGTGGTTACAGTAATTGAGATGGAGAAGGAGAGGAATTCTTAGGTGAGAGAAGATAGGAGGGAATTAGACAAAAAATTCTGAGTATGGATTAGAATTTACATATTCACCTGGTCCGGAGGAAATTCTGCTACCAACTCTGAACAAGTCATATTCATTGGATAGAGTGACGAAAGTTAATATTATTAATTACCTCTATGAATAATAACTTATGTAGGCATGCGCCATTTTTGTGAGAAAATTTTATAATCGAACATTTTTTTTAAATAAAATTGGGTCTTTTTTAGTTGGCATTATAGGTATATGGAACTTCCAGGGGTAGTAAGCAGTGATTTTTAGTTCAAATTTTTAATTGAATGTTCGTGGGTTTTTCTCGATATAGGGACTATACGAGAACGTGATACTATATCTTATAAACAATCTAATGAAAAATCAGTTTGGGGCTGGTGCTGAAATGCGCTAAAGGAGAGAATTTAACATTAACCGTCTTTATAATGATACACTCCGATTAAAATTATTGAAGAATTGAACTCTTATATTGTATGTGTTAGCTGATGTATTACACTGAATGTGATTATCGTATTAAATGGTATTAACCAGAAAATTTGTATTTTAAACGGTGATTTATGCAAACATTGTGCAACTAACCAAAAAGTACAATATTTTTTTTGTAAACTTTTTAATCTTCTTTTAATTTTCTTCCAGAAGTTTTTCACTCTGATGAAAATTAGGCGAGATAAACGCCAAATACTTTTTTGTGCGACATTTTAACCCCCTAGGAGATGACGCTCGTACCGGAGGCGTTGGGACTTTTAGTAACTATGTTGTTTAGGATGATAAAGTGAACATCTGTACCGAATTTCAGCTTATTAGAATTTTTTTCTCAACTATTACGGAATTTTATTTTACTGAAATATCACACTATTATTCAAAATCTTCAATAGGTTTTAAGTTTCAGTTCAATGGAATTGGTACTGATGTTGAAAAATCTTCAACATTATTTGGCAGAACTACATCGACTTACACCGCAGCCAACACCAGGAGGGCTATTCTACAAATGTAAGAATATTATCTGACTTTGCGCCAGGTTTTACTTGAATATTTGTGGAATAGCCCTCTCGATGTCGGTTGGTGCCAGTTGGCGTAGTTCTCTTAAATAAAGCTTTTATGACTTCGACACCAGACGCTGCTATAATTATTGCAGCCAAATGATCTATGCAAATTTCGAGAAAACAAAATTTTTTATGTTCTGAAAAAGTACTTGATGAAATTTGCCAAATTTCCTTCAATAAGAACATAATAATTCTTTTTTCTCCAACAACATTGCAAAATTTTTTTTATTGGCACGGGCATCCAGCAGTTAACTGTAAAAGATAGCAAAAATTATTTTTTTTTACAAGGTTTTACGCGCAATTGACAGTTTATTTTCAAACGCACACTCTTTTACACGATATTGCAGGTGACATCTGCGAGTAAACTGCGCATCATTACAGAAATCGACTTGAATTTTCATTAATCGATGGTTTTTACATTTTCTGAAGCTGAAAATAAATGCAATTCATTAATTTTCTGATGGTAAATTTCCATAACTGTGGACACCATGTATATTCAGATACAAGATATGATGAACTTTGTAGTATCCCAGTGGGGTTGGTAACATGTCACACAAACACAACCCTAAAGGCTACACATTTATTACAAGTAGAAACCTTGCCTGCGTTGAAATTCCTTTCACAACTTCAGGTTCCAAGACACCAGGTCCGATAACATACATTGGAATTGCAAAGTACCAGACAAAGGGTCAAAATATCTGACGAGCTCTGTATGAAAATAAGGTGAATCACTAAAGGCTATACTGCAAATTGGACAACAGAAATTTTTCAAACAAAAAAATTTATTCTGGTTTTCCACCTAGATAGGTACATATTGGAAGATGTGGACAAAGAAGAAATAGTTTGTAAATTTTATGCCAAAGAACTACAAAAAACTGATTTTCCCAATACATATATTCTTGAGCAAATTATAAGAAAAAATAAAAAGAAAGGAACGGCAGCTGTAAAATTTTTAGGCTCTGATAATTTTAAAGAAATACCTTTAAGCCTACTACCTAAAAACGTATAAATACATCATCGTTCTTTGAAACTTGAATCATGATTAGTTTCATTTCATTTCTATATTTATGTTGAGAGTAAATACTAAAAAATAAAATTCATAGTTTCAATCGATATAGTTCAAACACTATTATTAACCCATTGGAAAATTTATGAGAATTACTGAAACTTCTAGAGAATTCTGAAGAAAATTATGACAAAACGAAGAATCCATGGACGTTAATCAATCAAATAAATGTATAAAAATTAAATAAGGAGCTGATAATAAGCGGCATAAGCGACGATACCTATTAAAAATCACAAAAATGTGTAGGTCGAGGAATTAAAAAAATAGACAAAAACAGGTTGAATTTACAACTCTTATATTAAAAGCATGTTCCCCCTTAAATCCTACTCTTCCCCTTTCTAATAATATAGTGCAAAGTATTGCAGCGTCAAATAATTATCATAAATCGAATAAAGGACCAATTACTATTACAAAACGAGTTTTACCACATTCAAAAACAGGGTGGATTTTTACCTTTAATACCAATTGCCATTGTCTTAGGCCCTTTATGGGGAATTCGTTTTAGAGTAAAACAAATTGCGGATGCAGTTTCAGCAGTCAACAACACGTAAAAAAATTTGATTGGAAACGGTTTGATGTCAGAAATTTCTGGACTTGTAAAAATTTCAAAAAAGTTGAAAAAAGGGGTAAGGGAGATAAGACTATTCTACCCTTAGTAAAAATTTCAAATGAAATTAGCGCTGATGTCACAGGAAAAGTTAAGGAAAAGGATAAAGGGGAATCGAACCATTCTATACTTTGTGAAAATTTCAAAAAGTAAGTATAATAGAATTGAAGGACAATAGGGAATATGAGCAATAAAATAGTTAGCTCAATTGTACATATCAGTTGACACCACTGAATAATATTAAAGAGGTGTTTAGGTTAGAGTGGTCAGGGGTGTGGGGTTCATAAAACATGGTTGGTATCACCGGTAGAAGAAAAATTGGGTTGGTACTAATGATAGAAGAAAAATTGGATTGGTACCACAGATAAAGAAAAAATAAGTTGGTACAACTGGAGAAAAAAAAAGGTTGATTCTACTGACAAAAACATAGTTTGTAATAAATAAAAAAAAGGTTGGTAACAATGACAAAAAAATGGGTTGGTAATAAAAAAAGAGGTCGATACCACTGAATAACACGATAATGAACAAAATCATACTATTATGTACATATATATTATATATATATATACCATAATATATCCAGAGGAAAGTTTGGAAAAGTGTATGTCTGGCGTAATCTCAGGATCTACCTCGGATCGATGTTGATGAATTTTTGTACATTCATTCTTTATTAACCTAGGAAGATTCTGGCTTTCGTTTTATTTTTTTATCACTTTTCAAAATTTATAAAAGAAAATCGATGAAGGCTAAATTAATAGCGCTGCGTGTATAATGTGAACAGAGGAAAAATATTATGCAAACTTATTAGTGCAGTATTTAGTGGTTTTTTGTATTCAATAATATCAGAATTTTTTTCACAAATTCGACTCAAATTTTCTGTTTAATTTATATTAAATCGACCAGAATTTAATATTTAAAAAATTTTCTTTTCCATCAAATCACCCCCTTACTCTGGATAAATGACCAACTTTGTAACTATACCTACTAAAGAAGAAGCCCAAGGCAGAGCCACAAAATTATCATTAATGATCACGTTAATAACATTTATGATGAAAAAATTGCTTATTCCGGAAAAATAAGAACTTATTTTTAGACTATCAAAAAATATATCTTATCTGATGCCTCTAAAAAATATCCTTTTAGAAGGTTGCACAAGTTTTTTGTTTGTTTTTTGAGGCTCTAATTTGATGTTCATTATTATGAATAGATCCATTCTTCGACCTTCAATGTGAGAATTTTTTCTTTTCATATATTATTGCGAAATATGTTATTGGACAAATTTTTAAAGGCGTCAGCGAAAATATATTTTTTGGTAGCCTCACTTTAGTTCAAAAACAGGCCCTTAAGTTAGCGAATACTTAGTTTGGGGTTAGGCTCAAAGGTCCTAAGCATCTGTGAAGCAAAACTGACACCATGGGCTGCTAATTAAATATATAGATCGATTTTAGACTCGGGAATAATAAAAATATATTTTTCATGTATTCAGTTTAGAAAAATAACCTTTAAATTTCGTAATTTAAATTTATTTAAAAAAAAAAAAATGCTCCTATTCTTCCGGAATAAGCAATTTTTTCATCGTGGATGTTATAAACGTGATCATTAATGATAATTTTGTGGCTCTGCCTTGGGCTTCTTTTTTAGTAGGTATATTTACAGAGTTGACTATTTACCCAAAGTAAAGTGGTGATTTTATGGAGAAGAAAATTTTTTAAATATTAAATTCTGGTCGATGTTATACAAATCAAACAGAAAATTTGAGTCGAATTTGTGAAAAGAATTCTGATATTATGGAACACAATTTTCTAATTACGAGATGACTGGAGATACATTCCACATAAAGAGGAAAAAACATGATACTATATAAAATCATCTTATACTAGATTTCTCTTTCCCATTTTATGATAATTATACTTTATTCTATTTGCCAACAATTTAAATTTCATGAAGTATTTTAAACAATCACTAAAACGCCAGGATTGATAGTCCAGTTCGGTTATGTCGTGTGAATCTTTTTGAGTGCTCTAGAGTGCACTATGTTTCACTTCACACAAAGTTTCACACTTATGGAAACGTAACTTATTTTTTTTAATTACTTTTCAAGATCATTAAGGTAATTATTTCACTGCCATTGAACATTAGCCAGTAGGTACATTCTAAAGCTACTACTGTTGAGGATTCATCGGGATATGGATAATTTATGGATCGGGTATTAAATTGACTCTAGATAAAAGAGTGGGACGTCCGTTATGTCTTGTTCTCAAACAATTTATAACAAAAATTTCTTAGTTTTATTTCGGGAAGTTTTGTTTATAATAAATATAAATGAAAATAGGTACCTACGTTGACATAATTTTTGAGCCAATGTGTTAATTTTTGAGAAACAGAAGCACAGAAAATGTATTGTTTGAAACATACAGGGTGTTTCCTAAGAAGTCCTTCCAAACTTTAAAAGTAGATAATACATCTTACTACAAATTAAAAATACTCAATGAACATATGTCCTATTCTGAACGATTAAGGAGCTTAGATATACGAAAATCATGCCATTAATGAAATTAAAGTTATTTGACCACTTAAACAAATAGAATCCATCACAGGATCAAAACAGGTTCTCTTTACTTTTGCCCTATGTTCTATATGTTCTACAGCTAAGCTGCTAGGAATTCTTTAATTCATAAAAAAAATTTTTTTCAAATTATTGGTAGGTAGGTTCACCTATAATTTATCAAATAATAGTACCTACATTTTTTGCAAAGTTGATAAAACTGAAAAGTACATTTTTTGTTCCTCATTATGATTACTCACGGGTCTACCCAGTCAAATAACAATTTTAAAGAAAATTTATACGTGTAATACTTTTAGTATATCTAGCTCCTCAACTATTCACAATAGGACACAATGTTTATTAAAAATTTTTTCATTGTCTTATTGTAGGTTTAAGGAGTACCATCTGCTGTAAATGTTGAGGGAGATTTTCATGAACCACTCTGTATAGAGCTGTGATTTTTTCCTAATTATGTTCCTATTTAATCATTTATTGGTGTTCGTTGTAAGTCAATATTTTTTCCGATCTTAATACGACATAAAATGATAACTTTAGTCAGCTGTCAATAATCATAAGAACCTTATAAGCAAGACCAAAATTTGTACTAACTATAGCTTAAGAAATTCTTTTTCAGGTAATTTGTTCACTTCAAAATTCCGCAATCAAGAATGCTATTTACCATAAAAGTGTAAGAATTAATCACAATGGCTTGTTCATGGGGTTGACTTGGGAGATAAATTAGTCCTCTTAGGTACTTTTTTTAAGCAGGTTTTCTATTTGGTGTCATGGGGGGTTCGTACGTTTTTCGTTTCATAATTCGAGGAAAATTTTGGCACTAATAACACAAATTTATACATATAGATACACTTACATACCTAATGCATAAAAGCCAACTTCTTGTTACCACAGTTCAAATTGCAATTTTTATCCGATAGTCACAAAATTTAGAACGAAAATTAATCCTAAGTCAAGGACCTGACTTTACCTATTAATTTTGTTACGGATCGATCGTATGGTACTTCCGGTGTGGCTATTTTCGTTTTTCTTTTGGCTATAAAATTTTTAATTTTTGACCAATAGCTACGAAATTTGAAAAAAAAAAATTCACTATAATATATTATAATATGCTATAAATTTTGGTGCAGATCGGTCGCATGGTACTTCCTGTAACACTTTTTTGATTTTTATTTCGCCTATAAAATGCCTAATTTTGGACCAATAGGAACGTAATTCGGAACAAATATTAATTACGATCTTTAATAACTTTTTAGAGACCGCTTAAGTTTATATTTTTCGAAAATCTACTTTTTCTAACGGAGCTGCTTCTGCTTAGAGTTTTATTTATTTTAAAGGGATAGCGAGAATTAGAAAAATATATGACTATAAAAAATTATCATGGGATTTTATTTTGGCTCCGATCATCTTCCCTGATGAAGCTCTGAATGCGTCCCCGAATACTCGGATATTGGTCTACCCAATACTTATGCAAATATCAGAAATATGAACTTCTTATCAATTACAAATTTTATTATTTTTGATGTTTAAACATCTTAGTGCTTGGTCTGCGGTAGAGGCTGAACAAGAATTACAATTGTCAGATTCGCATAACTGTAACTTTTACAATCGTAACTCTCATTTGTGTGTGTTATATGACATGTACCTAGGTGTGTGCTTGTATGTATGCAAAATGCATTGCGCACGCACACAATCACATTAATATTATGTTTACACTTCAATCCTTCATGAGTACAGCCCATATAGTCCCAGTGGAACTAACGCCTTTTTTATGTAACAATTTTGTCTTAGCATATCAACAGAAGAATTGGGTACCTGTAATGGCCAAAAGAGGTGGTAATGTACCTAATTAGAACCACTTTTGATGTTACACCATACACAAAATATCACGTACTATAAGAGTAGTATTACCTCTAAAATAATTCAAGTTTATCATCCACAAACTATAGTGGACCTTAACGTAACGTAGAGACTCAATAATATTTTAAAACACGTAAATGAGTTTACACCTTTAATTAAATAATAAACAGTACATCACAGTACATACATTACTACGTTAGTATTCATACATATACAATCACAATCCACCAGGCAATACTATCTGTTCACTAGAGACTTCTACTAGAGAGGTTCCAGAACTGTGTCTTTTTCCACTGAATCGAGGGATTATATACTCGTTCAGGGTATGAAAACGTACGTGTAGGATAGGCTCAGTGAGGTAGGGTGTTGTTATTATAGGGTTGTGCTGACTCGTCGAGTTCTCGAGGGACAGGCACAACTATATAGAAAGTATATCTATATTCATAAAATCAAATACGGGTAATTTAGTGATTGTTTATAAAGAGTTATAGGATGTTTATTGTTGATAAATATCTACGTTTTTGGTATTCGAAAATGTGTGGACAAATATGTTCGTCATTTCTAAAAATAGACAAAAATATACGTTACAGTACCTACTTATGATGAGGTACGTTCTTTACACATAAAAATTTTTTTATGTACCATTCTTGGATTTGGCCAGGGATTCTGAGGAACTATTTTCTGAGAAAACATTTCTAAGTAGAATTTTTTTTGGTGATTTTTTTTCTTTGTATTTCTCAATTTAAAAAATTACATTCAAGAGGGAAAATTTTGTGGAATTCTCAAATGCAGACGTACAAAAACGGTAAATAATGTATATAAATGATAAAATATGAAAATGAAAAATTAATAATTAATCGTAATTTTTAACATGGAATACATTTTTATTTTCACTTTTGGGTAAAAATGAAAATGTGCGGGTGGCTGGCACAGTTCAAACCTAGATGTGAATTTAGGTGTGAATTTTAGTGCCAAGGAGAGAAAAAAAGAGATAAAAAAAGTTTGTGTGTTAGTAGCTGTGGGGTTGGTGCGGCCACGTGGGCCTAAGAGAATCTTTTATTTTAAGATTTTAGTATGTAATACTCCAAATACTCCAATACAATATTGGAAATGTTTTTTGTGGTGCTGAATTCAAATTTGATATTAATTTTATCATTAGATCCATTATTGGACAGTCATTGGAGCCAAAAATGAGAGAATTTTTTATTTTCAGATTTTATTGTGTAATATATTACAGTTTGAGGCGCTGAATTCAAATTTGATATTAATTTTATCATTGGACCCATTCTTCGAACCTCATTGGGCTCAAAAAGGGGACAATTTTTCATTTTCATATTTTATTGTGTAATGATATATCATTGCACATGTTTTTTGAGGCGCTGAATTCAAATTTAAAGTTAATTTTATCATTAGATGCATTCATCGACCTTCATTGGGCCCAAAAAGGGGGAGTATTTATTATTTTCAGATTTTATCGTGTAATACATCATTGGTCATGTTTTCAGAGGCGCTGAATTAAAATTTTATATTAATTTTGCAATTTTGCCATTGGACCCATTCTTAGACCCTCATTGGCCCCAAAAAGGCGGACAATTTTTATTTTCAGATTTTACTATGTAATATGCTTTTAATTTTGATGTGGATCAATTGTAGGGTACCTATAGTAACACTATTTTTATTTTTATTTCAACTATAAAATACCTAATTTTGGACCGATAGGAATGTGATTCAGAGTAAATATTTATTATGAACTATTCTAACATGTTACTGATTTTGGTGAAAATTAGCTGGACAGTATTTACTGCTATTTTGGGTATTATTTTGGCTATAAAATGATCAATTTTGAACCAATAACTAAGAAATTTGCAGAAAATATCAACTAGATATAATTTATTACATCATACTAGCAATTCTGGTGCCGATGAATGAGAAGTCATTTACAAAAGTTAATTTTTGTTGAAATTTTGAAGGAGATGATTATTTTTAACTGTGTAATTTTACTTTAACAGTTACAAAATTCAATAATAACTTTTTATAGCGACTAATTTTATAATTTTCAAAAACCTACTTTTTCTAACTGAGCTGGTGTTGCGTTTAATAGCTATTAACATGGGTTCGACATTAAATGTTTCAGTCCACCTCGGCTGGTACTGAAGCGCGCATTTACTTATTTTTTATTTTCCCCCAAATTTTACTTCGAAACTAAATTTTTTTTTCTCTATTTGAAAATCCGTCTATAGATTACCAAAGTTTACGAAGGAAATTTATGAGTGAAAAATAAGCTCTGAGAGGAGACGGAAAACTTGAAAATTTAGAAGGGGCACTATTCACCGTGCTACGAAAGTCACAGCACTCGTGTAAATAAACTGTGCAAAAGCCACACAAAATGTGCTATGCCAATATTAGTGGTTTAGCTTTCGCTCGTCACCACCTGCACCCGCATGTACGCTCGTCCGTAATACCACAAGCCCTCCAACCGCCACCCCCCACCAAAAAAAGGGCCATTTAAAATAAACCGTTATAACACTTACTGCGAACAGCCCATAGGGTTTGATTTTTTAAATGAGTTTCGTACAGGTCCGACTGCATTTGGCATCGTCGATTTTTCGACGATCGCACCCGAAAGTCTTTCAGACCCTCTTGAAGGGGCGTCGAAATCCACGCGTGACTTTTTTGGCGCACCGCTGAGCTCGACTCCGTCGATAAGTGCGAAACATTTTCACTTTTCTGCTGGGTTGGCGTGTAAATTTTCATCACAGTACTCGTTTTTCCTGTATCACCATCATTTTCGACCGTATAGTTATAATAATTTAGCGACCACAATAACTGCACCGTATCCGAATCGTTGTGGTTATTATTATTGTTATTAATATTATTATTATTATTACTATTATTATTAGTATTATTAGTATTATTATTAGTATTATTTCTATTTGTATTCACAAATTTGTTGGCGAACACATAGTTGATCGTTTCGTTCGACGATGACCTTACGATTATAAAATAAATAAAAAATGAATACGCGAATACGAAAGGGTTTTTTATCCGCATCGTATATATGTGTATAGGTACCTATATCGTATGCGGCCGATAATTTTCTATCCAATACCTATAAGCAGGTATAGGTATATAAATGATTTGTTTATTTCACTCGAACGCAACGCAACCGCTTTAATTTGCGTATTACCGATGGAAACGCTTTCGGGTAAGTAAAATGGAAAGACAAAATTTTTCACAAATCCTGCAGAGCCGCGACACCCGAATCCGGTCTGGTCAAAAAAACCACGTGCGTTTCGCAGGTATAGGTTGGTAGGTAGGTGGTGGTAACTTTTTACTCAGCTACCGACATTGTTTTCATTCGAGACAAGTTTTCAACGCGTTACACGAAAGCGGGACCAAAGTGAAAATAACACCGAAATAAGTGGGAGAAAATTTAAACCAGATAACGAGACAGAGGGTCGAGCATACGTGGGATACGTAGATAGGAGCTATAATTTTATATTATGGACGAGAGAAAGAACGAGAAAAATCAAACGAAAAACTATAGGTACCTACCTAAACTTAAGTGTTTGTAATAAATTTTGTTTATCCACGATATTCGTTAGGAAACGCTGTATAATTCGCAACCTAGAGGGGAAAGAATTTTTTTTTTTTTTTTTTTCATATATATGCCTACACAATACGAAATGTGCCTATACGATTTCTCGAACTTGTGCGAGGACACCAACGTATTATGTACAATGTCAACGGCCGGTCAAAGCAAGAATTTTGAATCTTTATAGATACCTATACCGTAGGTAGTAGGTACCAACGAGTTGCATTTCCTCGAGCTGTGCACCATCAGCATATCTGGGTTCGGTTAAAAACGTAGTTAAAAAATACGTTGCCACTGGGAAAGTACGTATAGAGCGAAATTATTCAAATTCGCGTAGATTTTAATCGACATTCGTGGCGACATACCAGTAGTCCAGCCGATTCCAGTATTCATTTCGTGCGGAACATGTGGAGCGTCAATTCCTGCCATAAATAAAATCGTATATGGTTTTATTTTTCGCATGTTTAACGTTAGAACCGAAAATTGTTGTGAACTTAATAAACTTTGCTTTTTATAACGTAGTTGATGGTATGTATCTGTGCCTATACAGAATCCACGTGCACAAATTGGTATCCGTAGAAATTATTAAGTCAGCCCATAGATTCCTTAAAGAGTCACTATTTTGCTCGAGTAAACATCGGAATTATTCAGTTTTCAACATTGGAAGTTATTTTATTGCGAACTTTTTGAAATTCGTAATCTACAAATTTATATCACCAATACAAATATATGGAGATTCGTCAGAGGCTAGAAAGCTCTAGCTCCATTATTTCGCGAGTTGTCGAATTTTCTCAGAAAAGTACATTCTTGCACCAAACATATGCAAATTTTGTGCATTCAAATCGCGTCTTAATTTCAGAAGAAAAATTAAAAAATGAGCTTTTCAGAAAAAGCGACATAACTTTTAAACTCTTAGAGTCAGAGTTCTGAGGATAAGCTCATTAAATTTCGTGTGAAAAAATACATAATTTTCATATATTATTTTGATGTTCTACCCAAAAAATGAGTTTTTTCAGAAAAATACTAATAATATTTGAACATTAAAAGTTAGAGCTCTGGGAATAGACTCATTAAATTTTTGATAAAAAAACTCATCATTTTCATTTGGTTTTTTTTTTGTCATTTTGAGAGAAAAATGGGTTTTTTTATATTAAGGAACAAAATGTTTGGAAGGTTAGAGTTAGAGTTCTGAGAATAGGCTCATTAGAATTTTCATGAAAAAATACATAATTTTCATATATTATTTTGATGTTCCGAGCAAAAAATGAGTTTTTTCAGAAAAAGCCTTATAACATTTGAACATTAAGAGTAAGAACTCTAGGAATAGGCTCATTGGATTTCTAGTAAAAGAACACATTATTTTCATATACTTTATAATTGTTTTGAGCAAAAAATGATTTTTTTTCAGATAAAGAACCAAAACTTTTGGACACTAGGAGTTAGAGCTTTGGGAATAGGCTCATTGGATTTTTTATGAAAAAAACGAATCATTTTCATATATTTTTTTGTCGTTACGTGTGAAAAATGAGTTTTTTCAGGTAGAGGACCAAAACTCTTTAGAAGGTTAAAGTTCTGGGAATAGGCTCATTGGATTTCTCATGAAAAAATACATATTTTTCATATATTATTTTGTAATTTTGAATGAAAAATGAGTTTTTTCAAAAAAAGATTCATAGCTTTTGAGTGGATAAAGTTTTAAATGATTGTATGCAATCTCCATTCAGTATTATGGAAAATACTAATCAATGTATGAATGATGTTTTTCAGAATTTGATCAAAGTTAAAAGAGCGATTTCTTCTGATCTAATGGAGCTACAGCTTTGGCAATTACATCATTGGATTCACCATAAAAATATACATAATTTTCATGTATCATATGTAGCATTCTGTGTATTATAATGAAAATTGGATATTTCAATTATGCACTTTTTTTTACTTCGAATACCTAAAGAAAACATTAAATAGGTGGAAAATGGTGTTGTAGTGAGTGGATTTTGTTTCATGTACTATTTGGTTCTATTATATTGAAAGGATCTGAATCAATTTTGAAATAATTCTATGTGGTCTACTTTCATTATGATGGAAAACACTAATGAATGTATGAATTAAGTTTTTCAGAATCTGATCGAAGTTAAGAGAGCCATTATTTCTGATCTAATTGTAATACAGCTTCAGAAATAAGATCATTGCATTCACCGTGCAAAAATACACAATTTTCATGTATAATAAGTAGCATTTTGTATATTTGAAGGGAAATTGGATATCTTGATTTATTTCATTTTATTACTTAGAATACCTAGAGAAAACAGAATATATAAAAAATGGCACTATGGGGAGCAGATTTTTTTTCGTGTAACATTCGGTTGAATTATTTTGAATGTAGCTGAATCAATTTTTAAATCATTCTATGCTGTCTATGATCAGTAAGATGGGACGCACTAACAAATGTGTGATTGAGGTTTTTCAGAATTTGATCAAAGTGAAAAAAGCGATTACTTCTGATCTAATGAAACTACATCTTCGAAAATAAGATCATTGGATTCACCGTGAAAAAATACACGATTTTCACGTATCATATGTAGTATTTTGTATATTCGAAGGGAAATTGTATATTTTGATTTTGGCCGTGTTTTTACTTAGAATACCTAAAGAAAACATTGAATAGGTGAAAAATGGCGCTTTGGGGAGCCAATTTTTTTCCTGTACTATTTGGTACAATTTTATTGAATGTAGCTGAATAAATTTTTTATTGATTCTATGAGGTAAACTTTCAGTACAATGGAAAACATTAATCAATGTATGAATTGGGTTTTTCAGAATTTGATCAAATTTAAAAAAGTGATAACTTCTGATCTAACTGAGCTACAGCTTTGGCAATAAGATCATTGGATTCATTGTGAAAAAATACCTCATTTTCATGTATCATATGTCGCATTTTATAATGTGTGACCCAAAAGTCATGCAAACCAAACATTCAAATTTAAAAATTATGAAAAAAGAGATGAAAGGATGAAACTTGGCACACTTGTTGAAGTGGGTTACTTCATCTTTCATGACAAGTTTCAGCTCTGTACCTTCAATAGTCTAATTTTGAAATTTTTTGATGTTTGATTTCAATTTTCCTATTCAAGGAGAAACAAACTTTGAAAAATTTTTAGTGACAAAAAGTTTTCTAAAATTATGAAACTTGGCCCAATGGTACAATAAGATTACCAGATTAAACTGGTAAAGTTTCATTTCAGTATCTGCATAAGTTTTTTTTGGGGAATTTTTTTTGTTTTCCATTTCAAGCGTATACACTAAAAAACGAATAAAAAAATTTAAACAGAACTGCAAAAGTTTCAACACAAATTTGAGGCGCATCTTTGAAGAAAAGAATCATGCAGCACAAAAAGTTACCTAGCCGAAGGCAGTGTTGAAAAATTAAGATGTGTGTATGAAGAGTTGCATACCCACATAGACAAAGGCGAGAATTTTCATTGCCATTGGAAAATCAGCTAGCTTCGCATCGACGGCAACAAGAATTCTCAAACTCGACCATCAACAAAAATTCTCTCACTCGACCTTCAATGCGAAGCCCTCTGACTATCTTGGGGTGAGTGTGAGAATTGCGGATGACAATGAAAATTCTTGCTCCCGTCGACAGTCAGCTTGCTTTGCATCGACGGTAACGAGAATCCTCGCGCTCGACCGTAGATGCGAAGCCAGCTAACTGTCTATGGCAATAAAAATTCTCGGTGCTGTTAACAGTCAACTGACATCAACGAGAATTCTCTCCTTTGTCTATGTGGGTATGCAACTCTTCATACTCACATTTTTATTTTTCAACACTGCCTTCGATTAACGAGTAGGCAACTTTTTGTGCTGCATGATTCTTTTCTTCCAAGATGCGCCTCAAATTAGTATTGAAACTTTTGCAGTTTGGTTTAAATTTTTTTATTCGTTTTTTAGTGCATGCGCTTGAAATGGAAAACAAAAAAAATTCTCCAAAAAAAAACCTATGCAGATACTGAAATGAAACTTTACCAGTTTAATCTGGTAATCTTACTGTACTACTGGGCCAAGTTTCATAATTTTAGAAAACTTTTTGTAACTTCAAATTTTTCAAAGTTTGTTTCTCCTTGAATAGGAAAATTGAAATCAAACATCAAAAATTTTTCAAAATTAGACTATTGAAGGTACAGAGCTGAACCACTTCAACAAGTGTTCCAAGTTTCAACCTTTTATCTCTTTTTTCATAATTTTTAAATTTGAATGTTTGGTTTGCATAACTTTTGGGTCACCCAGTATATTTGAAAGGAAATTTGATATTTTGATACTGGCAATTGTATTACAAGCAATATACATATAGAAAACATTGAATAGGAGAAAAATAGCACTATGAGGAGCAGTTTTTTTTTCATGTAACATTTGGTGGAATTATTTCGAAAGTAGCTGAATCAATTTTTTAATGATTCTGTGTGGTTTATGATCAATATGATGGAAAGTAGTAATCAATGTATTAATGAGGTTTTTCAGAATTTGATCAAAGTTTAAAGAGCTATTACTGCTGTTCTAATGGAGCTACAGCTTCAACAATAAGATTGTTGCATTCATAGTGAAAAAATACACCATTTTCAAGTATTATATGTAGCACTGTGTATATTCGAAGGGAAATTAGACATTTCAATTTTGGCCTTTTTATTACTTAGAATACCTAAAGAAAACACTGAATATGTGAAAAATGGTGCTATGGGGAGCATATTTTTTTATGTACTATTTGGTTCAATTATATTGAAAGTAGCTGAATCAATTTTTAAATGATTCTATGTGGTTTACTTTCATTATGATGGAAAACATTAATCGATGAATGAATTAGGTTTTTCTGAATTTGATCAAAGTTTAGAGAGCGATTAGGCTACTTCTGACCTAATGGAGCTACAGCTTCGACAATAAGATCATTGGATTCACCGTGACAAAATACACCATTTTCATATATCATATGTAGCATTCTGTATATTTGAAAAGAAATTAGATATTTCAATTTTGGTCATTTTATTACATACAATACCTAAAGAAAACATTGAATAGGTGAAAAATGGGGCTATGCGGAGCCGATTTGTTTTTGGTGTACTATTTAATTGAATTATACTGAAAGCACCTGAATCAATTTTTAAATGATTCTATGTGGTATACAATCTTTATGATGGGAAACATTAATCAATGTATGAATGAGGTTTTCCAGAATTGTTTCAAAATTAAAGCAGCAATAACTTCTGATCTAATGGAGCTATAGCTTCAGGAATTATACCATTGGATTCAGCATGAAAAAATACACCCTTTTCATGTAATGGGGAGCAGATATTGTTTCATGTACTATTTATGTCAATTACATTGAAAATAGCTGAATCAATATTTAAATGATTCTGTACCGTCTACTTTCAGTATCATGGAGAACAATAATCAATGTATGAATATGGTTTTTCAGAATTTGTACAAAATTAAATCAATGATAACTTCTGATTTAATGGAGCTACAGCTTCGGCAATAAAATCATTGGATTCACCATGAAAGAATACACCATATTCATGTATTATATGTAGTATTTTGTATATTCGAAGTGAAAATGGATATTTCAATTTTGGCCATTTTATTATATAGAATACCTAAAAAAAAACATGGAATAGGTGAAAAAAGACGCTATGGGGCGCTGATTTTCTTTGTGTAATATTTGGTTCAATTATATTGAAACAGCTGAATCAATTTTTAAATGATTGTATGTGGTCTATGATCAATATTAAGGAAAACACTAATTAATGTATGAATGTCATTTTTCAGAATTTGATTAAAATTAAATAACCGTTAAACTTTGACCTCATGGAGATATAGCTTTGGGAAATAAAGTCTTTAGATTCGACGTGAAAAAATACACCATTTTCATGTACCATGTATAGCATTCTGTATATTTTAAGGGAAATTGGATACTTTGATTTTAGGAATTTTATCACAAGGAATACATAAAGAAAACATTAAATAGGAGAAAAATAGTACTATGGGGCGCGGAGTTTTTTTTGTGTACAATTTGCTTGAATTATATTAAAAGTAGCTCAATCAATTTTTAAATGATTCTATGTTGTCTTTGATCAGTTTGATGGGAAACTAATCAATGTATGAATGAGGTTTTTTAAAATATGATCAAAGCTAAAAGAGCGATTACTTCTTATCTAATAAAACTGCAGCTTACTCAATAAGATCATTGGATTCACTAGGAAAAAATACCCCATTTTTATGTATCATATGTAGCATTTTGTATATTCAAAGAAAAATTGGATGTTTCAATTTTTGCCATTTTATTACTTAGAATACCTAAAGAAAACATACAGTAGATGAAAAATGGTGTTATGAGGAGCAGATTATTTTTTGAGAACATTCGGTTGAATTATTATAAAAGTAGCTGAATGAATTTTTAAATGATTCTAAGTGGACTAAATTCAAAATGATAGAAAACAATAATCCATATTATGTGAATAAGGTTTTTCAGAATTTGATTAAAGTTAAAAGAGTGATTACTTACTGATCTAATAGAGCTACAGCTTCGGGAATAGATCATTGGAGGCTGATATGTTCACCAAACCATTAGGTACCTGAAAGGACATTATTTTGAAAATTTAGTTAATCTAATTATGAACTTGAAGGACAACACTTATACTGACAATAATATTACGGAGTAATGTTAGGAGAAATATTTGAAATCGTGTTACTAGGAGAAAAAGTAACTTATCATTTATTATTTACAGACACATCAAAATGATTTATACATGGAAATACACTCGATTTGCGAACCTTTATTAGTCGTTAATTTTGATTTAATTTGGTTATTGTACATTCCTCATTTAATTCATTTCTCCTTGTTTATTTCTATACTTAACAGTATTTCATATCAAAATACATTATTTATTTGTAGAACCTATTGTCACAATTCATTTAATGCAACAAATCATATATGGTGTGTTAAACTTTTATAGGAGATCGGAGTGCAAATACTTTATTAATCATATACCTATCTTTTCAGAAGTCTCAGGGTGGCTTAATGCTTTTTAAGAGATAATTTTTAACATCTTTTGGGTTAATTCTCTTGGCCTATGTCGAAGTTTTACTAGAACGAATATGGGGTTTCTTTGATTTGGAGATAAATATGGAGTATCAGAGGTGAGGTTTTTACTATTCTTTTTGAAAAATATGTTTTCCTCAGAAATCGGACAAATAAACATTAGAGTATATCTGTCTGAGATTTTTACTATATATATGTATGTATGTACAAGTTTTCCTCATTAACCAGAATTTTTAGAATAATTGGAAATCATTTTTTATAGTTTTTGGCAACCTGGAGTTTTTCCAATATAATTGATTTTCTCCATTCACCACACCAGCACCATTTTTAACGTAGTCCTTGTCCAAGGAGGGAGTGTTGGATCGTTCGATATGTTGTACAAGCATTAGTTGGCTGTATTTTCTTCTTTTAATATTGTACGTCCTTGTGACTTACTTTCTATTGTGTTTTCCTTGAGTAAACATCAATTGTATTTTCTCTCAATAAAATGTATAACTGATGCAGGATACAAGTGTTATTATTTCTTAGTTATTATTTTATTCTACAATTAACTATATGGTACATCAAAACCCCCTTGATGTCCGATAAATACTCGATAACAAAAAGTAAAGTAATAATAATAAACAACAATGAGATGTGTGGCTCATGGTTTAGTAATTTTTTCCTCATGAAAAATTATGTCAAATTATTTCTTTGTTTCTCTTGACAATTCATAATTATGTTTAAATTTTTTCAAAGGAAGCCATGGAAAAGTAAGCTTACCCAGGATTTGGAGTGTTAACCAAATCAAATCATTTTCGTTTCACCTGTAGATAATGTAGATGACCACCTTCAAAATTAATGACATTCCCCGAACAAAGTATGTAATAATGTGAATGCACAGTAAATACCTGGTCATTCATATTAATGTCAAAACATATGAAGCATTCGCACGAATTACCAGGCATTAACACCATTGCCCAGATTCATGACATTGTCTATGACATTGCCCATAATGTATAATACATGTTTATATGTATGTATTGCCCAAAATTCTGGGTTTCCAGTTTTGAGAAAACTATAGAACAGATAGTGCTAAAATTTTTATGAGAGATAGTCAACATATATGAGTAGGTCTGTATGGTGACTTCCTACCAGTGCTGACAAGTGTACTTGTGCACTCACTGGTAGGTCGTATGGCCTGTCCCTACATTACATAGGGTGAACACGATTTTGGTTCACGGGTTAGTAGCTCACCACTACTAATCTAATTTAATACTGAGCTTGGCTTGCACCCTTACACGAGGTCAATCTGTAGTTGTATGCCTGCGCATACCACAACGTCCTACAGTCTGAAAGAAATTTGGTCCCTATTAAAGATCTGCGTCAGACAGGGTGGTAACCTGAAAAAAAATGAAAGTAGGTGTTGGCCCAGATTTACAAAAATTTTGGGTTGTGTTTGAAAAATAATGTTGGAAACAAATAACAAACTTTGGGTTGAAGAATCTGTTCATTCAGAAATAAAATTTAGGCAAAAAGTAATAATTCAACCTAAAAACGTAGTTTGGGCGAATATGAAAATACAGATCATTACGTTGCTTTCCTTATCAATTTTCTTTTATTCTCCAAGCGCTAACACTAAGATTAAGGGGATATTCATGGAATAAAAAGATTCAATGTAAAATATTGAATTTAACTAAAATAATTTCATTTTTTGTTGTAGTTTTTCATCAAACTGAAAAAAAAAAAATTTTTGAGACTTTGGGTATAATAACATATGTTATGGAGAGCTGATTCGTATATTTCTATGTGTAGTCATTATCAGATACATATGGAGTTTCGGGAATGAAGTTACTCTGTTTCGCACATTACTATATCTATATATGAATATATAGATATAGTACATTTGAAGTAATTTCATTCCCCAAAACACTCTATCATTAAAGAATATATCTAGGAGTACCAGCCCTCCATTACATATATTATACTCAAAGGCGGAGTAGTTATATGTTTTCATGTTTGGCAGGCGAAATACAGCGTTGTCGCTAACAGAAATTAATATTATGAGTGATATGAAAGTTTGTATACCTATTGCAAAATGGAGGCAAAAGATACCCACACTGGTGGCAAAGATAGCAATCGGATGAAAACAGGATAATGGAGAAAAATTAGTATAATATGTATGGATCTTGTAATATGATAATTTTTTTTTGAAACTGAGTTTTTATCATTATAATTGGGTAGGATTTTAAGATTATCCGTTGATGATTAGGAATCATCCATAAATTAAAGTCTTTCCCATTCTCAGAAAATCAATTCAAACTCTTTTCTTATGAAAAAATACATGGGAAAAATATACTCTCCTGTTTTAATCATGCGATAATATTACGCAAATTTAGTATTCATTGTGGAAAGCACCGCAAATCAGCGCCTCAGGGCTTATATATACTTACGTATATATAAGCCCTGAGGCGCCACTTTGGCTTTTGCCAGCCATGGATTTTTACTGGCATAACTGGATAACGCTGTAGAATTTGTTGTTTTGGTGGAAATAACGAAAAAAATTTTTTTCATGTATGTGTAGGGCCATGTGGCTAATTGTGTGTGGCTAGTGGCACATGCGCATCGAATATGAGGGAATAATTTTGACAAAATAATTTTGTCAAATAATTTCAGCTAGCTTGTACATTTATTATTTTGTGATTTCCATTTTTTTTGTTATTTTGGAATTTTTTGGGTGCCTATGGAGCCTTTGCTGTTTGAACTATGGTTATGAAACTTGGGGTAATGTTAGAGGCTCTTCTGAAATAGACATCTGTGTTCAAATTTTTGAAATTCATTTCGTAGTTTTAGTAGGAAAGGTTCTCAAAGTTTGGCAATCTCACCATGTTGTCATCACGATAAGTCCGGTAAATTAAAAGTTTTTGATTGAAGTTTTTATGCTATTTGGAAACCATTAAGGACTGATTTGATACTGAATTTGAGCAAAATCGGTCAACTAGTTTTTGAATGGCAGCTATTACAAAATTTAACCCTTTCAGAAGATACACACTTACCGCCGTTAATGCGCTGAAAAAATATTTTTTCCTTGATATTTTTAATATTTTTTTTAACTCTAGTGATGAGGCTGAGTGGAAAATAGATGACAATCAGAAAATCGTACCAATTCGTGGAATATCGATAGGGTTTTACTTTCGGAGAAAATATCGAGGATATAGAAACATTAATAATATATTCTTGTAAAACATATGGATAAAATTTATTAAAACCGTCCAAAATAAGCAAGTCCTGTTTTCTTAATCATTTCCTGGCTTCGACTGGACCTATTTCACAACTGGAGAAACGAAGCCTCCTTATTAACCGCCTTAGAATAGGTACCCCTGCGATTTAATTGGTACCTATTCCATTCACAGGTATTTACTCTTTTATTTATGTTCTATTTTCTTTTTCATTCATTCGTCTTATATGTTTTTTTCCCTTTCTTTCTTTTGCAATGGTAATGCATTGAATGCAAAATTAAACAGACATGTAGGCCTACGGTACGATCAAAGTAAACTGGTTTTGTTTTTCGTTATTTGTGTTCGACCTTACGAGACGATTTTTGGTTCTTCCTCCACTACTGGCACATCTCTCACGAGTAGTCTACCTTAATTCGTTTTACGTTCGAATTCGATCAGTATTTTTTTTCTCGAATCTTTTCGGTAATCTTTGTGCATTCGATTGTGTTCGTTAGTTTCGACGCCAAGGAATAAAAACAAGTTGCTGAAAATTCGTAAAAAAAAAAAAGGTAAGAAATTCAAAAGCAGTGGCCAATGGTTTTTATTTTAATTACTTACTTTTCTAATTGCATTTTATCGTAGGCTTCTTACGTAGGTAATTTTAAATACCTAAGTTTTATTTTTTTTTTTATGAGCAGTTGTATGATAAATTTATGAGAAGGAAAAAATGCTTGCTAATTATCTTCGCCCACAATGCTGTAATTCCGACAGAAATAGGACGCATCCGTCGACTATTAGCAGGCTGGGTCAAGCAAAAGAGGTGATCAGTTGGTAATTTTTGATTAACTGAAGGACTTTTGAGGAAACTGAGAGGAAAGATCCTGAACTTGAAGCTTGGTACACGTATAAATATGTTTGAAATTCTAAATTTTGCGTTTAATATTTCGGTCGTGTGAATAGAAAAATGTGACGACAAATCAAAAAGGATTTGGATTGAAGTTCAGGAGTGTAACCAAGAAGACCGCAAATTGAGTCGGCCCTCGTGGAAATCGAGCGACTCCAATTTACCCTTCTTAAAAATTATTCGAATTAACGTACTGAAATTTTCCAATGACGTCCTCTTCTATAAGTGCCAATTTCTTCTTATAACTCTTTAACTCTCACCTAGAATGGCCCTTAACAAATTTTCTCGATCCTTTATTAATCCCCCTCCAGAAATTGTTTTCTTATTTTGCTCCTGTTTTGAGGGGAGAAATGTGGCCTGCTGATCCACTTCCTTAGCATTTCATACCATTACAAAAAATCATCAAATCATCAATCAAATTTAAAGGGAAATATAAAATTGAAAATTGGAAAATACGAAAAAGCATCGAATAAATGTACAAAATTTTATTTTAATTAAAAATCGCATTTTTCAGTAAAAATTAAAAAAAAAAAAAAATTAAAATATTTGTAGGAGTGGATGAAAAACCGAATAATGCTTCTTTTTTTTTTACCATAGACCATATTTTTAATTTTTAGAAATATTTTCTACAACTCATTGTTAATACATTATCAAAGAATAATTTAAAAATTAATTGTTTGATCGCATCACGTCATATGATTGGTACTCGATTCTCTGCGAGTGTCGAGTAGTTTTTTTCGATGCTTTCTCGTATACTTTAAACTTTTCAAAATTCTTCCAACGTAAGTTACCCAATCATAACGTTTGTTTATATGTTTTGAAGTTGACAATTCATTTAAACCATACTCGATACGTACCTGCTCGATCCTTACATGAGTAGGCCTGCCTTAACTTGGATTGCTCTTCAGGTGCTGAAGAACCGTGATATCGTAATCTGTCGTTTTCATTAGTATACTTACAGCATAAGTTGTGGTGAATAATACTCTCGACGTTAATGACCTACTTTCTTAACCGCAAAACAGGAAAATATTTTCGTAACCGTGCTAATATGCATTTCAAATTGTTATATTTTTGGACTGTTGAATGTCAGAATCCTGGTTTTTTGTTGTTTTTTTTTGTTAATAACTATCTGTCTGTATTCCATTTTCGATGTAGCATCGTTGAAAACGACATTGTTTAAGAAAAGTTGATGAGCATTGTGCAACCTCTGCGTTTAATATAATAAAAATACCGGCTCAGGCTAAACCTCTCTTTGTTCGCTGAGCTTCTTTCCAGCCTAAGTATACTACGTATGTTAGTAACATTTTAATTAGTTGGTCGTAAATTCGGCTGCGTGTTTCTAATTTTTTACGCTTTATTCAATTCACGTTTGTTGTAAAAGGGTAAGTTCGGCTGGAATTGTTTATAATTGCCGAGTTTTAGTACTTACAGTCGAAGATAGGCCTATATTCTAAGTAATGAAGTATATTTTACGTTGGGTTTGAGTTTTTATCATGATTCATGCTGATACTACGTAACTGTCTCGACGAGGAATAAGTAATAATTTCTCAAATCAATGAATACTTAGATAGTTGCGTAGAAAATAATTTGAAATTGGCTTTAGCTCAGTCAAAGCACGCAGTTATTTTGTTCTAAGAGCGTATAATTGGAGGACAGAGTTCTTCTGTGTCCGCATAATAGCCTGCTGAATATTCTGAAAAAGAAACAAATGAAGAAAAACTTGAACAAGTGGGTAGGCCATAATTATTTATTTGTGTAGCCTACATGTGTTTTAGACGTACGATCAATAATTGATGGAACTTTCTATTGGATTTTGGGGATTCGTAGTACTTTAATGTTGAATAGAGATGAAAGTAATCCACGAAACATTGTTCACCAGTAAATAATAATCATTTATATATCATCATCAACGAAGAAAACACTCATATACCACACCAAGTAATCAAAGGTTTATTGTGAGAAGTACTGGGAGATGTTTACTCCATTATATAATGAAGACGAAGTGAAGTAGGTATATAAGATTAATAGGATGTAATAATCAACCAATATTAGTAGAGTAGTGTTGCCAACTGGTACTCAAATAATTCTCTTTGTTCCGACACTCCCTACACGACATTGGCTTGATTAAACTTTGAACCATACCTTCTGAACACTATAATAAATTAGGTTGGTGCAGTAAAACAAAAAAAAAAAAACAAAAAAGTAGGAGAAAATCACAAAGTGGAAAAACTCCAAATTATCAAAAGAATATGAAATTAAGTTACTCCATTACACTTTCACAAATTTAAGAAAAAACTGTTGAAACGTTAAAAAAAACTCAATAGTAATTACTCAGATATAAAATTTACTCTCCAATTATTTTAAGGAAAATCTATCAGTTTGATAGTAGAAACCTCAATAAACCAAAAGTAAAAATAAGCTAAATAAGCTCCGCTATTCGAAGAGACCCTCTCTCCTAAGGTAAATCTTCGAACATAAATCGAAAGATTTAAACTAAATAAAATTTTTGATATTCATTGAAATAGCAATTTCAAAAAGATTATACCCTAGCTCCATATATAAGTAAGAAATAACATACGTGACATAATTACCCAAAATAACAAACTCATATAATAATAATAATAATAATAATAATAATAATAATAATAATAATAATAATAATAACGGTCAAGGAAATTAGTCATAATAGGAACAAAAGAAACAATTAACAAATATAAATAACATGAAAATTAAATAATGTAAACATGATAGTCCTGTAATTAAATCACCAAAAATAAATTCAAGACTTTTAGACACAGCATTGTGTAACAGGTATACAAAATGGATACGTCTTTGCGGAGTATGTCATTATTTCTTTTTGGTAAATAATGTTTCTATATTAATTATCTCCTTATAACTCTAATAACTGAATTGTTTACATTTAGATTAGTGTCATTCTTAATATATTTTACTCTGAAGTAGAAGGGTGTACCTATGTTGTCTCTCACATTAATCAGTAACTTAACAAATTTTTCATATACTCCAATAAGTAATAGTTTTGTGAAAATATTGGTTTCTTGCTCCTCCAATGTTATTTCACCAAAGTGACTCTACCTTCTAGTTGACATTTTGCTGAAATTGCTTTTTACACTTGGCAAAAACTTTTTAAGTTGTATGTCATAATTAATTGACTTGTGGGTTGTACGACTGTACGCAAATATAGCAGTTTTGACTGCTAAATCCGACATACTCTATGGTTGATCTGAATCATATATTAAGGCTTGAACTTTCATGAAGTTCGATTAAACCTTTCAGCAACTCCATTGTGTTGAGGAGTGTCTGATGGTGCTAACTGCAGATCTATTTTCTCCTTATTTAATACTTCTTGGATATATCCTTAAGTAAACTCCATTCCTTGATCTGACCTTAGACAGCACACTTTTGCAACACTCCCTAATAAATTTTAAGCATTTCTTAAAAATGACTCTAGGCACTCTCCAACTTCAAACTTACATGTTAATGAGTTGATTTGTGCATAGCAAGAGTAATCGTCAATAAAGACAACAATAAATCTCTGTCCTCCTAGGAATGTTGAAGGCATAATGGGTCCCATTACATCAGAATGTATCATTTGTAATTCACAATCCACTGTCCATCTTGACTATATGAATAGTAATCTTATTAGGTTAGAGACAAGGTGCACACTTCACAATCCTTTATGGCTCCATCAAATTTTACTCCTTTTAATGTGTGAGTGTTAACTTTCTTAGGTATTTCTCAGAAACTTTATCATGCCACTGCATTTTACTCCTGTAATCTCCAAAACAGATGGTATAGGCATATCTTCTACATTTATAATTTTTCTATCATACTCTGTATTTTCATTATCTATTACATTTTTTAAACTATTTTCACTTTAAACTCCCTCCAATTTATTATTTTCACTATTTTCATTATTAATTTTTGTTTCATCCTTTTTCTCCTCAATGTCACTTTTCTCTTATGATTTTTCTATTTCCTCGTTATGATAGATTTTAATTTGAGCCATAGATGGAAAATTAATTTGTGAATGAAGAATACACTAATATCTCCAAAAAAAATTGGTTGGTTGTAACTATTAGTTAAACTCTTTATAGCAAAGGCATGCAATATAGTTTGGGAGAACTTTATAATTTTATTTTACTCCTCTTCTTATTGCAACGCTAATTTTACAACAATACCTTATGTATTGATACCTATCATTCACTAATTTGGAGTACTAATAGCGCTTTCTCACCATTACAATAAAATATAACAAAACAGGTACGACAAAAGTAAAATAACAATATCTCCAATAAATTTAATTAAATGAGTAACTCCAATATGCACATTTTATTGAAGGGAACTTTAAATTTGAAAATTTGAACAGTTCTTATCATAATTTCACCCATAAAATTTATGATTAAAGTATTTTTTGGAGTAGATTTTGAAAATCCAACCAGTATTTTAATGAGTTTTTCATTTTCAAATTCTTACCCTAAAAAAGAGTGATTGAAAGGTTTTCATCTTAATTTTCGAATATTGGTAAAAAATTAATTTTTTTCAATACCTACTGATAAACAAAATGTTTATGCACCCCGATGATGTACAAAGCAGGAGATTTTAAAACCATTTAGGACTGATATAATAAAGTCTTTCTTTACTTTATATATCGTCTTAGGCGCATGTGTCATTTTATACATAACTCCATATAGCCTTCGTCGTCATTTTCTTCAATTATTATTATCATTATTTTTTTTTTTTGTTGTAAAAGTTCTTCTACTGCAGAGATTCAAACCTCAGACATTAAAGTTTAAGAACCAGTGCCAATCACTATATCAGGAGACTTAGTTGAAAGTGAGGGAATAATTTGCACTTCTATGTTTCCTAATTGAAAAAATATTTATTTATCTCAATTTCTTTAAGGAGAAGGGTGTTGCAAAAAATAGTGTGTGACACGTGTATATAGTAGACGATTGATACTCGTGTGATTTGCAACACAAGCCAAAGACGAGTGATACAAATCACACTCATTTTACACACTTGTATCGCAAATAACTAATATTCAAATGTGTGTAATACCTTGTTGTGAGAAAGTATTCTCACCAGAAGGTAAATTCAATAGAATTTAAGCGTGTTCAGCCACTTCATATTTAACATATGAGTAAGCCAAAACCTGGGCAAACACTGGCGATTTTAGAGCCATTTTGGACGGTTTATATACTGGCTTATTTACACATACACATACACACATATGTAAGGAATACGTATGTAAGTGAGAGCAGCCTGGTTGCGTCATCTCTTGTAGTGATAAGAGATGATGGGCTGGTTTGTGTATGGATCGTGACATCATCGCATTGTCGAGATAAGTCACGATTCAGTACTCGTACATTACCTGCAAGTACATGCAGGTAATTATCGAACGTAATTTGTATTTAGTTTAACGTCGCAAGAACTATTATTTGCCAGCCCTTTGGGGCGGCGACTGTCATTGAGGGGTCCAAGCCCCTGTACCTCATACCAGTGAGTTCCCACATAATGCTTTTACCTCCTATTTTTTTAAAACTAAAATAATATTGTTGAATCGACTAAAAGTTGAATAGAATAAACTATTTCTAAGTTAGACCGATCCTAGAATTCTCGATCATTATGAAATTTTAAAAAACGTTTAAATAGCATATTGTCTAACTAGTGCGGACAGTAGGCAATTTCCTAACGAGTGTAAAGTTTACAAGAACCAGGTGAATTCTATAAACTTCACGAGAATAAGAAATTCCCTTTCCCCATTTTTAGACGCTATATTTTTTTTGACAACTGGTGGGAATTCTAGATTTGAGAGATTAAAAAATATTTTCAACTTGTTTGGAAAAACGGCCACTCTATTTTGAAAAAAGAAAAAGTGTGACACTAAAACTTTAAAGATGTTTGTCCAATTTACAAAGGCAGAACTTAAGAAAAATTGTTATCAAAGAAGGCTGATTAACCTGATCCAACTTGGTGAGTGGGTTCTAATAAAAACTTCTCTCCTATAAATATTAAAATGTAGGCCAGCTGACAAGATTAAGCTAAGAAATTACTGCATAAAAATAAACAGCCCTCAAATAATTTTGGTATTCCCTCTTAGTTATTTCCCAGTTGAAAATGGTACATCTCTGGCAACTGCTGTAGCTCTTATCATTATATTCAAATCTTTTGAAAAATTATATAACTAATTTACTAACGAATGTTTACGGAATTTTCATTCTTTGCTTCAGTTTTATGAATGAGGCATATTATACAGCATTTTGGTATGGTTTTCTTTATTAGCCGCCACTAAGTAGTTATTTCACTTCAATTTCTGCATAGGTATCTACTAACTTAACGTCTGATTTTTTATTTGTATTCATAAATTCTCTTTGTTGATCATTTCTCTGTATTTGGACACGTCGTTTGTTAAAATTTATGTATTTGGTTGTTAATTACGTGCTTACATTGATGGGGACGTATTTTTTTTCTCAACAGCAACTTAGAATAATAAAAAAAATTCCAAAGAAAAATAAAATATGAATTTAAGTGTTCGATCTTCAACTGGACTTCAAGTACCTGGGCGCAAAAAGTAATTTGTCGTCCTTTCATGCCAAGTTGTTGAGATTGAATATAATCAGGAGATATTCTACCAGATTTTTTCATCTTATTTTTATTTTTTATTTTTTTGTAAAAATTCTTAAATGTATTTAATTCGAGACCTTCATGTTAATTCTACTTTTTGTTGGAACATTATATAATTGGTTTAGTACCTACTTGTTGGCAACACTGGCTTCATATATATTACATCTACGTCGTACCGTACTTTATTATAGTCAGTTACTTCACTTCTTTATGTATCTCCTCTCACAATAACAACATCCAACGTCATATTTTCTTAATAAATTATTGTATGGCTCGGTACTCTAGTGTTTTAATGTTATGTGTTTATTAATCATATTAAAATTACTTTGTTAACCAATCATCTCAAATATTCAAGAGTACATTCTATCGGACATCAGTCTCCAATGTCCAATACTTTTGCTTAAAATCATTTACTTCTTCATTTGTTTTATTTCGAGGGTTGATACGCGAGGACAATAAAATTCAACATATTATTGGTATCTTTATTTCTTTTTTTCTAAATGCGTAATATTAAACTGGAACCTCAAAAAATACTGCAAAATAATCAATCATTACGAACTTTACACAAAATATAATTAAATAACCTATATTCTTATCTTTTTTTCATTTTTTTTCTTTTCAACAACTCATGTGCAGGAACTTCGCAAATGCGTAGTTATAAGGAAATATTATTAAGTGAAGTTACTTTACTGAGCCTTCTATGTTATGAGGACGAATAAGATACCTCATATCTTGGTCTTGAGTGATGCCTTTATCATTTTCGTTTAATCTGCCTGCAATTTTTGGTTTTTATTTTTATTTTTTTTTAATACCAGTTCCTGCTGGTATTTAAGTCAGAGTTTTTTGTGACGCATAAATAAAACATGAAAGCTACTTGAAAGTTACTTTTATAATATTTCGTTGCTCATGATAGAGATTTTCTCGCAGGGGCGTTCCAAACAAGAGGTCAGGAGGTTTGTCCATTCCCTAAAGGTTTTTGAAACTCGGCAATTTTGGTCAAAAACTTGACTCAGTCGGCAAAATCGGTGATCGGCACCCTCACTCATAAACTGAAAGATAACAACTTTGATGAAGCAGAATTTCGCTGGAAAACCTAGTTTACCAATTCGTACACGATTCAAAATTTTAAGTTTATTACTGCAATGAAAACACAGTCGCAAATTTCCAAAAATTATGAGAAAAATAGTAGTTTTTTCAGTCATAGAAAAACAATTTTTCCAAAAATTTTATCGAAAATGATTGCACCATCCGACACCAAACTTCTGCCAGGCCTGGTCCTACGTGAATTCCACTTTTTCTAAAAACTTTGGCTCGGTTCATTATGAGGTTTTTTCAAAAACTTAATCGAAATATTTTATCCAGCAACTTTTTATTTTCTGTAGTTTTCTCGGAAACTACTATAATAATAGACACCAATCTGAAAAATAATCAGTTAATTCAAAAAATAAGATTAATCGACACCCACATAATCAATAAATTCTAGAAATAGGTTTTTAGTTACAACCTATTTTAGATTCAAAACTAGCAATTCTTATATTCGGTAATTTATTTTATGAACTATACTGAATGGCCTACTCATTCGCAACTCGTGTTGGTAAAATATTCCTAATTAGAGGATTTTTAGAAATGCTAATTATTCTATCGCTATGAATTTTTCTTTTCGATGAACTATTTTCCTAAATAATCAGTATTTCGCCTGTGTATACACAATGGATGTTCATTTTTGTGCTATAGTGTGAAATACGAATTTTCTGATTCAGCAATTTATGGAACTGTCAGAAAATGTGTTTGTAGTTTCTACACGAATTTCTCTTATTTCTCTTGTAGCTTTTTGTTTTTAGTTTAAATTTACTTCATTGTTGTTGAATATTTTCTCGAAACTGTTTTGGTTTTCCTTTCTTTTTTACCGCTATATAATCTCTGATGACTGTACACTACACCATAGAGATTAACTAGATAGAGTTTTTTGTGATTAAATTCTGATTGTTTCATCGTAGACTTATAAATATAAAATTAATTCATGGACAAGCGCTGCTGGATGGCTGGTCACGTGTTTTTGTCCTCTTTACATTAATGAAATATGTCTGGTTGTGGACGCTTATTCTCATTACAAAACTGAATAATTAATGCGCAAAGATTATAAAACTTGAGAACTGACATTCGCTTAATATTGTTTTTCGAATTCGTAATATTTTTAAATTCTCAAATTTCTGAATTTAATCTACTAAATTCAGAAAAATTGTTACTTTAAACGAGTATATGTCACATTCCATAACATTTATTTATAATGTAGTCTTGTATCTTATTCTGATGGGTGTGTCCCTTAACCTAGGTTTCCGAATTTTCCGACTTACGTTTGTGTAAATTATGCTTGTCTAAAAGTGCCTTTCTTCTTTGAGGCACACTGCCAGAACAGTGTCATAACATTCATTCTACTATCAGCCACTACATCAAATTACGAATTATAGCCAAATTCGTGAGTGTATAAAGTATTTCTTTCTGTAAGTCAATGACTCTAACGTGTGTTGCTGAGCATCTCCTAAGTTCTTCGCAAAAAGTGCAGTCAATAAACATGTTTATTTCATATTTAATTTAAAATGGTACCTAAGTATACATTTTTTATCCAAAAACAAATAAACTTACTTGTCCGCCTCTGACATTTCTGTCTATTTTTTCATCAATAAATACAGAATTTTCATGAAAATTATTGTTAATGGTGTGTTGCGCATAAATCTATACAATCTTTTTAGATGCGTCGTCAGAGGAAAAAATGTTGAAAACTGCTGCTAAAGGCCGAATACAAGAAGGATGCTTAAATCATTCTTAATCCGCCTCAGCACTCTCGCTGAGACGCCTCGTCGAGTCTCTAAGGCAGGAGCCCAGCAGAAGAGGTGAAACTAGGCGCCAAGCAAGGTGAATATCCTCACTCTCAGAATCGCACTATCTCTTATTGTCTGGACAAAAGTGTGATAGCGGCTTTACACTTTTCCTTCATCAATTTTGTCAATGCATAAATATGTACATGTCACTGTTACTGTCAAAACTAGAATTGGAAAATTATGTTTGACCATTCTAGTACTAACTAGTCAAAACCAGAATTGGAAAATGCGTTGGGCGGTTCTAGTTTTGACCAACATACAAATGTCAAAACCTGAAATAAGTTAAAATTAGTTTTGCCTGAAAATGTAGTCAAAACTGTTATCAATTGTCACCAAATCTTTATTAGGTCTTAGTCGACTATTCCATTTTAGGTTTTTTCAGTTGATCCTTATTGAGGGTTAGTCAACCCCACAACCCCACCAAGAAAACATGTTGTATTCTGTCAACGAGCAAATAGGTAGAGTTTGTTATGAAGTGTGTAAGTTAAAGGATTTAATGTTAAATCACTGTTACAAGATAAAAAATATTCGAGCTCTTGATACCCAATTTGGGTGTTGGTTCTTAGCCTCAATTTTCGATAACAATGATAAGTTTGAAGTGTACGTGCCAGCGAGAGTACGAAAAGTGATGCCTGAGGAGACTTTGGTTTCAGAATTCAAACAGAATGAGTATGGTTTTAAGATATTAGGTCATACATTTGATAATTCCATCCATTTAGAATTCTATAACTTTAGTTTGGTGGATAACAATTTTTTTGACAAAATCAATGCCAAAGTGGGTAAAGGTAAATTCGAGTTGGGTAAAATTAAGACTTTTAAATTATTATTGGTTCATAAAATTGTAAAAATTGAATTAATTGATACATAATGTGTGCGACCCATGTTGGCACATCTATTTTCACCCACAGACCCAAATGAGTTTAAAGTTTTTCTCCCCTTGGGACAGTTTGAAAAAGGTGAGCTGACTCTAGAGCAGTTTATGGACCATGAGAAAGGTTTTGTAGTTTTAGGTCACACTGATGATGGTTCTGTCTAGTTGACGTTTTCCAATATTATCAAAAACTGCGATGATATTCGTACGGACAATGAAGAAGAAGATAACAGGGAGGATGCTTATGGAATTTATAAAAATTAACTTAACCAAAAAAATCAAAAGAATATTTTCCAATTTTCGGACTAGTAAAAATTAGAAAAAAGTTATTTTGATTTTTTCATATTACCCACGTTGCTACCACCACCATCGCTGTATTTTCAATAAGAAAAAAACCATAAAAAAAGAAACTGTTTGAATTCATGTCAAAATTTTTTCTTATTTGAGATTTTCTCAGAATTTTCATATAAGATTGCGCTAGTTAAAAACATGAAACTTCCCTATACCTACCTCTCAGAAAATAATTCACCAGGTATTTAATTTTACCCCTCTGTTAGAATATTGTTGAAAATTATGCCTGTACCTAATTTGGTTTTTTTGTGTTCTGTTAGCATATTCAAAATACATTTTGAAAACGTTGTTTTCTTACTATTTTTTAAGTTATATAAGTTGATCAGGTTTTTTAGTAAAGCGTATTTGTCCTGGAATCCTTTTTGCAAACACAATATTATCAAAATAATAGGTTTTTTATGTAGTAAAATAGTTCATAATACATTCGTCTTACTACACTCATTTGAATCAAAGATTCCACATCTCATAAAGGTTGGAAATATTTCTACAACCCTCTTACTCTCACACTCCTCTTCAAAATTTATTACCTTTATACTCTGCATTGTTTCGGTGAAATATGAATTAAACGTAATTGGCGAGCACTTCCATTGTCAAAAAGTGCTTCGATCAACAAAAATTTCCCCGAAATGAAATTACCCTTAAAGTGCCCCCTTACTACTCCCACTTATTAATAATAACTATGCAAAAGAATTATATTTAACAAAATCAAAATATATGTGTTTTATTTATGATCTACTACTTATTAATCTTGGTGTCAGGGAATGATCTGGTTGGGTGTGGATACGTTTTTTGTTTCATAACTTAAGCAAAATATTGTTATCTTGACTATAAAATGCCTAATTTTAGGAACGTAATTAGGTACAAGTCTATTAATAACTTTTTAATGACTTCTCGCATTTTATAATTTTTGAAAACCTACTTTTTCTAACAAAGCTGCTGCTGCGTTACTGTTTTTTTTTTACCAACGTTAAATTTATTTTCAGTTCGTTGAATTAAAAATTCTTATCATTAATTACTGTATTAAGCCTACTTTCATCTATCATCAAATTTGATTACATCACTATCTTTGTATGATTTGAAGTTAGCTGAGTCATTGTTCATTTTTTTTTGTACCTAATTCACATTCGAAAGGCTGAAGAACCAAGGTTAAAATTGAGTCATAATTTTCTGAGCAGACTTCATTATGCTTGTGTTAGTCTATTCACACATACATCTACAGAATAATAATGAATCTCATTTCTTCAACTTTGTGTATACCTATTGAAATGTCAGCAAAATATTCGCTGTTATTGTTTAAGTGTTGACATTTTCACGAATAAGTCACATTCGTTGAACTTTGAACCATCTCGATTAAATAATTTACTTTTAATTTTACGTAATACATTGTTGAACATTGTAATATTTTCTCCTATGTAATTTTATATGCAAAAAATGACTAGCTCTTCTCTCGGCTACAAGCTGTCAGATGCGTTACCAACAATTTTATTCTTCTCAGTTTTCTATCTTTGATTTTTTCTTAATGCTAAACAAAAAATTCCGGAAAAAAACTCTAAAATACTTCATGTGGATGCAACTGTGTTCGACTGAGACATGAAGGTAATCTACCTTAACTTATGAACCTTTATATTTAAAACTAAGGCAAGTAGAGAAATTGCGAAGTTAAAAAAAACATGTTTGACAAAAAATGTAACACATGTCAATAATATATTCACTCTATTTCGTAAATTAAGCAAACCGGCTCGTAAATTAGGTAAATGTATTATGCACCAAAAATTTGTTTCTAGTGGGAGAAATTTCCGCTATTCATATTTTAATCTTCGTCTTTACAGGATTAATGCAAAGTATCTAAGTTACAATGTAGAGTAGGTTTCTCAGTTTAAAGATGTTTTTAATTTTTCTGATTTTTACTTCTCAACAGCCATTGGGGACTGAAGATAGTTTCTTCAATTAATATAATCAGCGATGTAAAGAATGTGCCTGTTTCACATTATTATGTTCACGGAATTGACCAATTTAATACAAACCTACTTATTTGACGGATTGAAATCAAAATTATTGTCAGTCTGTCTTTAGAAAGACACATCGTCAATTATTAATAGTTAACAGTCTTGATAGTCCCCTATTGGGAGGTATCTAATGCCTTCCTTTACCGTAGGTATATGTTTTTGCTGTGACCAAACACATTTCGTCTGTAAAGAAAGGTGTCCGCTATTGAGAGATGTCCGTTAAAGAAAGTTTCACTATAATAGAAAGTAGATTCCAGTAAAATTTCTCCTCTTTCTGACATTATCAACTCCATCCATCTTTATGGCTGAGGAATCATTGAATGAAAGAGGGTGAGGTTTCTAGATTCAAAAGATGGCAGATTTTTTTCATTTATACTCAAATTGCAAAGATGATAGAAAAATTATATGGATAATGGAATTATGAAAATTTTCTCTTCTTTCCGGGTATACCAAGTTCAGTTCTTCAGGTTAAATAGCGATTGAGGAATCATTGAATAAGAGGGGAAAATTTTCTAGATTCCAAAAAAATAACAAATTTTCTATCACTTGCATTTATGTTTGTTTGTTCATTTCGAAATAGCTAAAATTGATTAGAAAATTATACGGAAATCTTGTAAATTTTATCCTCTTTCCTTGAACACTAACCCTAGCCCTCTAGCTGATATAGAAACTGAGAAATCATTAAATGTAATAATATGTATAAGTGATTTGTTTCATAATTGAATTCTTGTGTTCAATATCGAAAAGGAGCATGAACACAACCACACACCTGCTTATACAAAGATACATCAAGAAAGTTACAATCTGACCTTCGATCAAATAGGGGTTGTATGAATACCCGATAACCCTATCTCACTTATACGTTAATCAAGTCTGCAGTGAATTTTTAAAAGTTGGGAATATCGATTGTCTGGAAATATCAACTGCCTACACTGCAATTCTACATTTGTCTACAACGTCTACCATTACACTGGTTCTTGTAACGACTTCACTTCTTCCTATGTGCTCTCCTTGTAAACACTATTATGGAGTAAACGCTCTTTTATTATATATTTCTCAATACATCATTATGATCTGGTCTGGTATTTGTGATTTCTATTTTATTTATTATATTATAAATCATCAACCACTCCGTCTCTACGATCAACAATGGAAATTAGCTCTTAATGTCCAATAGTAAAACTTCTCCCACCAAAGTCACTTATCCAAAACTCCAAAACTCAAAAAAAAAAAAACTGATAATGTAGGGAATCTAACTTGGCATCCGGTTGGTGAAATTGGAAGAAGATTGTATTGAAAAACCAAGCATCTTGATAAGTGATTACTGATAACAACTGAACCCGATTTTAGCACCCCTAAATGTTTGTACAAAATCTACGTCAAATTTTGTAACTAGTAATTGCGGTTAAAAAAACAAAACAAAAAAAAAAAAAAAACAATAGTTTGTTAACGAACCTATTGTTAACCAGTAGGCAGTGCTATTGTCCTTGTATGTGTTATTGTTTTTATTGTTGTTGTAGGTAGTCCTGAGCTCTTTTTCTCTCAGTTGAAGAGAAAATCAGTTTGTTGTTTTTTTTTTTATTATAAAAAAAATAATAACATTTAAGTAGATACCAGCCTGTAATAACGGACAAGGAGGAAACCCATTTGGGGGTTTTTGGATGTTTCTGGGTGTGTCTGTGAAGTCTGGAAGAAAAAGTAAGCAAGACTTATGCATTTTAAGCCTTTTTTTTTTTTTTTTCATCTCAAATTTAGCTTACCCAACCTTATCCTGAACATGAAAATAAAACATTTTAAAATTCTTGTCTAGTACACAAAAAAAACCTAATAGCCTAAAAATAAAAATTTCCTGCAAAATAGGGTGTGGGTACTCACCCATATGAGGTATAGGGGCTTAGGGGCTCAGACCCCCGACAACAGTTGCCACCACAAGGCAGGCCAATGTTCGTCTTTATGATGTTAAACAAATAACGCACGATGTACATTTGATTGTAATTGCTTGCACATACAAGCAAGTAATGTACAAGTACCAAACTGTGACTAATCTTGACAATACGATGATGTCACAATTCTGTACACAAACTGGCCCATCATCTCTTATCACCATAAGAAATGACGCAACCAGGCTGCTCACACAAACATATTTATTTGCTACGTATATGTGTCAATGTGCGTGTAATTAAGCCCATATATAAACCTCCAAACCGGTTCTAAAATTGCCAGTGTTCACCCAGGTTTTGACTTACCCATATGTTCAATATGAAGTGGCAGAACATGCAAAATCTGTAGATTACCTTCTGGTGAGAATATCTTTTCACAACAAGGTATTTCACTTGGGTTTTCGGCTCAAATCAGCCGATACATTACCACTCTGCCAAAGTAAGAATTCATGACATTGTTCTCCAAATTTCTGTCAAAACAACATGAAATATATTATCTTGACCGCCAAAAGCAATGATAACATCGGTAAAAATTTACTCTTGATCTGAATATAAACGCTTGTATTCTGACAATTAAGTTAAATAAGAATTGACGTAGTAACATACATATTCGGTTAAGGGGGGCGAGGGAGGGGGAAGATATATAGTTTTAAAAATATCTTTTCACTCTACGAGAATAATGAACAGTAGGTATAGGACCTTATTCATTAAGTTGGTATTTTTTCCTGCTTCGTATATAGCCTTATGAATTTTTGTTTCTGCTTCATTTTGTTAGGAAATTTAATTTATAACATTTCCGGTAACCATATAGTTGCTAATTGTCGCTGGAAATGGCGTTGAAAAGTAATCATTCAAATTTATGACGCGTGATTTTTGCTACGAAAAATGAGGCAAATGCAATAAAATTTCAGTGACGCGTAGCACCCTAGTATACCTAAAGCGTATAATTATCCTTATATGCAAATTAGTTCATTAGCTCAAATTGCACCATCTAAATTCAGAATTTTTACATTTCACTCGGAATTCGAAACCGGTGGCGCCGCAACAATAATGTTTGTACCTGTCAATCATTTACGCTGTACGATATAATGGGCTATGTATCGAAAATCAGCAAAATAATTGGAGTATGCGATTTAGCAAAACAAGAACACATTTACAAAAAAAAAAAAAAAAAAAAAAAAAAAGTGTATCCTACCAGTAACTTAGATAAGTTCATTAATTACAATGAACAAGAAAGGGGGAAAGAAAATCAACTAAATCGTAGGTAGAAGCTATAAATTGGACCTGGCTGAACCGTCGTGAATACAACTTACAAAGCTGTACAATACCTATTGGTAATAGGCACATATCGATAGTTAGAATTGTCGCAGAAGAACCGGTTCGATATCTTGTTGGAATCCAAAAATTATTAGATTGAGTGCTAGCGGTTGAGGTTCAATCATTCAACTTTATGCGCAAGAAAAGGAAAAAAAAAACACTTTAAACTTGTTTTGCAAGGGTAATAACATTGAGCAACTTGACAATTATTGCATCATTAACCACGTGGAACAGAATACTAGCGTTATATAAAAATTTCACGCAAGAACCTATACGTATCCATACAGACATATAGCTATTGGTACATATACGTACCAATATATAATGTATATATATAATATATAAATCTGTTCGTCTACAGTTTACATATTGCCGCCGGTTTGCCTACTATCCCAGATTTTGGAATAAGTGGGTACTTTTTTTTTTCTCACTCTACTTAATCAGAACGGTATATAATTAGCGGCATGTATTAGTAAATTTGTTATAGGGTCAAGTAGTTTTTTTTTTTATTTTTTATTATTATTATTAGGTATTATTTAATTCATTTATCAATTATATTTCACTCGACTGTTCTTGAAAATGTTCTGGACCACAGTATTGGATGGAGTATCCAGTTTTCTGGTTTCGTTATATTATGGTTAGCATACTTGAAATAACGTAAGCTTTGATATCGCAATTACGTTCACAGACTGCAGACCTAACCGTATGAAAACATTGAAAAATAAAGTAGGATCAAGGTTAGCGTAGAAAAATAGTATGTATGTCTGATAAATAATAACATATGCGGTGCGACTTATTTTTGTGCATAAACATTAAATGCATTCCGTAATATTATCAGCAGTTTTAGTCTTTTGAGAAAATTCACGAAGTTCTGGAGACTAGTGGAGGCGGATCCAAGATTTTTTGCGGTTGGGATGCACCTGCCTATAAACATAGTTCAGGATGGCACTAGCGAGAGGTGAATGTCTCCTAAAAAATGTTCAATCCCTTCTAACCTATTCCCCTTCTACCATAATTTCAATGCCAAAAAAACGTATTTATAAGAACCTTTATTTACAACAATCGTGATTCTCCTGAATACCCTGACCCCTCCATTTGATTTTTTTAGATTCGTACCTACTTTGCAATTTATTACTATGTTCGTTCATGTTTTAATTTTGTTTTTCAAATTATTGAAGAAAATTTCAATTTTTTTTTATAGTAATAAATGAAACGCATCTAGTTGAAAAGTAAAGTGTACAATATTATAACTACACTTTATTGAAAATTAACCAAAAAAATGAACAGTAAAAATACTGTAACTATAACTCACGTGATTTGAATTAATAAAATGAATTATTCTATTTTAAAAAAATTTGAAAATAATGAAAGTTTTGTGTTTTTAAAAAATTACTGGCGTTAGCTGTTCTCACAATACAAATTCCAGTTTTTAGTTTTTTAACGTACTTAATCTAGTTTCCCTTCCAAAAATCACATAATTCTTATCTGAGGGGAACACGTGCCCCTCTCTAGATCCGACGCTGCTAGAGACCTAATGAAAATTAGATGAGAGAGCTAGGATCATTGGTGTTCGACTTTATAATGAATTCCATAAAACCATTTTTTTAAGAAACAAAAAAAAAGTTTTTTCTTGGTGATTTAGTTCTCGGCTTCACATTTTGACAAACGATGGCGGTGTGTTCGACTTAATTTATTCAGTGCTCGTATAAATAGGTTCGTCCATTTGTTACGTGCACACCCTTCTTTTTTCTTTGTTTTTGAAGATAGAAAAAAGACGTCCAAACTGACTTTCTTCACTTTTTAGAGTAAATTTTACATTTCTTTTATCATTAGAAATTAGTTGAAACCTCTTCAATTACCAAAAAAGAGACCTAATTTCGTTTTATAAATTGAGAGGCCCCATTTTTTCCTTCCAATTTGAAAACTAAGACAATTTCACAAAGATTTGACCCATTAAACATGAAAATCAATCGAGTATTAACAAAGATAAACGACAATTGGAAAATCACTGAAATCAATATAATTTACGGAGAGAGCATTTTCATTATGATTTAGGGTCCTGCTTCCATTGCTGCTGTGACAATTTGTGGAAAAATTGTCTGATTCAGTCAATTTTCCATTGGCCAATTATCTTCATCAATACCTACTTGTAGGGACTTAACACTCATATGAGGTATTAGGGGCTTGCACCCCTTGATAATAGTTGCCGCTGAAAGGCTGACTATTATTCGTCTCTATGACGTTAAAACATTTACACGAAAATGTTTGAACGTAATTATTTGCAATTACTTGCAATTACTTACAAGCAATGCACAAAAACCAAACCGTGACTAATTAGACAATCACAGTGATGTCACAATTTAGTACGTGAACCTGTCTGTCATTTCTTATCTCAACAAGGAGCAATAAACCACCCTTAAACACAGATGTACGTATTTATTACATATGTGTGTGTGTGCGTGTAAATAAGGTCATATATAAACTGTCCAGACTGGCTCTAAAGTGGCCAGAGTTGGCCCAGGTTTTGGCTTATCCATATGTGTGTGCATACGAAGTAGCAGAACACGCAAATAATCTATTGACTACCTTCTTGTGTGAATATTCTTTCACAATGAGGTATTCTACACCACTTAACTAATTTTGATATTTGACCTGTCAAATCATCGTGAAATTTTCTCTGGTTTTAAAACCTGAAAATGAAATCCTAGTTCTCCTTCAGAAGAACGATATTACCCTCAATTTTCTTATTACAGCTTGTAGCGAATAATTTCCAAAGATAATTATGAAAAATCTACTATTAAAAGTAAGGGTAGATAGTCAGTCACATTTGACTATTTTTTTTCATCTTCGAAAACAAAGGAAAACATGGGATATGCGCTTAACAGATGAAACACTCCGTGTAATTATGTGATTATAAAATTCGTGTAAAGTGACCATTAGCCACTGGATTGCGCCCCAATGAACCAACCCTTAGTTGTAACTATCCAAATTTGTAACCCACAAACGAATCCTCCAACAATCAACGAAGACCAGCTCAAAAAAATGGGTGACATATCTCTTCTCCTTTCATTGTTCAAATATCTATGGGTACTACGTGTAAAAGGTGCTGGTATGAAAGAAAGAAAGAAAGAAAAAACCGACTGGTAGACTACCTACCTAATTATAATTTAATAATTTTTTGTATTCGTCAAATCACGTTTAAATCAGTCTCCAAGTGAAACAGACGAACGACCCTATTTCTAAACGTTCAGTGAACCATGTTCGAAAATTAATTTCCTCACTACGTAGATTTTAGTTTTGTAAACTGCCTATGGTGGTACACCGCCTTCATTCTGTTTTGGTCGCTGAATCGACGTAACCTAAACGATTCAATGTAGGTACTGACCGTATTATCCTTTTCATTTAATTAGTCAACAATCTGAAAAATATTTCAAATTCTTCATGCGCTGCATCCTCCTCCATTGCTTATATCGAGTATTCTTTCGGTCGAGACATTCAGTGGGAATCAGGTGCAAGTATTTTTGCTTTTAAAACTAGAATAGGTGCATGAGATCGTCGCCGCGTCGATAAGATCGATATTTTTCATGAGGAAATAAAGAACGAGTAGGCGTTACCTACATTACCCGAAGTTGACGCAACGATGTCTTGCAAATAGTTTCAGAATCTCAGCGAATCGCACCAAATTTTTTTAATTTATCAAGAATCTGTTATAACAGCTGTGTCCTGTTTCAGCCTGAAGTTACTTGTTATCCCTTTTCCTCAGACCCTCTCAATGGTAAACTATGCGCCTGTTGGTAACTCTTTGCCCCATAATCTCTGGATGAGTTCAACATTTTTTTTTTAGTTTGTATTTTTTTACATCTCAAAACTAAACCAGCTCGACATTAAAATATCCTCGACCATAAATTTCTAACAAAACTTTCGTACGTGCACGTAAATATTTTTATCTTCTTTCTTCCATTTCATATTTTCCATATTGTAAAATTGGTTCGTCAACTGTTACCATTATTGGAGTTTATTTGGTTTCTGATTTAAAGATATTTCCCTTTAAAATATTAAAAATTGTTTGTAAGTTAACTACTTTACAATATTCTGAAGTACATCAGTTTTATTCATACTCATCCATGGCAAGTTCAAATAATTGAAATCTTATAAATAGGTACAGTAACTTACAAATGTTGGCATATTTTTATTTTTTTCTTCATGTCATTTAGTTCCAACACTTCCAAAAGTTGTTTTTTCATCCATGAAAATCATCTATTGTATTTTGACTATCTTTTCGCTAATATTTTTCGTATTTTAAAGGGAAACATCTTTAAATCCAAAATCAAATGATTTCTTACGATAACTTATAACTTGATAAGAAACAGCAGAAAAAATGCTAACTCCAGTTGCTCCACTTATCGACTGCAAAATTTATCTATTCATGTAGAAAAATAGGCAAGTCAAAAAAAAACAACAAATCCCCCTTGGTTCACACCGTACTTCATGCACCGACACGCTACTGTTGACCCAATAAAAAAATTTACCTTTTTTGTACGAAAATTTGTGGGTTTCATTTCCATATAGACTCATTTGTACTGTAAAGTTGAAAGGGAAAACGTTATCATGAAAAAACGAGTTTTTTAACTTAAAATGATTTTGTTTTTTGTAAAATCTTATGACAAAAATCAATTTATTATTAAAAAATAGGGGGAATTATGAATGAAATACTTTTTCCACAACTATTAGTTTTTGAAATAAACAACAATTTAAAAAACAGCAATGTTTCCCTTAATTAGCTATTTTTTTATTTTTTGATTATGAAAAAGTCATGAATGATGAAAAAAGAAATTATCTAGTGAAAAACAATAGGTTTTTCTCAAAATAAAATTATGTTATTTCAAACAAGATTTTCATGATGTTTCATTGACAACACTGATAGATGCCGCATCTGCAAAGATGCTGCTCTTTTACAAAGTGATGTTGGTAGCACTGTTGAGGGGAAAATTCTTTGACTATACAGAGTTAACATGGACTGCTATTTGATTGAAAAATACGTACAAAATTTCGTTATCAATTGCCAAGACATAGGAGGAAAAAGTTAGTCGGGTTGGGTTGATAATGATTTCAATGTTCTTTGTGTGGTAATTTTGTTTAGAATAGAAATTATGAAAATTTAATTTAATACCATAGAAAATGCTTAAATATAATTAATTCAGTTCAACCTCAAATTTCAGCAATATTTTACTGTTTTACAAATCCTTATCATACCCGACCCAACTAACTTCATCTTATATCTTCTAACGTCATTCTTATCACAAATAGCAGTCCATGTTAATTCTGTATAGTCAAAGGGAAAATTACATCACTGGTATGTGCAGGTTAGTCAGCAGGCCTTCTGTTCAAGTTTTTGTGACAAGAAATCTTATGTGGAATACCTTCTTGTGAAAGAATATTCACATAAGAAGGTATAATCAACATATTATTTGGGTGTTCCACCACTGCATATTTGTATAACATATGGGAGAGCCAAAATCTGGACAAACCCTGGCGATTTTAGAGCTAGTGTGGGTGATTTATATTGGGGCTCTTTTATTCACACACACATACACATATGTAATAAATACGTATGTCTGTGCATAAGGGAGTGCGTCACTTCTTATTGAGATAAGGAAGTTCACATTCCAAATTGTGTCATCATTGTAATCGTTTGATTAGTCACGGTTTTGTTTTTGTACATTACTTGCAAGTAATTGCGTTCAAATATTTTTGTGTATTTATTTAATGCCATTGAGATGAATAATAAGCCAGCCTTTTGGCAGCAACTGTTGTCAAAAAATGCGAGCCCCTAATACCTCATACAAGTGTTAAGTTCCCACATCTTGGTTCCTCCTTGCATTTTATTTTAAAGTGAATAGTGTGTTTGATGATAAGATTAAAAATAATTAATTTGAATTTTGATGCGAGTTATTATTGAAATGAATTATCCTATTTTCTTCAATAATTTATGAAATAATTAGAAAATTTTGAGTAGATTGTAATAGTATCTAATTCTGCTGATTTGATTGTCATTTAATTCAAAAAATATGAAATAATAAAAAATTCAAATCAGTTAATATAGCCAACATTTATAGTGGTGAAGATGCTGCTCAAATTTTGAAATTACTCATTGCAGAATGGTATTTAATTGATTAATGTTGATGAATAATTAAAATAGGTACCAACTTATATAATTTGCTTTTTATTTCTAGTTAAATTTTGAGGAAATATTTAAAAAAAATCTATTGTGATTTGAAGGACCGAAGAATATTTTCAGAAAATAATTCAATCTGGTTTGTTTTTATTTTCAAAAAACAAGAAAAATTATACTTTATAGTTGTTCTTGAATGTTAATAAATTTTTTCTAGAAACTTTAACTATTTTGAATTTAAATTTTTTATTTTGAAATACATGCAAATTTCCGTAAGCCATATTAGCTGCCACTATGTGGCATCTAACGGCCAAAATTATGGTTTTTTATTTTTTTTTATTACTTGGTTATTTTGGAATAAACATTCGATTGAATAGTACCAAAACATGCATAATACCTAGAAGTACATATTATGTACCAAATATGGTCTCTTTTCATCTCTCCTATACCAACCTATTTCAATTACTCAAAAGGTGCAGCATCTTTGCCTCCTTTGCCTTAGAGCAATGTGTGGTCAACCACTTTTTTTATGGTACCAAGAATTTGTGTTCTTGTACCAAATAAAAACTTTTAGCCTATACTCGATTCAAAATAAGCAAGACAATCACCAGCTGCTACACATGTGGTATGTGGTGTTATTAGAAGAGGGAAAATTAATTCAAGCGCAGCAGTAGTTTCAAGTAACGTATTTTTACATGTGTATGATGTATTTTTAGGCTTTTCTCCACCAGATAGAATGGAGTGAGCCTGGCACTCTTTGTCCTTCTTATTTGAAACTGAGTATAACAAACATATGTGTCATTCACGATGATTCATGATGGAATAACATTACATTCTGCTGGAAGGTTTGGATCAAGAGCAATTAATGATCTCAGGGGAGATAATGGGAAACTTTTTTGTTGCGCCATTATCTCCATTAAATTCTATATTCAATGGGAAAATTGGTAATCTTTCGAACAATACAGCTAACAAGATAAGTATTTAATGTTGAAGTAGTAGGACTGGTAGAATGAGGTTTTCTGGTAGTACACATTTTATCATTAAGGCGCAAGATGTACTAAAAGTATGACATGAAAAAATTAACTTGAAAATATTTTTCCTTGACTATGTGAACCTAATATATTAGCCACGAGGAATAAAAAGTTATTTTCCCTTTTGCGGTGTCTTATACAGAAAATATGCGAGAAATTTCTAAAATTGTAATAAAAAATCTAAGACCTATTATGGAATACCTTGTCATGAAGAAGTATTCACACATAGAAGGTAATCAACAGCCCTGCATGTTCTGCCACATCATACACGAATGTATAGGAGAACCAAATCCTAGGCAAACACTGGCAATTTTGTAGCCAGTTTTGTGAGTTTATATAGGGAAATTATCACACACACACAGATACACATATGTACAGATGCATATGGAATTATGTCATCTTATTTCATCTCCTATTTCATAAGGTGATAAGAAATGATACAGTTTGTTTGGTACCAGACCATGACATCACCAAGATCTTTAACAAGTGATTTGTCACTGTCCAAACCATGTATTTTACCTGTATGTATGTACAGGTAAGAACATACAAACGCACTGTGTGTTTATTTGCTTAATGTCATAAAGATGAATAATAGCCAGCCTTTTGGCGGTGACTGTCATCGAGGGGTGCCAGCCCCTTTACCTCATATGAGTAGAGTTCCCACACCTATTATTCTAATTCTTTGAATTGGTTATAAAATGAATAAGTAAAAGATAAAAAGAAGAACTTTTTTTCTCGTGGTGAGTATCAGCGACGTGCCAATTTGATAATTAGTGACAATTTTTAAAGTAAATACTATCTACTGTTTAAATTGAAAGGAGAGGAGGGAGTTTATATAAATTTCACTGTGAAAAACAACGAATTCTTTGATTCAAATAAATTGTACTTATCCTAAATTCTTGGGCTAGTTTCATTTCTTTTTCCAAGGAGTAAAGTCCAATTCACATTTAGCTACTTTTTATGTTACTAGCCAACTACTTGGGGTACTCTTCTGTTGACAGTTAAGTTACTTACCGTTTTAACTTTTTAAAGTCAGCTTCAACTTGGTGGATTGTCATGTGAGATTCTAATGAGATTTTTGAAAGACTGTCCACCGAACTGAAGCTGACTTTAATGGCTAAAAACAGCAAACTGACCCTAGTGTTAACAGAATAGTACCCCAAATAGCTCGCTAGTAGCTACAAAACTAGTCAAGTATGAATCAGGCTTAAGCTAAAATGTTTTTCATTCTTTCCTTTTTTTTTCTTCTTCATTGTTCTTATTAATCTATGCGAAGGTACTATAATATAATTATAAAGCTCAACAACCGAGTCCCATCATTGCGAAAATAATTTTTCAGTATCTTCATTCGAATAGGCTATATATTATTTCACATAACTCGTTTGGCTTGTGCCTATCTGGACTGCGTACTACGTTATTTTCGTATAAAATATGCAGGTACATATTGATCTTTAGAAATATGAAGTCGATTCGAACTCAAATTTCTCACTCTTCTAAATTCATCGAATATTGTCCTCGACATTTATCTTCCCATAGCTGCATACTTTTTAATAAATTCTGCTTTACATTAAGAAAAGATTTTTTCTTTCCCTTTTATTTATGTACCTATAAGATTTAATCATCTTACGAACAGGTTAATCTGGAGTGTGGTACGGATGTTTTTTTAATACACGTTTCTGTTATGGACTTTATCTTCTTGACGATTTTATTCATCCGCCTAGCGGACGATATGAGTGTCTTTTTATAAAGAAGTAGTCGTCATGCGGAGGTTACAACGAAACGAATGTGAAGATTTTTCAAGATAAATATAGGTAGGATATAGTTGCTACTTGTTTCTTCGCTTTTATTGGCAAAAATCACGACGCCGTTGCAGCCGTCGTCGCCGCCGCTGCCATCTTTAATAGGTTCGAGAAAAGCTCGTACCCCAAACGACTGACGTGCAGTTGAACTTATTCTACTTTCGGTGAAACCCGATCCGAACTGATCTTGACTCGTATTCGAGTTACGTTCAACTATTACCGCATCGTGAAAGGCCGAATGAACTACCTCTACTAATTATCGTAAGTTCAATGGCGTAAAAAGTGATATTTCATTACTGTCGTATTATTTCTTCACACGATCCGCACCCATGCAGGTACGTTATGTCGAAAACGAAACAATGAAATTCACGTTGTATCTTATACTCGCGAACGATTTGAATTGTTGTTGTTGTTGTTATGTAGGTTTTTAAAAAAAATCTTATACTTATTGAAATTAATCTGAAATTTAGACTCATGGGTGGGAGTAGGTTAGTTTTTCGTCTCATGACCACAGGAAAATTTTAGCACTATTATTTGAAATTCATATATATATATATATATATATATATATGTATATAGCATACACCAGCACATCTCTGTTGAACACGGTATAAATAGCATTTTTTATCCTGTATTCTTGAAATTTAATACACTCATTAGCATATAGACAAGGTCGAACCCTATTGTTTTTGGTCCAAACAGCCCCTACGGTTCGTCTAATACATCCTATTGTGTTTCACTATTGCGGTATAAATGGTTGTAAAATACATAATTTTTAACCATTATTCACAAAATTTAGTATAGACATCGAAGAATTTCTTTGATATCGAATTTTAAAAGTAATGATATTTTGGTTTTTTTATTCCACTTAAACTTATTTATTTAGTTAGTTTTTTTTTTTATCGAGGAAAATTTCGTGACGTCAAAAATAACAGTCTCAAATCTTCGATCTTCGTTGAAAAATTTTGATATCTTCACGAAAATTCTTTAACTACCTAAATTGAATATACCTACATTTTAAGAATTTTTTAAAAACAAGTTTTTTTCTCAAACAATAAACTAAATTATTGGTGACTTTTGGACTCACATATTGGTAAATTTACCTAAAAGTTGAAAACTCCCTCCTTACCACCCAGACCGTAATGGTTGTATTGGCTTTTAAATTTCTTTCACGTGCGATTGGTTCAAAATTTCCAATTAGTTTTTTCAAAACATGTTTTCCCAACCAAGGTGTGGGTTTCCCAACCTCTTTTCAAAACTACATTTTTCTCCGTGAATATTTTTAATTTAAGTTTTATACTGATTTAGCCTTAAGTATAGTGGCAGGTTACGTGTCGTGGATAATTTTTTTAAACAAAAAAAGGAATTTATCTTATGCCTTTAAGTGCATGGTGCGTATATAAATAAATAAATGATAAATATATTATGACACTGTAACTACGTCGTGAAAAAAAACAACAAAATCATATTTCATTGATTTATATTGATAAAAATAATGTAACATGGATATAGCCATTCTTTGTGTTAAAAGAATTTTTTCGAATTCCCTATGACCTAAAAATTTAGTTACGAAAAAAATCCATTGGGGAAACTACCTTAATTGAGAAGAATAGTTTTGGGAATAACGGGCTTTTTGGATTTGGGACTTTGGAAAAAGCGGATTGGGAAACTGTACACGAATAAACAGGTCATACGCTGTGCTCGAAAAGTTCCTATTTTGTTACACCAACGTCTAATTCAGGAAAAGCTATCCATGAACAGGCTTCATATTTCGTTCTCAGTATTCGTTGGAGGAATTCACCGACTTTTCCTCACTGATTCATCGAGGTTGAAAATAATGGCCTACAGGCACTGTCCTCTTATTTTATCTCTCAATATCCAACAAATGACCGACTACCCTGCGGATATAGCCAATTTGCTGTGATAGCACTTGGTCCCGATTAATCAGATGGACAACCTCGCTGTACACGTGGCATTCCATTCAAGTGTCTTCTCTTGAGTCCTACTTTAGCACCTGGATTAGTACTCTACTCCCCAAACACACTACATCCAGTGTGGCCATGGGTCGACCAGAAATTTTTGCCAAGTCTGCATATGCTTCTGTCCTCCGGTAGTTTTTCAAAACAGGTAAAATTTGATACTTCGTGTACCTTATTTCGTAGCTCAGCTGACGTTCGTGGTAGTTGGCTGAAAATTTGACCGAGTGAAACGGCAACTTTTCTTTTTGGATGATTACTGATGGTAGAGGTCAGTATAGTTCGTTGAGAAGATACCTTACCAAATACATACATTTAGGACATAGTGGTTCTAAGAGTAGATCCCTCGCAGTTGCGGTGACTTGGCTATTAGTGCTGCAAAACTGCAAAACCGCCTAAAATTTTTGACGCGATGAAAAAAATCTCAAACCAATTTTTAAGATAATTTTCTTTTGTACTCTTTATCTATCCTGAATTTCTTGCAGATGATCAATAGTAGGTATCTAATTATCACGTCTTACATCGGGATGAAAAGATATTAACTAAAAATAAATTAGCCATCCAGCAGTGCATAAAGTGGATGTTACTGAGAGCTGCATATCAGTCAGCTGCTTAATTTTCTAAGATTTCTTAGGGTACATACGTGGAAATGAAAAGTATATATGACTCAATATATTGTGTGGGGATTAGACAATACTCATATGAGGACATAGGCTCGGCCTATCGATGACGGTTGTCACCTTTGGCGACAAATACTTGTGCATTGCATGTTAAACCAAAATGTATGTTTGTTTGTTTGTACTTGTCTATCTTTGTAGATAGACAAATTACAAATCTTGGTCCGTGATGAATCAAAAGATAACAATCTCCGCGATATCACAAACTGATACAGAGATGCATTCTCCGTACCTTACTTTTGCCATAGCACCGTAAAGTACGATGAATAATCTATACGTTAGCCTATGTAATTAGTACATAGGTGTGTATGTGTGTGTGTAGGGAGCTGGGTATATAAGACCAGAAAATCTTAGGCTAAATCTCCAGTGTTTGCCGAGGTCTTGGCTCCCTCATACCTTTTTGGTATTTTGGCTTAAACACTCAAATTGTTCTGTTGAACTCCTTCTGTTGTTGGTTTATTTTCCGCGATGTAAGGTATTCCACATTTTGGTATAGTTGTTGAATGGTCAACATGATCTGGGAAAAATTCGGCTCCTCACACATATGATATACTAAACTAATTATAACTACCTATTTCATTATTTTATTTTCCTTTACTTCTTTTACTGTCTACTCCACGCTGATGAAAAGTATTTTTACTTTTAATGTGAGTTCTAAAATTGAATTAGAAATTTTATTAAGTGAAGATTGTGCATGAAAGAGATAAAAATGATGTAAAACTACAATAACTTTATAATTTTGTCTAAAAGTCTAAAAACTGAAATTTTTACCAGTATTTTATTATTACTTATTGTACTCAAATAATTGGAGAAAACTAGATCTTATCATAAAAGTATAGAACCACTGAGGAACCACTACTTTGAAAAGCAAGTAGCCGCCATCATCTCACAATTTTTTTCAGCTTCAAAAATGGCCCTAAAGCATGAACTTAAGTACTTATCGCAGAATTTGCCTAACATTCATTTCCACTTTTTCAAAGAAAACTGAAACGATACCTAACTACACTAAAGTAAACTAGAAAAGGAACTTTTAGAAAATAATCTTTAAAATTAGTAAAATATCTTAACCCGTTCAGGAGTTACAGAAGTGGACATCTGGTATAAAATTCAATATGAATTAAAAAATTTGCAGTTGGATGAGTAAAACTGTATAGCATCGTTGAGGGAACCAAAAACTCTGCAAACCATTAATTAAATATTGTAATATTTGGGAAATATTCAAGGATATGTCACAAAGAATTAAGAAATTTTCCTCAAAACTATCCAGCCTTGTAAAAGAATTTAAGGAATTACTTTAAAATGACATTTTTCTAAAGTTCTTGCTCATGAGCTTTCGTAAATAAGCAACGTGAATAGTAAATTGAATTTTTACGAATTCGTTGCCCTCATTCACCGCCTTGTTATTTCAAAGTTTCATCAGCAATAAATTCTTCATTTTCATCTCAGTGTACGTTTTGTCCAGTCAAATCTTACAAAAAAAAAAAAAAATTAAACCATTAACTTCAACTTTATATAGTTGTTGAGTGAGTCCCTTAGATTAATATACTAAAATTTGCACCCTCCCCACCTCTTGAATTATTGCGAGAGGGTGTTTGTCCTCCAAAATTTGGTTTTTGCGTTTTTCACTGTGAATTTTGAAGTTGTGATAAAAATTCTTTGACAAAAAATTCTTTAACATAAAATTTTCTACAAAAAAGGAGACAAAAGGAGACGTGCAATTTTTTTCTCACTGCCCTCCTTACCCTCCAGAGAATCTTAAAAATCCATTCTTCAGTGAGTATATTCAATATTATTATATGGAAGATATTACTCGTAATTATCTTATCGTGTGAATAATTCCACAGGTTAGGCATCTCAATGTTACATGATGTGTAGATGTGTGACTGTATTGCACATGCTCACAACCACACCAACTATTATGTTTACACACAAATCCTTCATGTTTATAGCCCCAGCAGAACTCACGCCTTTTTTCTTTTTTAGAATTGATACGATAATTTTTGAGTTTCTTCAAAAAACTGTTTGTTTTATAGAAAAGTTTGGCTTCAAAATCTATGTACCTACCTGTACGAGGAAACGAAAATTTGTTGAAAAATTTTTGCATCTAAACAATTAACCAATTTAAAAATAATAATAATAAAAATGCACTAAAAGAGGAAAATATTAAAGTAAACCTATTAAAATTTCTTCACCAAGATCTACAGACTAGAATTATTGAAGTCGGTGTTAATTTAAAAGTTTTGTTCGTAAACATGTTCAATATAATTATAACCTAGAAGACCAACTTCCCACATAACACATGTATTAAAAAAGTAAGTCTAAAATGGTTGCCTACTTGCGCCTGATGCTATTGGTATACATATTGTTACAAGAAATACACATAATAGTTATATGTATAAACAAAAATTTTTTGAGGGAATTCATTTGCTAAACCATTCATTTTATGGAAAATTTAATAGACGTTGAAAATATTCCCCTTTAAATTTTCTGTCTATATGATTTGATACCGATTTCATTCCGAATAAATTCTGAAAATTAATTCTAGTCCATACAACTGTGGGTATTTTTCCTAAAAAATGCCAATAGCCTCTGGTGCAAATAAGCAATACACATGAAAACATTTTTTTTTTCTCAAAATTAGCCGTCTAGGTATATAGTATACATGTCTATAGTTTTGTCATAAAATTAAACGGAATTGACATAAGTCTACCTATAATGAAGGGAAAAAGTGTCGAATTCAATAAATGCAGTCAGTAGATCTTGCTGGAGAAATTTTAAAAAGGTTGTTTTCATCTTTTTAGCCCATTTTTTATTCATTTCAGTGTACTGATATTTTACCCATGTTCTAATTTGATTGAAGTGCGACATAAGATCAGTTAATCTTCATGAATGTCGAAAAGTAAAATGTTGAAGGGAGTATTCGAGTGGTTTTATAAGTATTTTAGGGGTATACGTAAAAATTTTAAGGACCTCCAACGTTTTGCCAAATTCGCCACTCATCGTTCATATCTGCAATTCTGCCCATGTCTAGAGTCCGGTATTAATACAAAAAACGAATTACAAGTTCTCAATTAAATATTTTATTCTCCCTATATAGTCAGAGGTATTTTTGCATTCATTCAACATAAATAGCTTTTGTTTTTTGGCATGTCTTTACAAAATCGAACTCGAATTCGAACTATCTTATGAAAAAATGTTGAACCCAAAACAAACCAGAATGAAATGTATAAATTTTTGATTTATCATTTCATCATACATCTTCCACTCGTGTAACGTTTTCAAATAGAAAAAAGTTCCAAACTATAAACATTTTTCAGAATTTTTCTTCGCTTATTTGTTTTTGTTTTTGGACTCACCAAAAATTCCAGACAAGCACGATGCAAACAGTAATCGCATTTTCTAACGAAGGTACCTACCAAATTTTAGGTTAAATTCTTTAACTAAATGAATTTTACACATTTCGCTGGACGTTTCAACAAGACTCAGTCTTCCAAAAATTTTCAATGATAATTTATCATTAGGTTCTTTTTTGATTTAGACCCTTGACTCTTTTTTTTCTTTTAACTGAAGAAAGGAGTCATACTGGATTACGTTATGGTTTCTATTCGTCCTTGAAAATGTTTCAATACCAGGGCATTAACTTCGATTTAGCTTCATTTATGTCAAGTCCGAATATTGTTATTTTAGTGGATCTTCGGTAAAAACGTGAATTTTTGTAATATTATTCTATACCTACCAATGATGAATTTTCATTATTCGAGTCACAGTTGTTTGTTATTATTAGTGCGGTTATATAACCTGTGAAAAAGTTAGATGGTAATTTAAAAATATGCGTGTTCTATGCATACCTACTTGCATTTCATTGTGTTCGGTATTAATCTTCTACCCTGATATTCATCGTAAGGTTTTGTTATCACTATACGAGTAAACCTATTCAGCGGGTATACCTACTAATTGTATATTTAAGATACATCGTATAAACACGATTACAATCATACATAACTATATAGTAGCCTCGAAAACAATCTGTGTAAATAATTAACGCGTTATATAAAATTCATAATTTCAGGCCACCGATTACAATAATTATTTTGGGTACCGTAATAGGCTCAGTGACATTAACAAATCTCCACACCTGACCCGATATTACTATAAAAAAGAAGAAGTGTAAAAAGTAAAAAAAAATTATTCATTTCTTTCGTTGTTCTTACAAATTAATGATTCTACCGTTTAATTAGCGTCAATACTCGAGAGCTTTTCTTTATCGATATACCTGCCTATTAGTTAATTAATTACAAGGTAACAATTTACCAATTTTTTGTTTGTGTGTATGTGTGTCTTCGAACACCAATCGTACCATGAAATAAAATTACGATTTTTTTTTTTTTCAACATAAGGAATATAGTCAACTGGCATGTAGATACCTATTTCGAAATATGTTTTCGTCGAATTTACAGCGATTATGAGGTTATGAAAAAATTTTCGAAAGTGAACGATTTTTGATAAATTTGATGCGAGCGAATACTACTATGTAGGCTAATTGTTTACCATACGTTTTGTTCTCTCTTTCTCTCTGTCATCACTTACATCACTTTAATAATTTGATGATTTTTATTTTGCAGGCTTACAATATGAAGTCTCGTCATCCGTTTCTGGACATCGGCATTGAAATACCTAAAAATAAATTAGACGCCGTTGACTCCATTCGTTCGTGGCTTTCATTCCAACCTCATCTGCCAAAACTTAATGGTAAGTTTTTATGAAAATATAATATACCATATAAGGTAAAGTATGGAGCATTGAGACATAGAGAGCAATTATAAGACAGAGTTTATTTCTCCAAAGCCAAAATCCGTGAACAGTTCGATTGTCTTATCACGTTCATTGCGCTTCGTCCATTTTTACATTAGATACATGTTCTTAATGGTAGAAAAATGCTTCACTCAAGTTCTAGGCTCCCGATAATGTTCAGTTTCGAGATCAAACTCAGTTTGACAAAAAAATTTCAGAACTGCTACTTCGAAGAACTAGTTCAATATTTTTCAGGTGGAACGACAGGGTAGCCACGAGATAAAATAAATAAAATATGAATTATTTTTATTATTATTATATAATGTGATTAATGAGTTCACTGGTATGAAGGAAAAGGATTGATATATCATAACATTTTATAAATTGAACAACTAGGTGTACATATCATAATCAAGAACTGCCAAAAATTTTGCCCTTTATTTTAGGTCAGAGATTCTCAACTGTTGGCGTAACACTTGTGGTATGCGAATGGTAGCTATAGTAGGGCTTGTAACCAAAACATTTTTGGGGCCTATTGGTTACTGGGAACCAATAAAAATCCATATTGCTTACTGGTTATTGGTTAAAAATTTACTGATTTTGTTACTAGTTATTGTTCTGGTTAACCAAAACAACTTTTCTGATTATTGGTTGTGGTTACTGGTTATTGGTTGAGACAAAATTCGTGGTAAAATAGATAAAAAAAAATTTATTCAGATCAAATTATCTATAATTCATAATTTTCTAAGAAGTAATTGGTAATTTCTGAAAGAAAAAAATCAATAATATTAATATTTCAGAAAAACCAATAAAAACCTATTCTTTCTAGTTATTTTTCTGGTTAATGGTTTCAGAATTTTATGGGAATTGGTTATTGGTTATTAGTTAGGTGAAATTTTTTGTTATGGTTATCAGTTCTAAAATCAAAATTATCAATTTGTTATGTTTTTAGTGGTTATTGTTCTGGTTGTGGTTGCGGTTACAAGCCCTATTAGCTACATGGTACGTTAAGTCTGCGTGATTGAGAAATGTTTGTGAAGACCTACATAATTATTTTCAAATATATAATAATGCTGAAATTGACCATTTGTTCCGAATGTTTCCCATTCTCACAAATATAGAAAGAAAAAAATATCCCCAAAAAATATTAAGGAGTATACAAAGTTTCTTGACAAATATAAGTCCAAAAAAAAAGATTCAGGAGCATTGGTGTAGTTAGGAATTTTAAATCATTGTGGTTTTCTTTACCCTCTATTTGAAAATGCAAGTCGCTGATGCCATTTATCTATCTTGATAATAGGTTAAAGGCCAAACTGCTAAGGCTCCCCTCTCAAAAATAAAAAAAATTTCATGCATTTCAAAGAAAAATTTTCTAATGTCCTTTGATGCTTCCATTTATCATAATATAAATTTGAAGGCATCTCTCATCATAATATGCAATATATATAATTATCTGAAATTTTTTCTTCGGATTTTAGTAGTAGCACCTACTCTAAAAAGTAAAAACTGTACTTTGAATATCCAAATTTGAAATTCATTCATAAAATTCAATAATGGAAGGCAATGTTGAACTATTAACTATGATTGAAGACTCAATATGAGATATTTTATATCCGTTGAGTTTATCCTTGATCACAAAATTTGATAATAGGCAAACTGCAGATCTAAAAAAAAAAACGTTCCTTCCAGGCGAATTTTTCACCCTTAGTTTGTTATCGGTTTATCACTTACTGCTGATAGATAGATTAAGATACTCATATTTCTGTTCAATGAATTTTCTCAAACTTGGAACCTATCTAGATTGTTTTTTTGCACCCAAAAGCCTATGTCCTTTAAATTTCAGCCACATTGTTAGTCTAGTCATCCAGAACGCGTTTTCATATAAACCTTCATACCTACATACATACATACAAACATGCAAACATACACACAATTATTGCTCGTATTATATAATATAGGATATAAATGTAGGTACTTTATAGTTTGAGCTAAAAACTTTCTACTAAAAAAATTGTCTGGAAAAACATTCATGTACCGAAATTTTTATAAAAATATTTCTTTTTCAAACTTTTCTCAGAATGTTAAAAATACTAACAAAATGTAGCTTATATACTGGATATATATTGGAAAATGCATTTTTTCAAAAATTTTATCCACAAATTTATTTATTTATATCTACAATTAATGTTTTATTGCAAAATAAATCGAAAATTTTGAATTTATATTTTCATTAATTTCAAGCTTAATTTTTTCGAAGGGAACTAATGAAATTTAAATTTAGAATCGTCTGTTTACCTATCGACATCAAAATCTTTCACAGAAAAAGAAAAGATTTTTTGAAAGTTCTTTTTAATCCGTTTTATAAACGATAACTACCTATAGTTACAATTTATTTATCTGAAAATTTTAATTTTCCAAATAATATTTTTCTCACATTTTGGAACTTTCTGTGCCTACAAGCGGAATGAAACTGAATATATCTCTTCCAAATTTTCAAAATTTAATTTTAAATTTTTTTTATAAAATTGTACTTTTAATTTCTACGATGTTAGCTAATTATAGTGATTCGAAACGTTTTCTTAAAGTTAGGTTAATTTTTCTCTAAGTCTTCCTGTTATTCATTTTTAGTAACCTCCCAACTGCTATGTTATTGTCTTACTGCCATAAAAACGCAGTGCTACGAAATTTTAAGCTCTCCTTGACTTTCATAGTTGGCAGTCCAGTAGTAAGGAAACATTATCATCTTTGACAAATGCTTTCAGGCTTACCACGTTTGTAGGCCTACTTTTTCATAGCCGGATAGTTTTTACACATTAGACTACTCACTAGCAATAGTTCCATCATTGGATATAATAGGTACGCGCAGATATTATTTTTTCTTTAACTAAGACTCGTAGCGCTTTATAATTTTATTTACTCCAAAATTTTTCAAATCTGATCCAATCGTAGGTCTGTTTCGTGAAAATATTAAAGCTACACCCGTACGTATTTTTATATTCACATAAATACGTCGAATTGAGTCATTTTTTCCTGACATTTAAAGGAGTATAACTTTCGGCAGTACTAAATTCCAACCGTTTCCCTGCAATAATTACATTGATTTACATAAAATCCGGAAACAACAATTTTTTATTCATTTAATTTCATGTTACAAAATAAATAAAAAAAATCCTTGAGAAGATCTTTGTAAATTTTGTTTCATTAGAGACGATAATAGATTTACTCTGCGAAATAAAAATAAAAATCTCGTCGACATGTCTGTCAGCAGGTTTAAAAAAAAAACAAATAATATTCTAGAATTGTTTAATTTTATCTTCCCAAAATTTTCATTTATTTCGTTCAGTTTCGTTTTAATAAAATGACAATCAAAAGCACCGAACCAGTACCATTAGGGAAGTATCCTATCTGCTTAAAATTTTTCGAAGGAATTAATATTTTTGTTAAAAGATATCCATATTTTTCGAGACTCCTGAAAAAAAAAAAAAAAAAACAAAAAAAACAATGTTAACCTCCTACAAATGTCACGAGAAAAAATAATCTTGGTGGCGGGTCCAGGAGGGAAGGAAAAATTGCCCCATTCCAAAAAAAGTTGAGAAAAAAATGAAATACGACTGCAGAATTGAGTTAAAAACTGTAAACAAACTGGTTGAAAAGTAAAAAAAAAAAAAAAGCTCATATCTCCAAAACTTTTATCATTTCTCCCCCCCCCCAAAATGACTTTCTGGATCCGCCACCGTGATCCTGACTTCTTGAATTGCTATCTTTTAATCTTTTAACTGCTTAGAAAAATGTCGAATTCATTCTCTGAAAATATTTTAGGGTTAAACTTATATTATCCCTCTTCAGAACTTTTCGAAAACCTGAAATTTACTTACTATATTTTTTTATTTTCTCGTTAATAACATAGGTTGCTATTTTAACCCGAAAGTTACATTAGGTAATACTGGAAAAGTGAGTATTTCCTGTGACAGAATTTTTTGCTTCAGGCTGTTCAAGTAGGTATTTGTGCTTACTAAAGCAGAAACAATGATTGATAACCCATGAGAAGAAACAGAAATTGTGTCTATAGTGTCTTCAGAAAAGAAATAAAAGCAAAAGCAGTAATGCAGACTTCCTATTTAACGCAATTAATATTAAACTTTTTTCTTCATAAACGAATAAAGATGTAAGTAATACACCAGAATAGTGAACAAAAATCAATGAGGAAAACGTAAAAAAAAAAGGACTCAAAAAATTAATTTTCCACGTTTATATCGCTGGCTTTAATGATGTATATTCATATTTATGTATGTATGTATGGATGTACGAATGTACGTATGTACGTATGTACGGATGTATATATATATATATGTGTGTGTATGTATATTATATGTGAGTATGTATCTAAACGCGTTCTAAAGAACTAGACCAACAATGTTGCTGAAATTTGGGAATTAGAAGTTTTTGGGTTGATCTCAAATGTGAGAAAATTCGCTGAACAGAAATATAAGTTTCTCAATCTATAGACAAGAATTACCTAAGTCATAACAGCTCTAGTGATAAAAAATTCGCCGGGAACGAACATAATTTTTTTTTAGATCTGTTATCTGCATAGGTATCATCAAATTTTATGATTAACGTTAAACACAACGGATACAAAATGTCTTATATTGAATCCTGAATCTAGAATCTCAGAACTTGATAATTCGACATCGGCTTCTGTTATAGAATTTTTTTTATTGAATTTGAAATTTGCATATTAAATTAAATACGTTTTTTTACTTGTTAGTGTATAGTAGTTATATCAACTACGCAACTCATCCGAGCAAATTTCGGTGAACCAGATACTGTATATTAAACCAATAAAATTAGTAAATTTAATTGATCTTTGCAACTATTTAACGGACCATTTAATTCTGCAAAAAATGCTGACTTTGCGTTAAAGTTTTTAGTCTACAGAGTGTGTAGGTATATAAAAAAAAAAAATTACGTATAGCCGTAAATTGGTTTATTTGTAAAAAAAAAATGACCTCGTTTTACGGAATTTTTTCCAGTTTTTTTTTTTTGTCAATATTGAAATGTGGTAATCGCTTAGTATGCAACATTTACATTTTACGGAACTGAATGTTGACATTGTTTATTTGGCAGCAACAGCAGCAGCAGCAGAAAATGAATTTAAATAGTTGTCCTCTGCAATAATTTTATCTGAGAAGTAAAATAATGCTCTCACTTTCTTTTAACTGCATACACGACATTGCAATTATGATAAATTCTAAACGTTATCATTTTTATTACTGGCTCTAATGAAAACACGAACCTACCAAAGTTTTACTCCAGCGGGTTTCAAATACTATTACAAAATACTGTAATTGTTTTACAAGAAACAAATTTATAACTTTTTATGCCATAAAACCTTCTCGCTCTATTGCATTAATTATAAATTAATGCGCCTGCTCAACATTCTCCTCCAGTGTCCTAACCGCTATGAAACGAATTTAGAAAAATATTAATTGTGTGACACATTCGTAAAGAGTATCCTCGGTATTAATTCAATTGTGAAATTTGGAAAAATGATCATATCTTTTTTTTTCACATTAGGTATATTGATACTGAGCAGTAATGAACCGTATCATTCACCACGTATATAACGTAATTGTTAATTTTTAGCCGGCTCCAAATAAATTGTATCCTAATTTCTTAACTCTTCTTCGCCCATCCATGAAAAAACACGTACATGAATTAGTAAAGGAAAACATTGTTACATCGAAATGAGAGAGCGAGGACATTTCAAATTTAAACTTTTATGAAAATTCAGTAGGTAGACTGTAACCTATATAGCCTACCTATTCTTACCCAAATGAAAAATAAAATTAATAAAAATCCTTAATTTGATAGCTACTCTCTTAGATCTGGTAGGCTATAACTCTGATTAAAGTTAAATTCTACTTAACCTCAATTTTTGCAGAAAAATTTTATCCTACTCTTTCGGATATCCCCATCACTACCTAAATTTGTCGGAACCACATAAAATCTTTCGCAGAATTCAATATTTTTATAAATTTTTTTGAAGTAAACCTATTCGTCTGTAACTTATGTTTTTGGTTAGGTGAAAAGAACGTTATTTTTTGTTACTTTGAAATTATACTCCCAGAATAATACTTAATAAATGAAGCAATACTTTGTTATGTATATAAATTTGATATTTTTGAAAAAAAACAGACGTAAGTCCTGCCTCTTTAATGAACAGCGTAGTATACATAATAAATTCTGTTATTTTTAGCATTATCATGTCTATAGGTAGTAAGCTAGGCTAAGTTAGTAAGAAAGACAAAGAAAGAAGTGGTGCTTGAAAGCGAGCATCTTGAAAAGAGAGAGACACTGTGAAAGAAAGGGATAGAAAATATGGCACATAATTCCATTCAGATCGACCCCAAACAGAAGCCCAAAGTTGTATGGAAAATACCTTTGATATTCGTACCAAAAAAATGGATAGGTAGAATTCAATAGAAGATGAGGCAGGTTGAGGAAAGGAATGTGAATAGAAAATGCAACTAAGGTACTGCATCAGAAAGCCCCCGGCTTTAGAGATCAAAAAATCTAATATAGGGATCGAAAGAGGTAGAGAAAAAAATAGAAATCAAAATAGCCAAGTATGGGTCAGTTTTTGTGCAGCTGCATTGCTGTAATCAGTTGCCTCGTTCATCAGCAACGAATTTATTTCTGAGGCGAATTTGGGTAAATGAAATTCTGCTGGGTGCAAATTACAAAAATCATGAATTTAATATAAAAATACTTATTAGACTTGTACAGACAAAATCAGTAGGTACACCATCTTTATCATATCTTTGTGAGGAAAGAAAACACTATACAACTTTGGTAGAATTTTTACTGTTCCTAAAAATTTTCATCAAATTTTCATTTAATCTTAGGGGAAGAAAACATTTCAAAAGATATAATTTTCTATTACGATGGCAAGTGTTCAAAAAAATTCGTATAACTACCCCTTTATTATAAAATGATTCTGGAGAGTTTTCTCAAATCTGTAGTTTATTTTAATTAACGGATCGTAGGAATATCAGTGGAGTAATTACAAGAAAATTAGAGGGGATTTAAAAAATTTATTTACCAAAAAAAAATATTTTTATTATTATGTAACCTATTTAGACTAGTTTTCCAGGTAATTCCAATTTTATGTTGTTTTGGAAAAAATTCCTCCAAAACTTATTATTTTAGGATGTTGGGGGACTATTCCAAAAATATATATTAAGTTTCTCGAATTCCAGTTTTGAAACTTTTTATAAAATTTTCAGTACCTAATTTTAATTAAATACATATTTTTATCTGAATTCTTGCTTTGTAAACTGAGAAAAATATTAAGTTATACCTACCGTACCTGCACCAGTAGGTATATAATAACGGTAAAATAAAACGTAAATTAATTTGAGCTAAATATTAACGTAACCAGGTACAGATTTTTTTTTTTTTAATTTCGATAAAAATGTAATTTATTCAGCCGCTATCACTCATGTAAACCAACCAAACAGGTTAAAAAACAAAGCAAAACCAGAAGAAGAGTATTGCACGTAAATTAATACTTTATATTCAGAAGTATACCGTTCTTTGTTCTCATTTTCGTAATCATGATCGTAAAATGACGACAAAGATGTTGACGAAATGTATGACAGTATTACTTTTTTGCAATATCCAACAGAAAAATATGTTTTTTAATGTCCCTTGACTGAACAAAAAGTAGCAAAATATCTAAACAGCGCGAAAAAATACTGGGCGCATGCGCACTTTCGATTTGACTTTCTCGCCCGGCTCAATCACTTTTTTACATGGCTGAACTACATTCTCAATTTTTCTTTTTTTCCAAAGTAAAATTATTAAGTTCATTATTTGATTCTATAAATAACTTTTTAATTAATTTTTTCTGGGATTGGGTGGAGAGGTGTGAATTTTTTGGGTAAAAAGTTAAATTATTAATTATTATTTGGTTCTAAAGAAACAAAATTTTGCCTCTGTTTTTTTTTTTTCTGGAGGGAGAAGGAGCTGTTGCAAAAAATAGTGTGCGACACACGTGCAAAATAGGTAATTGATACTCTTGTAATTTGTAGCATCAACTAATCGCCTATTTATGTCACTTGTATATCACAAATAACTGTTTTCAAAGTAGCGTACGGTTTAATCTCATAGCTATTTTATTTTTTTTAAAGTCAAACCTGTTGGCTTTCATGGATTTACAATTTTTTTTTAAACATCAAATGTCCAAATAACGATGAAAACTCTATCTGGTTGATGAAAATGAGTAACAAAGTTCTGAACAAACACTCGAGTTTTTTTTTATGAAAAAACTGTACCAATAAGTGAGCCTCAAAATAATTTAAGGTGGATATTTGGACAACACACAGAAAGAGGAACAATAATATTATGAAGTATTATATACCTACTTCCTAGTAGACCATTAAGAATTGTTGAGGCATGTTCGGGCCTTTTCTTTTAATTTTCGAAAATTGAAATGGGAAAACTGGGAAAATTAATTTTCAAGAAATCATGAACAAGACGGTGAAAATTTTTCAATAAATTGTCTTATCAGCTAAATTCACGTAAATTCAATATTCGCGTTTATAAAAACGAATTTGAATTTTTGAGGCTACCATTAGCCTTGGAAACAAGAAGAAAGAAAAGTACAGTTCTTTTTATCAAAATTCTATCGCTCAGATGTTGGTAATTTCTCCTCAAAAAATCGTCATATTCATCAATTTTATGTCGAAATAAATGAATAATCTGTTCAATAAGATAATCGCAGCAGTCAATATAAAAACCTTTATAGGCGTATGTATAGCTGCTATATTAATATGATTAACCCCGAATAATTACTCTTAAATTATTTCAAACAAAATTGGTGCGGTCTGAAAATATTCATAATTCTGATCTTTGCCTATCTCACAATAATAATTTTATAATTTTTTTCCACATTTTTTGCAACATTTAGATATTTTCTCTTGTAGGTAGTTTTTGATTTTATTAACTTTATGGAATTCTCATTTTGAAGTGACTTTTTATGTAAATGTAAACAAAGCTTTTTCTTCTATTTGTAGATGATATGATCATATTATTTCTGCATAGCTGTTACTACAGTCTGGAACGTACAAAAGATACTATCGAAAATTATCACACCATGCGTACCAAATGCCCCGAATTCTTCGCCAATTATGATTTCGATGCCCTTTCTGAAGGGTGGAACATCAGGTAAGATTACTATGTTCAAAATAACAATTTTGATCTGTGAACAGAAAATGGGTTAATCAAATATAAGGTTGAAAAGTAAGGTTAAAAAGAAATTAATACCTATGTACAGAAAGTTTGACGTCTGCAATAGTATGGGTCTCCTTCGTGAGTGACAAAAATGCTTCAACCCCGTACTTCAACCAGGAGAGCTCGAACATATGATTAGTTTTAGTTCCTTCATCGACAACTAATGGGTAATTTACAATTAAAAATATTTCTGTTTAAAAATAATACATAAAAAATTTTGAACGAAAAACCTGCTTTACATATTTGTATTTCAACTATCATAAAGGCTAAGATACGAGGTGGTGATTAAGGGTATCTTTTTCAAATTACCTGTTCTTATTATTTTCTGATTATTGAAAATGTGAAAATGAACATAGACGCAAATATGGTTATTGAAACTGCATACTGAAATTTCCCATCAGTTTCCGTGGGTCAGTCTGTAGCTTACATTTTATTTAAAACCTGTGCATATATGGTGTCTCAATTAATGGAAACGAATAGTCAGAAGAGTAATAGAAAAAAACTTTAGTTCATTTACGAGCATAATAATTATTTACAATCTTCACACGATTTCCTTGATGGTTCATTTCCATTATTGGGGACACTATGTGTGCACACAGGCATAAAATATGGTGTGTAGATAGATTTCATAGATATTAATGAGAAATATCCATACTTATATGCTAATTTCTTTCGCCATCTTTATGCTTGGATTCATTTTCAGCTTCTCTATAATCAGAATATTAATACAGATTGTTACGTTTTTGAAACAAAATCCTTTCTTAACCACTCCTTGTTTTAGCTTCTAAGATAGTTACAAAAACAAAATTGTACCGAAGCTGATTTGTTCCGAAGTTTACGCTGACTACATTTTGTTGGTACTAAAGTATTTTTATTGTATAATAAATATCACGTATAGTTATCGAGGAAAATTATAAATATATACTAAAATTAGTCGCACGTTCGAGTCCTCCATCCCCTGTAGAATCACAAGATATGGGGGTTGATTATTTTTATCACTCGTTCGAAAAACAACTTCGACCATATACTGAATAGACACGCCCTGTACAATCATGTACAATGTTTCTCATTAAAGTACTGATACGTACGAAGTGTGACGTCACATTAGGGCAAAAATTTATTTTACCCAGGTTATACTGCTGTTATTTCCAAGTTTTTGAAGTTGATTTTAGCCAGATGGAGTTTTTTTTCTTTGAAAAATTATACATAATCATTTCTTTTTTTTTTTTCTACTAAAAAATTCATTTTAGAAGAAAAAATAAACTTTTTTTGATTTTTTTTCTTCAAAAAATCCTTATGGGATTTAACATGCATTTGCCTTATTGTGATGTCATTTATGTGTGCTTCAATTTTCCATTGACATGGCATGTATATCTAGTATATGGTCAAAGGAAAACAACCCCAACTTTTTCCAGTAGTACCTTCAAGGATATAAATATGATGGAGACGACACATGGGCAGTTTCGGTGTCCTACCTATATAAATCGCTTCTACAAGCACGTGTACTTCCAACTAAATATGTGATTGGAGGAAAACCTTGCAACGTGCATTTGTTCATAAACACTGGTGTACAAAGTACCTCACTTTTACACTGATTTTTAATTCTGATTGGTTGGAGTGTTCAGTGTGGGGTACTTCATATGTCAGTACACGGCACCTATAGTCTGGACACACAACCCCATGTTAAAACTGTTCCGTGTCATCTCTTCCATATATATATCCTCGAAGACTAGTACAATCTTCGGTAACCATTAGTATGTCTTTTCAACCGCCTTGGGGTAAGGATCTATAAGTGTACGCGGCTCCTAAAAATACGCACTCACGTTTTCTAGAAAATGACGTGGCATTGGCATGTCCACGTGTACCAAAAATAATGCCTCCATACTACCTTCAAATACCATGATATCAGAACACGAGAATATATTTGTTGTTTACGAAATTATTAACGATAAAATTAATTTTCATTGTTCAAATTCGAATTTTTTCGCAACTTTACAGAATAGTTAACTTGAGTACCTATGGAAAGTAAAATTTGATGAGTATGCGACATGAGATGAAAGTGAATTTCATCAGGTATCTGGTGATATGTAGATTTAGCATGTACATCGTAAATAGGTGGAGCAATGATGATTTTTGTGAAAAAAGTCAGAAGTTCCTAAGAGGATGCACCAAATTCTTTGTAAATTTTATTGTACTTATGGGGAAATACCGTTGCGGCAACATATACCTGCACTGACGAACAAATGGTTGATGATTCGATGGAGGAATCAGTAGATAAAGACGAAACCTGTTAAATTTTTTGCAACAAACAATACTGATGGTCCTAAAGGGGGAAAAGTGGATTAAATGTTAAACTTGTGACAACTGGGCACACCAAGCATGTGCTGGTGTGTCTTCTGTCTTGATCCACTAGAATATAAGTTTGCGATATTATGCTATTTAATTTTTATATTAATACATTTTTTGTACATTTCTAAATTAGTGCATAACCATCGTTTTCCATTAAAAACCTCGCAAGTCGAAAAAAAAATTTTCCTGCAATAAAAAATTAATAAAAAAAAAAACAGAAAATTTTCCCAAAATAATAATTAACGTCATTATATTGTAGAAATGAAGGGAAATTGGATAAGCATAAATTATAATTTGTTTTCTTTCACCCTCCTTCGTTATATTCGTAAATTGTTTAAACTTGCGAAGTTTTTAATCTAAATTGCAGTTCAGAAACCGACTTATGTGGTTTTTAATTTAAAAACCTTGTAAGTTGACAGCTTATATGAATTTTTCCTCAAATACCTCGTACGTCGGACTTTCGTGTTTTTAATTTACCTCTAGGAGAGCTAATAACGATGGTAGACCTGTGAGATTCTTAGAATTCAATTTGTTGATTTTTTTTGCCTGAAAAACCTCTTAAATCTGAAAATCAAAAAAAGTGCGATTTACGAGGTTTTTTAAAAAAAGCGACATTACACTTATGAACCCTACTGCGTACTCTTACGTATTACTTTTTGAAAATTCCTGTTTTAACTTTTTTAGAAAAATTAGCGATACCTTGGCTGTTGTTAATCCGATTTGAATGAAACTTCGGTATATTAGGCGGAAGGGTTTGAATCACGCTATATAGAAATTACAAGTTAATAGGATCGTAAGGAAATGATCCTGGGCAATTCATCTGATGTGTGCGTACACTTACTGATCCTTACCCTATTTAACCGGGCTAATAATACGAACATTCTCTGATAGCCCTTCGCAAAATATACGACGGTTTCATTATTGTCCCCGCAGTGACATGGCACCGTTACCAAAAGCCACGCCTGAAGGTTACCAGATCATATTATACCGACTGAGAGATTTCGACGCCTCAAAACTCATAATCAACGACCTAGTGAAATGTTTCTGCGCCTTCAACTTGGCCAAAATTTCGGAAGATGGACTTGTACCAGGATATATAGTCATTCTCGACATGAAAGGCGTCACATTTAGTCACTTTATGAGAGTTACGCCATTCGTTCAAAGTATTCGAAATATTCTTCTATATTTGCAGGTAAAAATTATCGATATTTTTCCTTCCAGTTTTTCATTCGTATTATTGGTATTACGTTAATGAGCCCGAAGTAAACCATGCGATGTTATTTACGAACGAGTTATCTGTAATAATCGGATATTACCTATTCAAAATTATTTAATAAAATATGGCCTTGAAAATCATCGTACCTGTTGTTATCTTGCTCGGTGAGCTTCCTCCGTGAGCGTGAGTAAAAATTAATAAACTTGTTTTCTTTTCCTATTGGAAAATTCCCTGGTACAACACAAGCAGTTTTGTTTCGTATACACGTAGGTAACTTTACTCATGTACCAATACTTATGTGATGCATAAAATATGCTAACTTAAGTACATCTACGATATTCCAGAAACAAATTATATTCGCTATTTCGACGATTAAAGGTGATAGGTATACCGGTTGTTAATAATAAATTCCGTGATGTTAATTTTCGCTTCCGAGCCATTCTTACCCTTACTCTGCTCCCTTGTAGACGCTACGTAGATACCACAATCATCCCACATTAGCTAGACTTAATTTTCTTTTCGTGTAGGCACAGGTACCATTAAATTATAATTATTGTATTATTTTATTAAATTTGTTCGCAGGAATGCCATCCAGTTCGTTTAAAACAGGTACACGTTATTAATACGGTTTCATTTATGGATAGAGTTTTATCTCTCATCAAACCATTCATACAATCAAATTTAATGAACATTGTGAGTTTTTTTTTTTTTTTTTCTTACTAGCCTATAAGTATAGTCTATTTGGCTATTTTTTATACCTTTTATTTGGGTCACTTCCGTTTTTTTTTCGCAGGAATAATACACTTTCTCAAAGTTAGTCGTTGAAAAATTTTCTTTTTTTTATCGTTCTATATTAATAGTTTTCATGGCACTCGATTGATCATAATTTTATGCAAATTTGAAACTATAGTATATCATGCAATGACACAACTAGGAAAGAAAGTGAGCAATTTCTCAATGAGTGCAGTATTTGTAAGCACAAGTCATAGGCGAGTGGGGTAACTGCACGAGTTGATAAATTGCTCACTCCGACCGAAATTCATACAATATTTTTTGCAACGAGTGTAAGGAATGCTGTATTTGAGCCAAGGACAATATAACCTGCGGGTTACCGAGTCTAATCTCTGTTATGACTGAGAGAATTTTTAAGAAAACAAAAATAGAATTAATTTAAATAAACTCAAATACGACATTAGAAGGTGTAAGGAAAATTGAGGAACCAATTAAGCGTGAGAAAAAAAAAAGTGTGAGAAAAAGAATAAAATTAAGGAGTGAGAAATAGTATATTTCACTGTGAGAGCACAAAGTGAGTGATCCTCAACGAGTTACAATGTGCAACACAAGCCGCTCACTTTGTGCCCGTGTTACAAATGCTATTTTTTGCAATACATGCGTATGCGCGATTAAGTGTTGCCGAAGCAAATACTTGGTTTGTTCCCGCTGTTGACATTTGCTCCCTGTAAATAATTTTTGCTCGCTGGTTGGAAATTTTATGTTTTAGTCCTTGAAAACAAATACCTAATCGCGCATTTTACAAGTATTGTAAAAAATAAATTAGCCAGTAAGAAAAAAAAGTAAAGATGTGAGAAATCGAAATTAAGCTGGGAAAAAAGTAAGAATTTGGGCATTGGCCATTCACCACGCCATACATAAGTGAGCAATCCTTGATGAGTTCAAGTTTGCATCTTGAGCCATAGGCAAGTGCTGTAAACATCGAACGAGTGAGGGGAACTCACTTCGCACTCACATAGCGAATACTATTTTTCCAAACACATCCGCCGCAAAGTTGGTGAACGCATCTAATTTGTTGAGGAGTGGAGCAAAAAATTTTGGTAGCATCAGGAGCAAATACTACAGAGATGGGAATTTTATTTCATTTTGCGGATTCAGTTCATTGAGTCTGCTTTACCAAAGTGAACTAGTTCAATTAGTTCAGTAGTTCAGTAAATTTTTCAACTCGATCACTTCAATCAGCTGATTCATGATTGGCTCATATCATTTAAATCAACTGATTTATTATATGATATTATGATCGAATCGTATTCATAAATTCATGTTAGAACTATTGGTCAATTGTTTGACTCACTCATCGACTGATGCTTACTTCAACTTCAGTTCGATCAACGGATCAAGTTGAGTAGACTGATAAGAACTGAGAACTATCAAAAAAAAAAAGAACTAATGAACTAGTTAATTTAGAAGTGAACTAAATGATCGATTAGTTCACTTCTAGGGTTCGTTCAAAAGAACTAACTTGTGAACGAACTACCCATCACTAAAATACTAGGTTTGCTCCCGCTATCGCATTTTTGCTCCCTCTATCAAAATTTGATCATGGGTCGCATATATCCATAATTTTACACTTCAAAAAGAAGCTCAAAATCACCTACTTGGCGGCATGTGTTAGGAATAATAGTATATTACACATCAAGGTTTGAAAGTGAGGAATTACAAGCGAGGGCAAGTTTGCAAAATGAGCGTAGCGAGTGAGCAATTCCCAAGTCATGTAAATTCACTTTTAAATCTTGTTGAGGAAGATATTTTCTATAATTAATGATCAGAAAGCAACAAAATAATTAATAAGAAATTTTAATGAGAAAAAAATAATCAGAATAAACATATGTAGTCATACTAACTGCCTGTCCTTAACTAGCTTGTGTAGTTTAGTGGTTAAGAAGTTTGTATTCTATCATGAAGGTCGCGTGTTCCAATCCTGATGGGTGGCAAATTCTAAATTGGGAGAAATCACTTTACTTTGAGGTTAGCATAAATTAACGAATGACAAGGGCTGCTTTTCGCCCAAAAAATACGATTGTAAACATTGCCTTTCTAATTGTGTATTATAAAAAATGTTTTTTAGTTACTTAAACACTCTTTCCATGTAGGAAATCTTTGTATTGCGATGTAACTCGATGGTATCTCGACTGTGCTACTTTAAGATAAATTAATCAAGTTTTGGTCGCAATAAATGCTTAACAGCTTTTCAACGGTTCTATTTCTACCCATTCCCTTGTTTCGTTTTAGCTCCACTTACATGGTAACCCTGAATCTCTGACCGAATACTTCCCATTGGAACTGATGCCCGAAGAATACGGTGGAAAGCAAAGTAGTGGAAGAACTCTACACGGTAAGAAGGATCTCCAATAATTCACCTTAGCGAGGTTAGCTAAATTACGCGCATAAAATTCTCTACATTAGAAAATGTTGAGAATTATTGTTACAAGTGTTGAGTTTTTTACTGGAGAAAGTTGAAAAAATAAAAATAAAATAGGTAGGTACCTTACCGAATTTTAAAAACTACATGACTGTATTCTCTACATTCTCTACTCTTCATGTAGACAAACGAAAATTCTCTCTATGTAAACGTTACCTACGCAAAGAGAAATGTGTTTATATCAATTTATTACATCTGTACGTGGGTACCAAACCTTTCGATCTATATGTGAAGCAGTGGCGTAAATAACTCAAAATTTTGGGAGGGCTTTTCATTAGGTTGAAGAAAAAAGAAACAAAAAACAAGAATTTATGCGAAATTTATTAATTCTACGGTGGTCTTTCCACAGAAATACCTGTTTTTTGAGGGTCTCTGGGTGGGTGTACGAATCTTCTGATCCTCCTTCCACAACTACGTCACTAATACAGCAGTTTATCGTCGAGTTTTTCTAACGTTAAACAATATTCCATATTAATGTTGTTTATTCTAAGAAAGAATTCTGAACAATTAAATGCTGAACTGCTGTATGTAGGTACATTCATTTTTATGGATGTTGATCTCGTGAATATTAGTTATCTTCGTAGCGACTGGAAATCGTGATAACAAGTCGTAAAACAAAAATTTTTATTCATTCCAATTCATTTATAATGTTTATTTTTATGAAATTTTTTTTTTTTATTATTGTTACTCAACAAGATTATCATTTCAGATGAATTTTACAAACTCCTCGCAAATCGTTACAAAGGATGGCTGAAAGAAACTGAAAAATTCGTTGCCAACGAAGAAAATCGTACCGTCAAGCCGAAAAAGGATTTAACCTCAACACAGTTAGAAGGCTCATTCAGAAAATTGGAATTGGATTGAAACTTTTGTACAATATTGCACTCTATTTTATTGCTTTCAATAATACCTATGTATTTCATCATGTCAGTTTATGGGAAAACAATAATATAAATGTTCGAAAATTTTATTTCATATAATGTCGACAAATATAAATATTATACTGCCTACCTGCTAAAATTACTTTATGTATTCACTTTAATTATCTGTTCTATTCATTAGGAACAAAGACTCGAAGCAGTAAAAGCAAACCATCATAAAACCTTTGAACCTGCGTTGTGTTAAATGCTGGTATACAGAAATTTCACTACTTCGTAAGATTCATTCTGTTTTTTAGAATCTCTCCTCTGTCCTGTTGAAGGTGAGAAGCAGTTTTAAAAATACATTACCTACCTTATCAATTTTAATCGACGTCGTGCTTGCATGTAAATTTAAATCCTAATGTAGGTAATTAAAAACTCGGTACCTATTAATAATTGCAAAATGAGCAACCATATTGTATTCCGTCGTTAGGTACTAGTTGAATATAGTTTTTCAATTTTTGAAAAACAGATTTTTTTTTCATATTCTTTCATCGTAATGTTAAAATTTAAACGTTTTTCATAGAATTATCTAAGGAAAACCCATGTTTAGATAAGCAAAAATAATAATAATTAACGGTTATTTATTTCTAGGGAGATAGATAGGTATCAGTATACTTTTATCATGAATGTCATTGCAATATTTTAAAACCAACTCAGCAAGAATATATTAGATTCTACAACATATCCGTAATGGTATCCCATCCTATGTCATAAATTGATGCTAATATGTAAATGTAAATTGCAAAGTGTTATAGTCAAAAGAGAGACTAAAGAGCTTTAGAGGACAGTAGCCTCCCCAAAGTAAACTTCCATATCTACTTAAAACCTACCAGAGTAATTCGAACTTTGTTTTTTTTTGGTTATAGCTTAGTACCTACAGGGACACCAACTTGGCAGAATTATCATGGGATGAAGGCGAAAACAAAATATAAATGGTTTTTGGTTCAAATACCCACTCAGCGAATTTTCAATTATTTAACCCGAAAAAACGTATATTAGCAGGTATTAAAATTCACAAAATTATTAGGGAGGTCCGGCTCCCCAAAAAAAGACCAAATGGTTACCTAATACACAAACCTTATTGCAATCGCTCTTGCGGTGTTTTTTTACTGCCCACCAAAGCAATCTATAATAAAAAATATATAATATCCGAATCAAGTAAGTAGGTACTCTTAGAATAATGTGCTTCCACTTTATCAACACTGAATAAGTAAATATAACTACTTGAGTTGATAAAATCAAAAACAAATATACTAAATGGCGAAGTGATGTTACAGAAACACATCACTATTAATTACCCTCCAATGAACGTACTTATTTTATTTCATTTTCTGAATTATGCATAGCTTTCTATTTTCTAGTCTCAATTATCCTATTTTTCAAACTGATCTCAGAAATTGATTTTTAAAATATAAAAAAAATCAGTAAAAATTATTGATAAATTGTTTTAGTCTCTAAAATCAGGTAGATACTATTAATCGATCGGCTAGTACAGAGTTACTGCATACTGATTATTAAACATGTGCAGTAAAATAATACATATGCATTTTTCATTAAAAAAGTTGATTAAAAGTCAAGTACGAAGTACTTAGTTAAACGAACGTCAAAATCATTGTAAGTTTGTTTATAATAAATTATGTTACGTTGGTACTTCAATAAATTATTTTTATAAACTTACCAAAAGATAAAAGTTTTCATCTTCTCAGAAATTCCAGAAAATCAAGTAAGTACATAAATATAGTAGCTAGTTTAGGTCAATGTCAAGATTAAATTTAAAAAAAAATTTAACAACACCTAAATATTTTTTAACAAATTCTAAAAAAGGAAAATAAAGTATAGGAGGTACGTACTTATTAGCTAGAACTTAATTTTTTTCTCTTTTTTCAAAGTAAGTGGTGTTGTTGCATTTTTCGCTATATTTCTTCCATATTTTGAAACTAGTTTCAAATACCCAATTTCCGCTGCCCAATTACTGTATAGCGTAATTTTTTTTTTTTTTCAAATGTATTAGGTTTCGAGTAAAACCCCTGCTGTGTTCTTTGCCGGAAAACTGATTTATTAATTTAATAAGTTGGTAGATATTCTAAAAAAATTAATACAGGTATAAGTACTTATATTCGATAAAAATAAATAAAAATATCCAATAAGTTAATCCAAATGCGACAAATTTGAATAGTTTTGTATAAAATTCACAATCGTTGAAAATAGGTACTTCGGTATTTAATTAGATACTTACCTATAGGTAAGTATTAGTACAACATTTTTATTTATTTTTTATTTCTTGCAACGATAATGTTTTAAACAAACCTCATTCGAAAACCTGTTACAAACAATTACCACATCTCAGAACTTTGTTTCTCCATCCCCGTTATTTATTTTTGGTTAGAAAAAAAAAAAAGTTTAATTTTTATTGCTCAATGCTGGAACGAGTGCGTCATTTGAGTTACTTTTAGGTAAGAACCACTTTTTTGGTGTTTCTTTTTTTTTTTGCCCTCTGTTTTATTTTTCCGTTGTTCATCAATTAAGAATTATAGATCAGTAAGCTGTACATACGCTATAAAAAGGAATGAACATCTAATGCGATCGATTAAGCTTAATAAAATTAATAATTTTTAAAATATTACTTCTATTTTTGTTTTGAAATCTCATTTAGATGAATTAAAAAAAAAACATGCCCACCTATGTATGTTTTTAAAATTTGATGGGAAATCACGAAAAGTATGCAAAAAAGTCAAATCTGGAAACCAAAATTTGTTTTAATATTCATTGACATGATTAAGAATGGGAATAACAAATTATTAGAGACGTTTATAATGCGATTCTTGAAATTTTTATTCATCATCTGTCTGAACAACATTTTTTGAAACGGTAAGCATCAGATTTCGGAAACTAAATTGGTTAGATATTTTAAAATTTTCTATTTAATAGCCTTTGAAACTATGAGGCCATTTAACATCTTTATAGGCGGTGTATCTTAAACTATGTCAGCCCTATTTTTAACCTTCGTCAGTATTACTTCAATAAAAATAAAAACTATCAAAAACGTTGGTTGCATTCAACTTGAATCAGTACAGCTAAGG